>JASDQU010736628.1:30049-42810 GCA_032191745.1 Picea mariana
AGTTAACTTACTATTGTTGCAAATATTTTCTACAACCATACTAATCTACATTCATTTGTTGCATACACTTACATAAATTGCATCTAACTCACTCAGAAATTGCTTGTGATAATTGCCAAACATTCTACTTGATAAATGCTAAGTTTACATGGTGTTTTCTTGCAATTCTGAGCACGAATACTTCTTTTTGTTACAAAAGATTGCTACAGCCATCTAACTGCAACAAATTCACTGCAAAATTGGCATTTAACACTAGCTATACATTGCTAAAATTGCTAGTGACAATTGATTATCATTTTGCCTAGTTAAAGCTACCCTTTCATTGTCTTTTCAAGAAATTCCAAGGCATATTTATTGCAATTGTTACAAAATACTTATTGTTGTTATAAACTTTTATATTGTTGCACATTTATATCAGATAGCTTATTTTTCAAAGGTTCATGGTCTTAAGAAGCACTGACGTCATTTGGTACTTGAAAGCTGCCATATTTTTCCTTTGTTGTCTTGTTATGGGCAGGTACACTATATATTCACTTTGCTTCATCTCTTAAAGACCTAGAGAACCTTTGGACTTCAGTGACCGGTGAGAAGGGGGTATTCTTGCATCCTTTCTTTAGTTTCATCAACCCTTTAGGTCACTGGGGACATCTCCCCTGGGGTAATCTTGATATACTCCTAAATAGCAAGGGGTTTCATGTTAAGGTGACAGTGATAGGTCACCCCCTATTACGCCAATCTTGCATTTGCTTGCCTTGGGCTTTGGGCAAGTACAGATTGTGCGATAACAATGCCCAAGATGAATAGCTCAAATATGCAAGTGTAAAAATGATCAAGAATGAGTGAGGCACCCTCCTCTTCTTTTATACCCGAGCCTTCTAATTTTCACTTAAATTATTTAATTGGCTTTTAAGGTTCATTTCTTCATTTTTCTTTATCTTAGCCAATTAGCTTTTATTTCCTTTTTTGCCAATGTCACTTTAATAATTCCACTTTAAAACCTCAGTGACATAATTTGGCCCCTTAGTTTCCTTTCTAGCGAGACTATAACCTAGGGGGGACAATTAGGCTACTTAGTCCTCATGATCTTGCCAATTAGAAGGGGATATTATAGTATCCCCTGCTTGAAATTGCTTTCCCGTAAGCAATTTTGAATCATTGAGTTGCAAAACCTACTCACCTTCCCAAGAATCATCTTTAATTGGCAGACTCTTCCATTTTATGAGGTACTCCTTGATGCTCTTGTTTCTCAACCTTTTCTCTCTGACCTCCAAGACATCCTCAGGGATTAGAGTCAATTGACCCTCTTCATCAAGTGGTGGTAGCTCCTATGTAACTGCTACTTGCTGACTCAACACCTTCTTCAAGCACGACGCATGAAATACATTGTGGATCTTGCTTCCTTGTGGCAATTCCATTTCGTATGCTACCTCCCCAACTCTTCTATTCACCTGGTATGGACCATAAAATCGTGGCTTGATTTTTTACATGCCGCTCCTTTTGATGGATGCTTGCCTATATGGTTGCAACCGCAAATAAACCAAGTCTCCCATCTCAAAACTATGCTTCACCCTATTTTTGTTCGCATAGAGCTTTTGTTGATTCTGATCTTTCTACAAGTGGTCCTTAAGCTCCCTTAGAATTTCCTGACTCTCTTGGATCTAATTCCTAGCCATGGGAGCCCTACTATCTCCAAGCGCACCCTCCATGAATGTGAGTGAATCATAGCCATATAAAGCTCTGAAAGGTGTCATCCCAATGGACCTGTGATAAGTAGTGTTGTAGCAATACTCCCCTAGATGTAGCCATCTGATCCATGTTGAAATATTGTAACTTTAAAGAATATTCTAATTAAATTTGAGCTATTATCTTATAGATCAAATCTCGTTTTTGTGGATTGATCATGTCGAGTCTTGCATAAGATCAAATCCCCTTTTGTGGATTGGTCAAACCATATTTATATGGTGGTATTTGTAAAGTCGGCCCCTAGTGTTTATGAAGTGGTTTTAACCACTTCTTGAAGAAGTTGGCCCTACCATGTGAAGAGACATAACCCTAGTGCCTCCTCAACTAGTATTTATATGTGAGGATGGTGCCTCACTTACACACACACACACACACACACACTCATCTAGTATGCATATCTTGAAGGCAGTTGTAGTTGCAAGAGGAAGGAGAAGAGAGGCGCATGCTCAGTCTTGGTTTATTATTGGTGTTTTGGTCTTAGTCTTGGCATTGTATTGACAATCTATTATTGAGGAATTTTTTGCTGGGTTTTCTCCCCCATGAGGGTTTCCCGGGATAAAATGTTGTGTACCTTGTGATTGTGTTTCTTTCAGTTATCCTCTTTGTGTTGTTGTTTTGGAAATGCATTGAATGCTCGTGTAATTTGGAAATAATCTAATAACAACAGTAAAAACTTAACATGGTTTCAAAGCTTAACTGAATAGAGCATCTTTCACTGGGTATCTAAAAATGTCATTATTGTTGTACAAGAAAATTAGGGCTTTTTACTGAAGAGGAATTTTTTACCAAAAACTATCTTGGGAAGTGCTCCCTACCCTAGCACATCTTTTGGCAACTTGAGCGAACTTTTTCATTGGCCAGATTCTCTGAAAAGTCAAACCCTAGTTTTGACTGGTACAAAAAAACTAGAAAACCAGAATCAGTATCAGAAGTACTAGTCCAGAATTGCGCAAGTCAAGTTTCAAGGGTTAAAACTTGGAATTTTCTGAAACAGTCAGCTCCAGTAAACTCGCCTCAGCCCAACGCATCTCCTAGTAAGCTCAGTTTCAATTTTTGAGCAATTTCATTTTCTGGTCATTTTCTTAACTCCAGGTCAAGATGTCTGCAAGCACCAAGCTTGTTGACAAGTTAAAAGCTGTGGAAAATTTCTGTGCCTGGAAGTACATAATTGGACTCGTTCTTGAAGAGAATGACCATGCAAAATTCATAAAATAAAATGTACCGGAACCCGAAGAAGATGCAACCAAATAGAAGTACAAGAAGGACATGATTAAGGCTAAAATAATAATTGTAGATTCCATTAAAGACCACTTGATCCCTCAAGTGTCTTCTAAGAATACTCTAAAAGACATGTTTGATGCCCTAACCATAATGTATGAAGGAAAGAACATCAACCGGAAGATGAACTTGAGAACCCAACTCAAGAATACAAAGATCCAAAAAGGCGAAACAATGCAAGATTATTTCTCTAGGGTTTCTCGATTCAAGGAATAGTTAGAAGCAATTGGAGACAATTTAGATGAAGATGAACTCATGATGACAACTCTTAATGGTATCACAAGACCTTGGGATGCCTTCATCCAAACCATTTGTGCAAGAAAAGAGAAACTCCAATTTGACAGTTTATGGGAAGAATGTGTTCAAGAAGAAGCAAGAGTGGCCAACTGAGAAGTCATCCTATTAAGAGATGAAGATCAAGCCCTAGTTGCTCATGCTAAAGGAGGAAATAAAAAGTCTCATTTTCAAAAGGAGACCCACTTTCATAAATAATCTCACTCTCCAAAGAGATTCCATAAATATCATAAGGGTCAAAGAAAGGGAAAATATTTGTCCTCCTATCAATGTCATCATTGTGATAAGATGGGACATATTGCTAAGAACTGTCATGCAATAAGGGAAGAATACAAGAGGAGAAATAACAAAAGACATCATGCCCATGCAATTGAAGATGATGAGCCACCCAAGAAGTTAACTAAAGAAGAGATTGAAGATTATGTTTTGTTTTCCGAAATCTCAGTATCTGTGACACTCAGAGAGGATACTTGGCTCATAGATAGTAGTGCCTCTAAGCACATGACAGGTCAAAAAGACATTCTCTCTAACCTTATGGAAAAGGACTTCCCCTAGAAAGTTTCACTTTGAGATGATTATCAGTACCCTATCAAAGGAATGGGAGAATCCACTTACAAACTTGATTCAGGAACTCTGATAAGAATGAAGGATGTACTCTATGTACCAGGTTTGACAAAGAACTTACTTTCTATTTCAGCCGTAGATAAGAAAGGATTCAGGGTTGCATTCATAGATGGTGAAGTTCTTATGTGGTCTAAAGGAAAAACTATAGAAGATGTAGTTGTTGTTGGAACATAAGAAGGTGGTTTGTACAAGTTAAAAGGTCACTCAGATGTAGCCTTGACTCACTCTACTGGAAGTCCTTGTGAACTTTGACATATAAGACTAGCTCACATCAACTACAAAGCCTTACCATATGTTAGCAAGGTAGTTATAGGTTTACCATAATTAAAGGTTGATCATGAAGGTGTATGCAAGGGATGTGCACAAGGAAAGAACATAAAGAATCATTTTCTAAAGAGCGACAGTAAAGCAGAAGGAATCTTGGAACTTGTCCACTCAGATGTATGCGGTCCAATGCCATCAACCTCTCTAAGTGGGTATGTATACTATGTATCATTTATTGATGATTACTCTCATAAGACTTGGGTTTATTTCTTGAAGTCAAAAGATGAAGTACTTGGAAAGTTCAAGGAATTCAAAGCCTTGGTAGAAAACCTCTCCAAAAGGAAAATCAAGATACTCAGGTCAGATAATGGAGGAGAATACACTTCAAATGAATTTGGAAGCTTTTGCAAAGATGTAGGGATTAAGAGGGAGCTCACCACTCCCTATAATCCTCAACAAAATGGTGTATCAGGAAGAAAGAATATAACGATTATTGAAGCAGTAAAGACTATGATTCACGATCAAGATCTTCCAATGCACTTATGGGTTGAAGCAGCAAGAACAACAATATATCTCCAAAACAGATTATCCCATAGTGCACTTGGATTCAAAACTCCCAAAGAAATTTTCCCCAGAAAGAAGCCAGAAGTAAGCCATCTCAAAATATATGGTTGTCCAGTATTTGTACACATTCCAAAAGAAAAGAGAACTAAGTTGGATCCTTCAGGAAAAAAGGGAATATTTGTCGGATATTGTGAGGTCTCTAAGGTCTTCAAAATTTACATACCAGGTTACCATCATATTGATATCAACAAAGATACAACCTTTGATGAAGAAGCAACACTCAAAAGATCAAGGAAATGCCAGCTTGAATAAGTATATGAAGAAGAACTTGTAGCTCCCAGAGTTACAAAACCCGTGAAGGAAGTTACAGTTACCCCTGATGATGAGATTCCATAAGATCATGATATGATAGAATCTCAAGAACCTCCCCGTATGACGATCTCTCACAAGTGAAATCCAGTTTGGTAAAGAGAACTTATTTAAGATGTAGAGAAGTATGGTGCCCCAGAAGGAACCATGAGACAAAGCAAGAAGCCTAAGCCATTCTCTAGCTATATGGACTTAATGTGTGATCTCGTAGGGAAGGAACCTACTTACTTTGAGGAAGCCGTTCATAAGAAAGAATGGATGGATGACATGACAAAAGAATACCAGTCCATTATAAAGAATGATGTATGGGAAGTAGTTCCCATAACAAAGAACAAAGATGTGGTATCTTCCAAGTGGATGTACAAAATAAAACATGCAACAGATGGAAGTATTGAAAAATATAAGGCAAGATTTGTGGCTCGTGGATTTTCTCAAAAGGAAGGTATTAACTATGAAGAAACATTTGCTCTTGTAGCGGGATACACTTCTATCAGAACCATCATAACTCTTGCAGCCAAAATGAAGTGGAAGTTGCATCAAATGAATGTGAAAAACAACCTTCTTTAATGGTGTTATTGAAGAAGTGTATAT
The DNA here is from genome assembly GCA_032191745.1 of Picea mariana. Classification (NCBI taxonomy): domain Eukaryota; kingdom Viridiplantae; phylum Streptophyta; class Pinopsida; order Pinales; family Pinaceae; genus Picea; species Picea mariana. The sequence continues at coordinate 35,777 of JASDQU010736628.1, forward strand.
AGAACAACCACAAGGGTTTGAAGTTGAAGATAGAAAGACTCATGTCTGGAGGTTGAAGAAATCCATGTACGGGTTGAAGCAAGCTCCTAGAGCTTGGTATGGCAAAATTGATAGTTTCCTAACGATATTGGGCTTTACCAAAAGTAAAGTTGATCCTAACCTTTACTTCAAGGTTATGAATGATGAGCCAATTATATTGCTACTATATGTGGATGATTTATTCTTGACTGGAGAAGAAAAGATCATCATAGATTGCAAGAAGAAGCTCACTGCAGAGTTTGAGATGAAAGAACTAGGCCCTATGCATTATTTCTTAGGTCTTGAAGTTTGGTAGAGCCCAGAGAAGATCTTCCTTAACCAAGGGAAGTATACAGTTGAAAGAAATACTGAAGAGATTTGACATGTTGGAATGTAAACACATGAACACACCCATGGAAACGAATTTGAAGCTCTTGATTGATACTTCGTTAGAGTTGGTTGATGATACTCTATATAGACAGATTATTGGATCATTGATGTATCTGACGGATACCAGGCTAGATATATGCTTTGTTACGAACACCTTGAGTCAATATCTGGTGGAGCCCAGATGTGTTCACCTTGTAGTTGCAGAGCATGTAGTGAGATACCTTAAGGGTACATTGGATTATGGTCTCTATTATATTGGAGATCATGACTTCAGACTATATGGTTATACTGATTCAGATTGGAATGGAAGTGCTCAGACATAAAGAACACTTCAGGATGTTGTTTCAGTTAGGGGTTAGCCATGACTTCATGGCAAAGCAGGAAGCAATCCAGTATTGCTCTCAGCACGATAGAAGCAGAGTACATTGCAGCATGTTCCGCCAGTTGTGAATCCATATGGCTTCGAAAGTTGTTGACAGGTCTGTTCGATCTGGAGATGGAAGCCACCGTGATTCTATGTGATAACCAAAGTTGTATAAAGATGACAGAGAACCTAGTTTTCCATGATAATTCGAAGCACATAGAGATCTGATATCACTACATTCATGATATGGTACAAAGGGGAGATGTAAAGCTCCAATATGTTGGCACAGATGAGCATGTTGCAGATGTGTTGACCAAGCCTTTGTCTCGTGTGAAGTTTGAGTACTTACGAGACAAGCTTGCTGTAGTTCGAAAGGACCTCCCTTGAAAGGGGGAGTGATGCTGATGATACTATGGTATCCAGACCAACAACGAGTAGCTCCGTTAGGATTTTATATCCTAGGGGATTGATCATCCATGGGAAGATTCTGAAGGTCCGGTAAGGATGGTCTGTCAGAGTACTTGTGCATGTATATGCCAGCTGTGGTCAATAGTGGTAGCTCTGTTAGGATTTTATATCCTAGGGAATCTTATGATTCTTGGGATGATCATGAAGGTCCGGTAAGGATGGTCTGTTAGAGTACCACATGGTAGCTTGTTATGATTTTATATCCTAGGGAATCTTATGATACCTAGGAAGATCCTGAAGGTCCTATAAGGACGGTCTATCAGAGTACCAAAAATGTTGTTGTCGATACACCTGCCTCATTTTGTTTCCATATGTTGATGATGTTGTTGTTCCATATTTTGATGATGTTGTTGTTCCAGCTTCGTGTTGTTGATGATGTTGTTGTTCCAGTGTCTTGTTGTGGATTATGTTGTTGTTCTAGCTTCGTGCTATTGATGTTGATTTTTCAACTTCATGTTCCTGCTGCTGATGATGATGTTACTCTAGCTCCATGCTGTAAACGATGATGATATTGATGATGAGAAAAACTTTCGATGATTTATAGATGTGTCAATCAGTGTTCCAGATCCTGATGATGATGGTTCCCTCTCCTTCTCTTGATGATGTTGTATTGGGTCATGTCAGTAGAATACCCTTCTTGTTAAGGGGGAGTGTTGAAATATTGTAACTTCGAAGAATATTCTAATTAAATTTGAGTTATTATCTTATAGATCAAATCCCCTTTTTGCGGATTGATCATGTCGGTTCTTGCATAAGATCAAATCCCCTTTTGTGGATTGGTCAAACCATATTTATATGGTGGTATTTGTAAAGTCGGCCCCTAGTGTTTATGAAGTGGTTTTAACCACTTCTAGAAGAAGTCGTCCCTACCATGTGAAGGGACATAACCCTAGCACCTCTTCAACTAGTATTTATATGTGAGGATGGTGCCTCACTTACACACACTCACACTCACTCATCTAGTGCACATATCTTGAAGGTAGTTGCAGTTGCAGGAGGAAGGAGAAGACAGGTGCATGCTCAGTCTTGGTTTATTCTTGGTGTGTTGGTCTTAGTCTTGGCATTGTATTGGCAATCTATTATTGAGGAATTTTTTGTTGGGTTTTCTCCCCCATGATGGTTTCCCAGGATAAAATGATGCGTACCTTGTGATTATGTTTCTTTCAGTGATCCTCTTTATGTTGTTGTTTTGGAAATGCATTGAATGATCATGTAATTTGGAAATAATCTAATAACAACAGTAAAAACTTAACAATCCAAGCTCTTTGTTTCCCTGCAACATAGTTTTTGAGATACCCTTCCACCCACTTATTGACTATTTCAGTTTGTCCATCCGTCTGGGAATGGTAACTCGTGCTAGGATTCAATTCGGTGCCCACTAGTTTAAATAACTCCTGCCAAAAGGTGCTCATGAATCTGCTATCCCTATCACTTATCTTATTATTTGGCAACCCATGTAGCCCGAAGACTTCTTTGAAGAACAACTTTGTTATCTGAGATGCACTATGTTCCATGGATATGGCGAAGAAATGTGCAAATTTAGTCAACCGATCCACAACTACAAAGATGCCATCCTTGCCCTGCACCTTGGCCTCCTGTGATGAAATCCATAGATATACTCTCCCATTTTTGTGTTGGAATAGGTAGTGGTTGTAACAATCCTACAGGATGAGTGTGCCCAACCTTGTTTTGCTGACAAGTTGTGCACTCCCTGATATAGTGCAAGACATCTTCTTTGAGGCCCTTCCATGCGATTTTTTCACTGATCTGTCTGTAGGTTTTGAGGAACCCTTGGTGCCCTGCTAATGGTGAGTCATGAAATGCTCTTAGTACCCTGTCTTTAAATTTGGATTATGGTAATATATAAATCCTTCCTTTGTAGTAGATGAGATCATCTATAACTTGAAACCTTTCATCCTGAATTTTCCCCTCCATAAGCTCACAAGCAAACCTGTTTTTGGAATACTCCACTAGTAGATGCGATTTCCACTCAACATAAATTTTTGATAAAGCATAGCACATAGGTCTTCTAGATAATGCATATGCCACCACATTTTTCTTTCCTTTGACAAATTCTATATCAAAATCATAGGCTTGGATTTTTCTTACCCACTTATGTTGCCTTTCATTAAGGTCTTTTTGCTCCAAAAAGTATTTAAAGTTGTTGTGATATGTTTTAACTGTAAACTTGGCTCTCACCAAGTATTGTCTAAACTTAGCTAGAGCATGCATGATAGCTAGCATCTCAACAACAACTCATATATGGTATACAACAACTCAACCCCCTTGACTTTCTTCTCTCAAAAGAAATAGGGTGTTTATTCTGCATAAGGACCGCCCCAATTCCTTCCCCTAATGCGTCACACTCTAGAATGAAGGGTTGAGAGAAATTTGGCAATGCTAGGACTGGGCATATGCTCATAACTTTCTTCATTTTTTCAAAAGTCTATTGAGCCTCTTCAGACCACTTGAATGCTCCCTTCTTGGTCAAAATAGTCAATGGTACACAAAGTTGTGAGAACTCCTTAACAAACCTCCTATAATAGGTGCAAATACCAAGAAACCCATGTAACTCTGTGATGTTCCTAGGTGTTGGTCAATCCAAAATGGTTTGTATCTTTTCCTGATGAACCTATACTCCTTTTTCTCCAATGATGTTCCCCAAATATAGTACCTCTGTCATCTTGAACTCACATTTAGATTCCTTGTCATACAAGAACTGCTCCTCCATGATGCTCAAAATCTGATCCAGATGTTTTAGGTGATCTTCCCAAGTTTTTCTATAGATTAGCAAGTCGTCAAAAAAAACCAAAAGATACTTCCTCAATTGTTTATTGAATATATGATTCATGCATGATTGGAAGGTGACCGACACATTGGTTAATCCAAAGGGAATGACTAGGAACTCATAGTTCCCATGGTGGTACCTAAAGGTTGTTTTGTGTATATCATGATCCCTCGTCCTGATTTGATGGTATCTAGAGTATAGATCAATTTTTGTGAGCCCCATGAAACTCATCAATAACTCATTTATCCTTGGGATGGAATACATGTTTTTTATTGTTTTTTTGTTTAAAGCCCTATAATCAATACACATATGCATTGTGCCATCCTTCTTCTTAACCAACACCACTAAAGATGCAAATGGGCTTGAGCTCTGTTTAATATGCCCCGTGACCAATAGTTCTTTGATGGCCTTCTGAATCTCATCTTTGAATTTCTTAGGATGCCTGTAAGGTGTGGTAATGACTGGTTTGGTTCCCTCCTCAAGCTCTATAATGTGCTCAAGGCCTCTATATGGGATTTTCCCTGGGGAAATATGTCCAAAAACCTTATTATGCCGGTCAATTATCCTTTGTATATCTTGTGAATAGTGTTGGTGCTCTTCCTGAGTGGTTTGGGTGGTAATTAGACACTTTGCTGCATAATCCACGTCCCCATGCCTGAAAATAGGCTCCATGCACTTCGTTGAAACCACTCTTGGTGCATTTTCTATCATTCCCTTCAAGGTCACCCTTTTTCCTTCTCCCGAATTGAAAGACATCTCCATAGTTTTCTAATTAGTGGTGATAGGACCCAAGGTGCTAAGTCATTGAACCCCGACTATGATATTGGTGTCCGATAGGTCCATCACATAGAGATCTTGTGTCAAGTTGTACCTGCCCAAGGTGAGACTTATCTATGGAATGTACCTGTCACAAGGCATGTTCCGTCCTCCTGCTATTTCCACTAAGAATCCCTCAAACTCAACAGTGGGAATAAGTCTCATGTTCACTAATGTCACATTAATGAAATTGTGGGAAGCCCCACCATCAATAAGGAATGCGACCCTTTGTCCTTGGAGGACCCCTTTCATCATGAAAGTGCTAAATTTTGGTACTCCGTCGATGGATGCTATAACATCCTTCTTAATCCATGCCTACTTGCACATTGCCTCTACTTCTTCTTCCCCATGCGTGTGTTACTCTTCTGCTCAAGTCATCTCCATGTTTTGAAGATGTCCAACATCATCTTCCTCGTCATTATATGAAAGGACTTCTATGTAGTGAATCTTTCCTTTCCTCGTGCATCTATGCCCTGACACCCATGGTTCCTTACAGGTATAGCATAGTTGTTTCCTTCTCAACTATATTTGGGTAGCTTAATCCATGTTCCCTTTACCTTTATCTTCCATCCTTAGATCTCTTCCCCTTTGGGAGAGGGGTGGCCTTAAGGTGAATTTATTTTTTGAAGTTGTCCCTTCCAAGTCTCTAGTCCTCCAAATCACATTCTGTAAGGTAGTAGGCTTAAAATATTTAATCCAACCACGCAATGGCTCTATCAGTCCTTCAGAAAAGAGCATCATCAATCTAGATTCAGATACATCTGGAACCATCATTGATATCCTCTGAAACTCCTCTATGTATTCCTCAGTTGATCTTGTCTTTCTAAGTTGTGTGAACTCTCTCAAATGTAGTTTGGATCTATGAGCCTCTCTATGAAATAGGCATATGAGGTAATGTGTGCATGCCCCAAAGTTGTCATTCCATGATACCACCACTCATGGGCCTTGCCCTCCAAATACAAGGTAGCGAATTTGATGTCATCCAACTCCATAATTGGGTTTAATTGCAAATAGGCATCGAATTTGTGTACCCATGCTTTCGCTGAAGATTTGTTTGCCCCATCAAAGGGAGGAATCTCCATTTTTCCTGCTTTGTGCCCTAGATCATTGTTGCCCCTGTGAGAATCTCTAGGCCTGCCTCTATATTTGATTCCAGAATGTTCTGCCAATGTAACCTGCCTCCTGAATCCTGCACTCAATGTTGCGTACTCCCTCTCATACTCCTCGAAGTTGTCTTCCACCTCTATTCGTCCTGGAATATGAGCATCCTGCTGCGATGCATCAAGGAAACTAAGCATGTAAGGCATGGCCATGCACCTGCTACTTTATGACTGTTACATTATGTTGTCATTGATGTCAAAGGGTTAATGTATTGTCATAGTAACATCATTGATGTATTGATTGTTGGACTATGTTTTCGTGGATGTAATTGATGTCTGAGGTGTCATGAGGTGTATGTAATTGATGTATGAGGTGTCATAGTGATGTATTGTCATGGATTGATGTATATACATGATGATGTAAAGGTTGGTCATTGTTGTCATGTCATGGCTGATAGGAAGTACAAAATGGATGAACTCCAAAGTGGTCCCCTTATGGTGAAATCCCTCACGGGAAGACGCTTTGTGAAGTCCAAATGGTTAATTGGTTAAGTCATCCTAGATGTGTGGTTAAGGAACCCAAGGATTGATTGTGGAATATTGTAATGAATATCCATGAATTCATAAGTGAGACTATTCTATACAGATAGTGTTCATCATGCCATTTCTGGTGATATGTGGAACGTCACATAACTCCTCACAGTTAGAGAGTTATGGCCTTGTGAAGTTGGAGAACCCACATGTGTTGTCTAGAATCCCCTAGAAGGTCAAAGAAGTCAAATTATTCTAGAAGCTCCTAGTAGAAAGTTGACTAGTCAAAATGGTTAGTCATGGGTTAAGTGGTTGCAACAAGAAAACAATTAAAAATAAATTAGTTGCAACTAGATGTGGAGAAGTTATTATTTGTGGAGAAAGTAGTTATAAGTGGACAAGTGGTCAGAATAAGGTTAGCCCCTAAAAGAGGGGAGTTGGTTAGAGTTGGTTAGATGAGGAAGCTACTTGGAGAAGTATAAATAAGAGAGCAAGGGTATCTTATGAGTGTGAATATCTTGATCATATTGAAGATCTATTCTTGGTGAAAGATTCAATT
>JASDQU010736628.1:42830-55022 GCA_032191745.1 Picea mariana
CTCTAGGCCTGCCTCTATATTTGATTCCAGAATGTTCTGCCAATGTAACCTGCCTCCTGAATCCTGCACTCAATGTTGCGTACTCCCTCTCATACTCCTCGAAGTTGTCTTCCACCTCTATTCGTCCTGGAATATGAGCATCCTGCTGCGATGCATCAAGGAAACTAAGCATGTAAGGCATGGCCATGCACCTGCTACTTTATGACTGTTACATTATGTTGTCATTGATGTCAAAGGGTTAATGTATTGTCATAGTAACATCATTGATGTATTGATTGTTGGACTATGTTTTCGTGGATGTAATTGATGTCTGAGGTGTCATGAGGTGTATGTAATTGATGTATGAGGTGTCATAGTGATGTATTGTCATGGATTGATGTATATACATGATGATGTAAAGGTTGGTCATTGTTGTCATGTCATGGCTGATAGGAAGTACAAAATGGATGAACTCCAAAGTGGTCCCCTTATGGTGAAATCCCTCACGGGAAGACGCTTTGTGAAGTCCAAATGGTTAATTGGTTAAGTCATCCTAGATGTGTGGTTAAGGAACCCAAGGATTGATTGTGGAATATTGTAATGAATATCCATGAATTCATAAGTGAGACTATTCTATACAGATAGTGTTCATCATGCCATTTCTGGTGATATGTGGAACGTCACATAACTCCTCACAGTTAGAGAGTTATGGCCTTGTGAAGTTGGAGAACCCACATGTGTTGTCTAGAATCCCCTAGAAGGTCAAAGAAGTCAAATTATTCTAGAAGCTCCTAGTAGAAAGTTGACTAGTCAAAATGGTTAGTCATGGGTTAAGTGGTTGCAACAAGAAAACAATTAAAAATAAATTAGTTGCAACTAGATGTGGAGAAGTTATTATTTGTGGAGAAAGTAGTTATAAGTGGACAAGTGGTCAGAATAAGGTTAGCCCCTAAAAGAGGGGAGTTGGTTAGAGTTGGTTAGATGAGGAAGCTACTTGGAGAAGTATAAATAAGAGAGCAAGGGTATCTTATGAGTGTGAATATCTTGATCATATTGAAGATCTATTCTTGGTGAAAGATTCAATTACAGGTACTCATGGACGCATCAGAAGTTTCGTAAGTCTGAGGTATTGACAGTGAAAGTTTTGGAGTTTTAGAAACACTGAAAAACACTAGTTTCTGACATGTACGCAGGCTAACAGTATAATAGGGTGTGTATGTATGCAAACTAATAGTATAATAGGGTGCATACATACGAAGGATGGAAGTATAATAGGGCACGTGCATGAGGGAAAAGTCATAAAAGCTTGAGCAAGTGTTGGTGCCAGGTTCCTGAAGTCTGAAGCAAGTTCCCAGAACAGTGGTCTACTAGTTCAGATCTGCTACAGAAGATATGGTATGGTTATATGTTGTCTTCATGCTTAGATTTTCTCATGGTATGGTGAATGCTTGAGGCATTCTTTGTATGGTTGTATTGATGTCTAAATATGGTAATTGATTGGTTGAGTAGTTCAGATCTGATCTGCTTGAGAAATATCTATAATCTGTGATGGTGTATGGTTGAGGAGCATGCATAGGTTGTTGGATGGCATAGATATGTTTGTGATTGGATATGGTACAAATTGGGTGGTGAAAGGCAGAGTGCAGTGATAGATCATAAGTGTATGTGATTGAGGCTGTAAGTGTTTGAAGGGCAAAAGTTGTGAAGTTTTAGAAACCCTAGTTTCTGAAGGTGTACGCAGGCTAACAGTCGGCCAGGGCGTGTACATATGCGTGTTGCAGTATAAGCAGGTCATGTACATACGCGGGTTGTAAAATAAACAGGTCGCGTATATGTTGATAGATTTGGCTCTGTCTACAAGCTGGATCTTATACTTGAGGATTGAATTCCTCTTCTTAGTTGTTGCTGAGATTTGCAGGATGAGTCTTGCATTCAAAGTTGGTGCTCTTGTAGAGTTGTTGCTATATTCAGTTGATGCTGATAAACCCCAAGGATTGTAGTCTATAATACAAAAGAAACCTATACATATATCTTGTGTTCCTTGTGTTCTTTATGGTGATGGTTTATTGATGATGTTTGTTGCTGATATATGATTACAACTAGTTATAAATGAAAACAATGAATATTGAGTAAATGGTGATTGCTAACTAAGATGTTTTGTAAAGAAGTGTAAAATATCCCTACATTGATTCACCCCCCCCTCTTAGTGTGTTTAGTGTGTCCAACAATTGGTATCAGAGCAGGCCTTCATCATAAGCCTTACAAGCTTGAAGGAGATCCATGGACACACAAATGGATGGACATGCAGATGAAGTTCCCCTCTTTGATGAGACAAATTATTCAACATGGAGAATAGAAATGAAAGGGTATTTGAAGGAAAAATGAGTAGGTGTTTGGAAAACAACTATTGGTGGATCAGTTCCCTTGAAGAATAAGTCAAAGTTTGCAACTCAAAAGGAAGAAAATAAAAATGATGCATTAGCTCTCAAGACCATTTTCAATGGACTCTCAAGTTCTGTCAAAGAAAGCACGGGACAATGTACTTCTGCCAAGGATCTATGGCTGAAGCTAGAGAAGGTATATCAAGACAAAGAAGACAATTCCATCAAGGACAATGAAGGTAAAGACTCTCCAAAATCTTCTGATGATAATACTCCTAGTGAAGTTGAGTGTTCTTTTACAAATGAAGAAGAAAATATAGTAGAAGTTTGTGTAGATGAAGAAGAAGAGTTGTTGAAGTTTAAATAAAAAAGTTTTGTTTGAGTTAGGTGATGTTAGCATGGAAATAGGACATTATTCAATTGCTTCTGAGTATCTTGAAAAATGATTTAATGAAGTCTTAGAAAAGTACCCAAAGCATATTATGGAACTAAAGCAAATGCTCAAAGAACAAGAAGAAAGCAAAAAGACTCAATTAGAAGAAAAAGAAGAAGAAATAAACAAACTAGAGAATGAAATAATTAATCAAGGAGAAGAAAAGGAGAAGGTAGATGATGAGCTTAACAAAAGTCTTGAAGTCAATTTCAATCTGAAGACCCAAATTGAAGAAGCCAAAAGGATAGAGGAACTATTGAAAAATCAAATAAATGAAAAGAAAGAGTCATGTCATAAGTTGGAAGCTGATGTTGTTGATCTTAGAAAGAAAGTAGAGAAGTCAAACACTCACATTAAGTTCATGAACAACTCAACAATCTTGGATGAGATCCTAGATAGCCAAAGATCTTCATATGATAAATCAGGTCTTGGATACAACAAGGAAGTTTCTCACCTCGAAGCTAGCACTTCTAAGAATAATAAGGTAAGTCCTTCATTCTCAAAAGGGGCAAGCAATGATGCAAGTCAACCATCTACACAAAGCAAGGAAAATTTCAAAAGAACAAAGCAAGGAAGACATCAAGAAGCCAACTTTACACCTGAAAGCAAATTCAAAAGAGAGACACCTTCAAGGTGGACACCAAAGCAAATGTATGAAAATGTTTTTCATGGTCACTGCTACTCTTGTAATCAATATGGTCACAAAGCTTTGGATTGTAGACATTATGCAAGGAAAGATAATGGTAGGTTTCATAACACCCTAAGGTGTTGGATATGTAATCAAGTGGAACACATTGTTGCTCATTGTCACACCATGAGATGCTACAGCTGCAGTGGGTTTGGTCACAAACCCCGGGATTGCTGGAACACAAGAAGACAGTCCATGAAGAGTGCTTCATATAGCATGACAAGAAGAATACATGAAGCTAGGAAGGAAGACAATGTTGAAAATATGGAAGCTCAGAGCTCAAGTTCTGAGAAGCTAATGCACCTTCATAAGTGGGTGAAGAAGATTGAACAACTAGAACCGAAAGGAAGCCATGAGGCAAGCTCAAGCTTGACATTTTCAGAAGCATACATGGGCTCCTGTGGAATAATTCACGTACATACGTGAGCTACCTGTGTAATAGGCCATGTATCTATGGTAAAATCCTGGAAAAGAAGGCTATGCAGATGATGTGCAACATGATTTGATGATATAACTTTGTTTTGCAGGGTCTGACATGGTTTGTTGCAGGTTTTCATGATTATATGGCTGCATGTACGTTTAATGTATGTATGGTGATGACATATGGTTGAGTGTTGAAGCATATGCTTGATGCCTATCCTGGATGCATGAGACTAAATCTAGAGTATGGATTGAGGCATTTTCTGTTGAGGAACAATCATGTTTATGACAGTGAAGTTATGGCACTTTGGTTATTAGATATATCATGATGATGTGATGCTAGCTAGAGATATCATTGATCTATTGAGGCACACTTCTGGTACATGTTTAAAGATACTATTGGATGCTTAGTATTTATTGTAGTGAATGGTGGATGAGGCAGATATGTTATGGTACATGGTTGGTACATATGTGAGTTCCTGTAACGCCCCAGGTTTTGAACCCCCATTTAAAATAATGTATTATTACAATGCTGAGAGGCCAGAGTGCCCAAACAATTATTAAAAGGCTAGTGTGCCCAAGACATGTAATTTTTTTTTATCATTATTAATAATAAATACATGGCTGGTTGCTAGACAGACAAGGACTAGAGTTATAGGGGGCTATGATTCCACAAGAGAGGGGGCTTGAGGGGATAAATGTTTATTTTCTATTTTAATTACCCTTTTGTCTAAGGAAGGGGAAAGGTTACATGAGCTTCTTGGGGAAGGCCAGGAGGTTCTTGATTCCCCACGAGGTTACTTAAACCCGCCTCTGGTCTAATGGGGGGGGTTGACTGACGGCTTGTTCGCTGATTTTCTGTATGTTCATTCATTTCCCTTACGCACTTTCATGCACCCACTTACCCATTCATTGATCCATCCTCATCCATGTCTTGGCTTGGGAAAGAGAACTGAACTATCGAAGAATTAGCCGCGTGGTAGAGAAGGGTGGAGGTCTGTTTTCTTGGGTGGTGCAAGTTGGGTAGAAGAGAGCTGGGTACTTGGATTGTTGTGAGAGCTGGGAAGCCTATGAGAGCTTGGGTGCTAACTGGTTTGGGAAGCCAAGTAACACTCTGGAACCGTCCTTGTGGATTCATATCCCTGTCTTGGGGGTGACGCTGCTATTGAGTTTTGGAACAATAGTGTCTACGGGTTGGGTGGAATGTCCTTGGTCTGCAGCCAGTTGGTGTCATCTTTCATAAAGATAACTGCTCTCTGTTATGGTATCATTTACATGTATATGAATATATTTCCGTTGTATATTTAATTATCGTTTAATTGAATCTTTAGACTATGCATGCTTGCTGACTACTGTTGTGCATGTCGTTGAAGTCTTTTCTTTTATGCATCTTTAATTTTTAAAAAGGTATCGGTAAAAGAAAGAAGCTCAAGCGTGGGCTTGAAGGTAGCGTACCCCAACCCATGGGTGGCTGGGTATGTTACAGTTTGGTATCAGAGCTTCTGGTTGAAACACCGGGCTGGTATGGGCTAGGTCTGTTGGTTAGAGTCTCAGGGTCGAGATTGAACTCTGACCGTGGAGTTGAAAAGATCGGGAGGAATGGCGTTGCAGAATTTACGCAGGAGATAGAACGTCAGAGACTCGTGTAAGGGGTTCGAAGGATCGTGACCGTTCCCCTTCGAATTCGGAAGCGATTGCCACTATAGGATCAAGAGAGATCTAGGATTGTTGGATCGAAGGATAGGCGAACAGGGGTCATCCGATGAAAAGGAAGCAAGGGTTAGGGTCACAACCGTCGGATCCCATTGGAGAGTGAGATTAACGGACATGAGGCATTGCGGGGAACCAAGTTGCATGGGAGATAATTTCCCAAGGCAGTCCCGCAATCCAAACCACAGTTTCCCCAAGGGGTTACGTGTTAGCGTTAGGAGAATTGCGGGTTGAAAAGAGGGTTACTCCAAACCATTGATGCGTGCCCCTACAAATTGAAAGGCATGCAATGATGTGACATGTTAGGGCTCGAACATCAAAACTCTGTATAGCCGAAGTAGATCCTGACCGTTGATCACAAAGAGGTACGTCTCAACAAATCAGTAACTCTGGAGAGATCTGTTCGAGAGGTCTTTAGTTGAGTTTTGAAACTCCCGAAGGCTCGAAGTAAGCCTCAACTGTCCGATTCAAGAGGATACCCGGCATAATCCCATGTACTGAGGGGTTTGAAGTTTGATATTTCTGAACCCGAAGACCCAAAAGGATCTCAACCATTGATCTACCGAGAGCCACGCGTCACCAGATCCAGGGCTTCGGATAAAAGCCAGTGGGGCCAAATAAGTTTTGAAATTTGAGATTTCCGAAGTCTGAAGACCCGAAGTAAACCTCAAACGTCAAATTAAGGAGGACACGTGGTGCAAATCCGTGGACTCCGGGTGAAGACCCGAAGTGAATCTTAGTCGTTCGATCCAGGAGGACACATGGCGATAGATTGGTCAGTTCGGGAATTCAGAGTTTGAGAGAATTGGAAGTGTGCTAGTATGGAAATTCCCGAAGTCCCTAAGCCCGAAGAGCCGAAGTGATGGGGCACGCCCGAAGAGCCGAAGTGATGGGGCACGATGACGTCACCAGGAGGTGATGTGGACCCTGGAATTTTCGAAGTGACGTGGCATGCAGACGTCATCCGGGATGATGTGGACACATGGGATGTGTGCCACGTGTCAGTAAATTTTGAGCATTTGGAGTATTGAAAAATTAGTTAGAACGTGACACATGTCACCCACCTGATCAGGCCACGTGTCCGCTTCTAGTATTTAGCCACGTGGTGATAGATCGTGCAGTCCGGAGACTGGGCATTCCAGAGGGGAAAGATGTGACAGGTAGCGTTGGGTCGAGAACTCCCGAAGGCCAGAGTACATATCGACCGTTGATTCCAGAAGACACATGTCGTAGGATCGTCGACTTAGGGTGAAAACACTCCGGGAGAAAGTGCGTTAGGAAAGTTTGAAACTTCCGAAGCCCAAAGAGCCGAAGCAATTCATAGTCGTTGATCTGTGGGTGGACACCCTTCGATAGATCATGAACTCCGGGTAAAAGCATTTCGGGAGGAGGCAAGCGAGGAAAGTTGAGACTCCCGAAGTGCGGAGTTTCAAAGTGGATCTCGATCGTTGATTGTGAAAGAGGACGAGGACCATTGATCTGGTCCTAGCTGAAAGTTCTGAAGTCATGAAGCTCTGGACAAGTGCTTTTTTAGCTAAGTGCAGGGTCATGGCCGTGGTCATATACAGATTGAGAGCTGAGGGAAGGAGGGCTAAGGGCCAAATTGGTTGTCTTCGAGACAGAAAAGTTATAAGGAAGGATTTAGCCGCAGTTTCTAGTCGTGGTCACCTAGGAAGGTGGTTTGAAGGAAGTGCCTATGCAGGATGAGATTCCGTGTCGGCCAAGGATAACAAGACATTGTTATTTTTGGAGAATGGGGATATGATCTCCATGAACAAAAAAAAGAAAGAGACCTGTAGCATGGTTTGGCAATTTTGTTTATCATATGCACAATTCTAACAAAATGGTCGCTTGCACATTTTGCAGAATTAAGGGGTTTAAACACATCAACTCAGGATGCGTATTGAGGAAATGGAAGAAGGCGAGGGAGCCTCCAGTCATGAAAAGGAGGCCAAAGGCCAGAATATCAGAGTTGGTAATGCAGAGACAAAGTCTAATGGACGCAAGGGAAAAGGAGAGCAATAAACGTTACTAGAAACAATAGGAAGCCTGAAGATGGAAGTGCAGAGCTACAAAGCAGACAATGAGAAACTGATGAGAGAGAAAAGTCACATAAATGCTCAAGTGTTGTAGAGCTTAAATTAGTTGCAGAGACAAATGAAGAAGGGATCAAACTTAAGACAAGAGGAAGAAGGAAGGTGCCATGAAAGAAGGAATGATCGTGGAAGAGCTGGTTATTCTAGAAGTGCTAGCAAAGCTCATGGACACCACTCACCTCCTTACTTAGAAAGAAGGTTTTATGCATCGAAAGATTTTGTAAGCAGTCCAGAGGTGTCTCCTGTTAGACACCAAAGAAGGAAACAAGAGGTAGATAGTTTGCAAGGAGAGCTGAGGAAGCTCAAGCCACCTTCCCGTGACGGCGAAAGAGAAAGGGAAGATGATGCCGAAGCATGGTTGCTTGGACTCCAGAGATATTTTCATTTGCATAACTATTCATCCAGCCTGGAAGCCAGGATTGCCACCTACCATTTACACGGGAAAGCTGCAATATGGTGGGACCAACTGAAGCAAGTGGAACATGTTAATGAAAGTGGGATCACTTGGAAGCAGTTGAAGAAGTACTTCTAGAAGGAGTACCTCTTAGAGCATTTCTATGACAAGAAAATGCAGGAGTCCTTCGAACTGAGGTTGGGAAGCATGACTATGGCAGAGTATGAGAAGAAGTTCTTGGGATTGTTAAAGTATGTCAAGTTCATTGGTGATGAGAAAGTAAAAATACAGAGATTTATAAGTGGGCTGCCAACGTTTTATAAGGAAAATATCAAGTATGATGAACCCAAGACCTTGACTGAGGCCAACAGAAAGGCTAAATACCTGTATGAGCAAGGATAGGGAAGAGAATCCCTGTAGAAATCTTGGAAGGACAAGAAGAATGTGAAGTCCGATCAGAGGAGGAAAGGATTCAAACCTCCCTTCAATAGGAATGAGCCTAATAGAAATCATCAAGATTAGTATGCTAAGGGAGATTTCAAGAAAGAAGATTCCTTGGGAAAAAGGGGAAGACCACCAATCCAATGTTGGGGATGCAAGGAAGGTCACCTGTACAAGGATTGACCACACAGAAAGGACAGAGTGAAGACTGTGCACAACATCCAAGAGGCTACAACAGTAGAAGATATGGGAAGAATCTATGCAGATTTAGATGATCGACAAGCAGAGTACCAGTCTAATATGATCGAGGTGGAAGGTAAGATCATAAATCAACTTGTTTATATTTTGATTGATTCAGGAGCAAGTCATTGCTACATTGATCCTAAGATAGTGGATAGATTACACTTGGAGAAGAGTAAACTTGGAAAAGCAAGTTTGGTTCAGTTAGCCACTGGAACCAAAAGAAGAATCCATGATATGGTTAGAAGTTGTTCCATAAGTCTTAATGGCGTGAATACTAGTATTGATCTAAATATCATACCATTTGGGTCTTATGATATTCTGATTGGAATGGATTGGTTGGACAAGCATCATGCTTTCCTAGATTGTTATAACAAGACATTTACCTGTCTTGATGGAAATGGAAAACAGAGCACTGTGAAAGGAGTTCCAAGACCCATCTCTATAAGGGAGATTTCAGCCTTATAGCTAAAAATATGTTTTAGGAAAGGATGTCAATTGTATGCAGCTCACGTGGAAGAGACAAAAAATACATAAGGGCCAAGCTTCAAAGATTTCTCGGTACTACAAGAATTTGAAGATGTCTTCCAAGAAATACATGGATTGCCACCAAGAAGGGAGATAGATTTCTCAATTGATTTAGTGCCAGGAGCTGCCTCAGTGTCAAAAACACCTTACAGAATGAGCACACCAGAGTTAAAAGAATTACAAATGCAATTGGAGGAATTGTTGAAGAAAGGGTACATACGTCCAAGTGTTTCACCTTGGGGAGCACCAGCACTTTTTATCAAAAAGAAGGATGGAACCTTGAGGTTGTGTATTGACTTCCAACAGTTGAACAAGTACACTATAAAGAACAAGTATTCTCTACCCTGAATTGATGACCTCTTTGATCAGCTAAGAGGAGAAAAGATATTCTCAAAGATTGACTTGAGGGCAGGATACCATCAGTTAAGAATCAAGGAAGAAGACATTCATAAGAAAACCTTTAGGACCAGGTATGGGCATTATGAATTTGTACTGGTGCCATTTGGACTGACCAATGCACCAGTTGTCTTCATGTGCTTAATGAATGGGATATTCAGGAATTATTTGGATAAGTTTGTCATAGTATTCCTGGATGACATACTTATCTATTATAAGTCTGAAGAGGAGCATGAGCATCACTTAAGACTGGTATTGCAAATACTGAGAGAACATCAGTTGTATGCTAATTTGAGTAAGTGTTATTTTTATCAAAAGCAGATCCATTACTTGGGACACATTATTTCAGAGTAGGGCATAGCAGTAGATCCAAAGAAGATTAAAGCCATTAGAGGATGGCCAACACCCAGAAATGTGTCAGACGTCAGATCTTTTATGGGATTAGCTTCCTACTACAGAAGGTTCATAGTAGGGTTCTCTAAGATTTCTCATCCCATCACTTCTTTGCAAAATAAGGGAACTAAATTTGAATGGACACTCAAGTGTGAATTTTTTTTTAATCTGTTGAAGGAATTACTTACTAGTGCACCTGTGTTAAATATTGCTGACCCAAATGAAATTTTTGTGGTATGTACAGACGCATGTAAGGAAGGACTTGGGGGAGTCCTCATGCAAAATGGACATGCCATTGGATATGAGTCCAGAAAGCTTAAGGAACATGAGAGGAACTATGCCACCCACGACTTGGAACTTGCTGCCATTGTTCATGCCTCGAGGATGTGGAGGCATTATCTCATGGGGAAGAAATTCAAATTAAGGTCAGACCACATTGGCCTGAAGTATCTTTTTGAACAACCAACCTTGAATGCCAAGCAAACAAGATGGCTGAAATTCTAAGTGAATATGACTTCGATATCAAGCATATCAAGGAAAAGGAAAATAAAGTTGTCGATGCACTTAGTAGAAGAGTGCATCTCATGCATGCTACTGCTGTCAGTATGTATCAGTCAGACTTGAAGAGCAGAATTTTAGATGGCCTTGTTACAGACCAGCATTACCTACAGGTAAAGGAAAACTTACAGCAAGGAGATGTACAACAGAAAATAAAAGAGTATGAGATAAAGGAAGACGAACTACTCATGCATAAAAACAGAATCTATGTTCCTAGTTCTGGAGAACTGAGAAATTTGGTACTAAAGGAAATGCATGATGTTCCTTATGCTGGACATCCCAGTTACCAGAAAATAATTATAGCAGTAAGAAGCCAGTTCTTTTGGCCAGGAATGAAGAAGGATGTTGTTGATTACATCGCTCGATGTATGGAATGTTAGAAGGTGAAGGTTGAGCATAGGCACCGAATGGGTTTGTTGCAGCCATTGCCAATCCTAGAGAAGAAATGGGAAGTGATCACCATGGATTTCATCATAGGATTACCCAGAACGAATAAGCAACATGATTCAATCATGGTGGTGGTTGAAAAATTAACAAAGGTTGCTCATTTTGTGCCAGTGAAAACAACGCATACAACGGCTAATATTGCAAAAATTTTCATGAAGGAAATTGCTAGGTTGCATCAGATACCTAGGACAATTGTCTCGGACAAAGATACAAAGTTTACCTCCAATTTCTGGAGAGGATTGTTTAAAGGATTTGGCACAAATATAAACTTTAGAACAACATATCATCCCCATACAGATGGGAAAACAGAGAGAGTCAATCGAATAATTGAAGACATGCTAAGAATGTATGTGATGGATAAGCCATCCAAGTGGGAAGAGTACTTACACTTGGTTGAGTTTGCATATAATAATGGGTATCAAGCTTCATTGAGAATGATCCCATTTGAAGCCTTGTACGGTAGGAAATGCAATACTCCAATAAGTTGGGACAACCCAGCAGATAGAGTGGTACTTGGGCCGGAGTTGCTCAAGGACATGGAAGACCAGGTGGTCAAGATCAAGCAGAATTTAAAGGCAGCTCAGGATAGACAGAAATTTTATGCAGACAAGAACATGACAACTATATAATTTAAAGTAGGGGAGCATGTACTTTTGAAAGTGAAGCCCAAGAAAATCTCTTTGAAATTGGGTAGTCGTACAAAGTTGGTAGCCAGATTTTGTGGTCCATTTGAAATATTGGATAGAATAGGGCCAGTTGCATACATGCTTGTATTGCCTGCTTCCATGAATGTGCATAATGTATTTCATGTCTCTTTACTAAAGAAATATGTACATGATCCTAACCATGTTATTGATTGGTATCTGATTCAGGTAGAGACAGAGGGATATTTTCAGGTTCAGCCAGTGCGGGTATTGGATAGAAAAGTCAAAATGCTCCGGAATCGAGTTATAGAGCTGGCAAAAGTTCAGTGGACCTGCTATGGTCCCAAAGATGATACCTGGGGGCATGAAGATGCCATGCGGGAAGAGTTCTCGTAGCTTTTTGAATAAATTTGAGATTTTGATCTCTATTTTGTATATGCACTG
>JASDQU010736628.1:55139-70822 GCA_032191745.1 Picea mariana
CTGCTAGACGGACAAGGACTAGAGTTATAGGGGGCTATGATTCCACAAGAGAGGGGGCTTGAGGGGCTAAATGTTTATTTCCTATTTTAATTACCCTTTTGTCTAAGGGAGGGGATCGGTTACGTGAGCTTCTTGGGGAAGGCCATGAGGTTCTTGATTCCCCACGAGTTACTTAAACTCACCTCTGGTCTGATGGGGGGGTTTGACTAATGTCTTGTTCGGTGATTTCCTGTACATTCATTCATTTCCCTCACACACTTTCATGCACCCACTTACCCATTCATTGATCCATCCTCATCCACATCTTGCTTGGGAAAGGGAACCAAACTGTCAAAGAATTAGCCATAGGATAGTTGGTTGTGGTGGTCGTTGGTGTGATCCAGCTGTGACTTGAGGCTTGCATGTATGAGATGTGTTGGCCTGTGTCCAGCGTTGCTCACAGCTGTGAGTCCTGAGAGTTCCAACATCGAGATTATGGACCAGTTGCGTTGGAGCTCGAATAAGGAGAAGGACTGCCTAGGGGACTGGGTGGCAGAGAAGGGTGGAGGTCCGTTCTCTCGGGTGGTGCAAGCTGGGTAGAAGAGAGCTGGGTACTTGGATTGTTGTGAGAGATGGGAAGCCTGTGAGAGCTTGGGTGCTGACTGGTTTTGGGAAGCCAAGTAACACTCTGGAACTGTCCTTGTGGATTCATAGCCCTGGCTCAGGGGTGACGCTGCTGTTGAGTTTTGGAACAATAGTGTCTACGGTTGGGTGGAACGTCCTTGGTTTGCAACCAGTTGGTGTCATCTTTCATAAACATAAGTGCTCTCTGTTATGGTATCATTTACATGTATATGAATGTATTTCCATTGTATATTTAATTATCATTTAATTGAATCTTTATACTATGCATGCTTGCTGACTATTGTTATGCATGTCGTTAAAGTCTTTTCTTTTATGCGTCTTTAATTTTTAAAAAGGTATCGGTAAGAGAAAGAAGCCCAAGGGCAGGCTTGAAGGTAGCGTACTCCGGCCTGTGGGTGGCTGGGTATGTTACAACGCCATTGATATATCTTATGATGTATTGTTAGAGGCATATTTGTTGGATGTTTTTGGTGCATGCATTTGGCATGTGGTTGAGCTACATATTGGGACATGTAGTTGATGAGGTGATTATGTTGTACATCATTGATGAGTCATACATACTTGGTGCATTGGTTAAGGCACTTGCTAGCAGTATGATTGGCACATGGTTTATTGTTGATATGGCATACATATATGGGTACACATCTTGACTGTGGTTCATCTTGTTGAAGTTTGGTGCATGGTTGATGCACTTGTAGATGGAAGATGATTGTGGGTGATAGTACTTGGTTAAAATACATCAATGGTATTACTTGTTTAGCACATACTTTGATACATGATGTATGGGATAGCTAAGACATTTGATGTGGTGCTTGGTTGGTACATTATTTGATGCTTGATGGTTGAGATACATATCTTGACACATGATTTGTGGCACTTGGTTTATGATAGAGGCATCTCATATGTGATATGACACTTGTTTGAGGCATATGGTTGGGATGTTGACGATGTTATTGGTACATTGATAGAGGCACTTGTTTATGATATTGATATATGCTTAGTACACTTTTTGGCACATATTCTTGGCATATATACTTCATTGATGAGATCTTATTGTATGGTATTGATGTGCATGGTTGACACATGGTATGGCACATGATGTATATGGTTGATGTTTTGTTCATGATTCACAGTTGACATATATTTTTTCTTCATGAAGTATAGTATGGCACGAGTCTGATGCAAGGAAAGGTCCAAGGATCATCATAGGAAGAGAATATCATTCTTGAGCAGCTGATCTATGTTCTGGTTGAGCAGTAGGATTTGCAATAGAATCATATTGCAGTAACAACATATTGTTCATCTTGTAGAGAAGATAGGGGGAGACATACCCGCAAAGGGATTTATTCTTCTTGCTAGGATTCAAGGAGGAGAGATTCATCAGATGCATGATAGAGAGTTAGATGCTTGGAGAGGCATGTTTCTAGGGGAAGCATGAGCAACATGTCTTCCGCATCGCATCATAATGATATCCCTTATTCAAAAGGGGAGATATTATTTAGAGGAGGCTCAAAGGCATCCAGACATGGGAGAAACCCCAAGGAGAGTTCAGGCAGGGGGAGCAACCACAAGGAAAGAACTAACATTTTCCATTGATGTCAAAGGGGGAGAGATAGTCATATTGATGTGATTGTGATGACTATTTCCATGTCTACATGTTGCCATCAATGATTGGTGTTGACATCAATGTTGGTATTGCCATCAATGCCAAAGGGGGAGATTGTTACATTATGTTGTCATTGATGTCAAAGGGTTAATGTATTGTCACAGTAACATCATTGATGTATTGATTGTTGGACTATGTTTTCATGGATGTAATTGATGTCTGAGGTGTATGTAATTGATGTTTGAGGTGTCACAGTGATGTATTGTCATGGATTGATGTATAGACGAGATGATGTAAAGGTTGGTCATTGTTGTCTTGTCATGGATAATAGGAAGTACCGAATGGATGAACTCCAAAGTGGTCCCCTTATGGTGAAATCCCTCACATGAAGACACTTTGTGAAGTCCAAATGGTTAATTGGTTAAGTCATCCTAGATGTGTGGTTAAGGAACCCAAGGATTGATTGTGGAATATTGTAATGAATATCCATGAATTTGTAAGTGAGACTATTCTATATGGATAGTGCTCGTCATGCCATTTCTAGTGATATGTGGAACGCCACATAACTCCTCACGGTTAGAGAGTTATGGCCTTGTGAAGTTGGAGAACCCCCATGTGTTGTCTAGAAGCCCCTAGAAGGTCAAAGAAGTCAAATTATTCTAGAAGCTCCTGGTAGAAAGTTGACCAGTCAAAGTGGTTAGTCATGGGTTAAGTGGTTGCAACAAGAAAACAATTAAAAATAAATTAGTTGCAACTAGATGTGGAGAAGTTACTATTTGTGGAGAAAGTAGTTATAAGTGGACAAGTGGTCAGAAGAGGGTTAGCCCCTAAAAGAGGGGAGTTGGTTAGAGTTGGTTAGATGAGGAAGCTACTTGGAGAAGTATAAATAAGAGAGCAAGGGTCTCTTATGAGCGTGAATCTATTGAGCATATTGAAGATCTATTCTTGGTGAAAGATTCAATTGCAGGTACTCATGGATGCATCAGAAGTTCCGTAAGTCTGAGGTATTGAAGGTGAAAGTTTCAGAGTTTCAGAAACAAAACACTAGTTTCTGAGATGTACGCGGTCTAACAATATAATAGGGTGTGTATGTATGCAGACTAATAGTATAATAGGCTGCATACATATGCGGGATGGCAATATAATAGGGCATGTACATGAGTGAAAAGTCATAAAAGATTGAGCAAGTGTTGGTGTCATGTTCCTGAAGTTTGAAGAAAGTTTCGAGAACAATGGTCTACTGGTTCAGATATGCTACAGAAGATATGGTATGGTTATATGTTGTCTTCATGCTTAGATTTTCTCATGGTATGGTGAGTGCTTGAGGCATTCTTTGTATTGTTGTATTGATGTCTAAATATGGTAGCTGATTGGTTGAGTAGTTCAGATCTGATCTGATTGAGAAATATTTATAATCTATGATGGTGTATGGTTGAGGAGCATGCATAAGTTTTTGAATGGCATAGATATGTTTGTGATTGGTTATGGTACAGATTGGGCAATGAAATGCAGAGTACAATGACAGATCAGAAGTGGATGTGACTGAGGCAATAAGGGTCGGAAGGGTAAAAGTTGTGAAGTTTTAGAAACCCTAGTTTCTGAAGATGTATGCAGGCTGACAATGGGTAAGGGCACATACATACATGTGCTACAATATAGGTAGGTTGTGTACATACGCGGGCTGTAGAATAAATAGGTCGCGTACCTATGACAGATTTGGTTCTATCTACAAGTTGGATCTTGTACTTGAGGATTAAATTCCTCTTCTTAGTTGGTGCTAATATTTGCAGGTTGAGTCTTGCATTGAGAGTTGGTGCTCTTGTAGAGTTGTTTCTCTATTCAATTGATGCTAGTAAACCCCAAGGATTGTAGTTCGTAATACAAAAGAAACTTATACATATATCTTGTGTTCCTTGTGTTCTTTATGGTGATGGTTTATTGATGATGTTTACTGCTGATATATGATTACAACTAGTTATAAATGAAAGTAATGAATATTGAGTAACTGGTGATTGCTAACTAAGATGTTTTGTAAAGAAGTGTAAAAGAGCCCTATACTAATTCGCCCCCCCCCTCTCAATGTAGTCGGTGTGTTCAACACTAACACCTTGATGTTTGCACCCCCAAATAATCTTTGCTTGTCATTGTGGGCTCGGTGACTAGCCTCTGCGTGATACCTCTCTCCTCCATGGGATCCACTAGCCCCATTGTTACCCACATTATTTTGTGGCTCTCTACCATGATACATGTGCATGAGAAGATATGAAATCTTATCTTGCCCTTCGTTCAAGGTGGTATGTACATCTGACAAGGCCATTTTGAGATCATTATGTCCCTTTGAAAAGTGCTCTTGTGTCTCTTACAGGTGATGTTGTAAGTCAAATTGTGTCCTCTCAATGGAGTGCTTCATTTCTTAGACCATTTTCGCCCAAATTTCCTTATCATTACCATCTCTTGTTTCCTGTCTCTCCTCCATTCTTCCTTCTATCTCTTCTCCCTTTGATGTCTCTAGGAAATGTTGTCCTCCTCGATCCCTCCTTCTAGTTATCAATTTAATCACAGGCTGGCAAGGATCCTTGTTCTGATACCATTGTAAGATTCCCAAGTGGAATTTTGCTACAATATCTTCAATTCGCTAGTTTCTAGTTGTGGTGTTATGTCAAACAGTTTGCTCCTGAATGCCTTTAATTTGCTTGGGAGGGTTTTTGTTTGTGTTTTATTGCATGCAATTGTTTCTTATCCAAGATATTACATTCAAGATCATAAACAAGTACAAACAAGATAAAATAACCACAATAACACAGATCTGAAATTATTTTATTACAATAGCTTACCTTAGTACAAAAGGAAGTAGATATAAAATATAAGCAAGACAACATGGTTGTGGTTGTAGATGCCTGCAAAATGTGCTCATAAATATATGATTTCAACTCCAAGAAACCTCGTCCTACTGAGATCCAAATGGGAGCAAAAGCAAGTTCTTAACTCCTCTGCCTACCGACTGCTGGAATATCACTGGTTTCGCCCTGCCTAGCTGGAATACCCTGACAGTTTCGCTCCACCTAGATATGAACTCCAAATCCTCAAAAGGATGAATACCCAATTGAGATATGGGGATGGCTAAACCTTCCGAAGAGACTCCCAGTCTAGAGAGTGCTAGATTTGGCCCTAGGTAACAGTTCCTTCTTCATAAATGCACCCCTTTGTTGTAGATTCTCCCAACTGGATAAATAAATAAATATGGAGATATAACCCCCCGTAAAATGATGAGTAAAGGCACTCTAGGGGTAGAAAACACTCATGTAGCTAGATCCCTTCCAGATCCAAGGTCCTCTAGGCAAATCGAAGCACTTTCCCTCAAGCAGTGCACCCCAACTATGCAGAAAAACCTTCATTGTTGCACCCCTGTCCCCAAAAAAGCACTTGCTGAAGCTGAATAGAACTGAATAGAATGGTGAGAGTGGAATCTTTCTCCACCTTGGCCAAGGTTTTATCAAGATAAGAGGAATCTTTCACGTCGTTTTTGATCTCTAGGGTTTGTTTACTCAAAACCCTCAAAACGCCCAAGCTGAATAGCTCAAAGATGTAAGTGTAAAAATGATCAACAATGAGGAGTGAGGCACCCTCCTCTTCTTTTATACCCTAGACTTCTAATTTTCACTTAAATTATTTAATTGTTTTTTAAGGTTCATTTCTTCATTTTTCTTTATCTTAGCCAATTAGCTTGTATTTCCTTTTTTTCCAATGTCACTTTAATAATTCCACTTTAAAACCTTAGTGACATAATTTGCCCCCTTAGTCCCCTTTTTAGCGAGTATAGCCCAGGGGGAAAAACTATTCTATTAATCTCTCCTAATCTTGTCAATTAGAAGGAGATCTTACACCTTGATTGGTGGACAGTTTTGGGGGAACAAGCCTAGCTTGGGCTTCTTTGGGGTATGAAGCCCACATGTTGGATACCATGGTCTGCACACCAGATGATGATGGTAGCCTTTGGAGGCTTGAGAGACACCTTGGATGACATATCCGAGCCCTTTATCACCCCATCAAATTGCCTTTGGAGGCTAGAGCGCTACATCTTGGGGATTGACGTTTTGTTGAGGCTAGGGTTTTGGTTGTGGTGGTGTTGGCTTGACACTTGGCGCCTTTTGGATGGAGGAGAGGCCTTGGATTGATGGATAAGACCCTAGAGCATAATAAGGAGGCCTTTAGAGGCCCTACGTTTCATCTCAAAGCTCAACGACTTACTCCAATTGCCAAAAATTTTCCCTAAAGGGGTGACGTCATGCTTCTTTCTAGGGTTTTCTTATGTGAAAAATCAAATTTAAAGTTGTAAAGGGGAAAAATAAAGGGAAATGTCTCCCTTGTTTTGTGGTTTACCCTTGTTAAGTAGATAAACACTTTTTAGGAGTTCTGTATAAATAAGAATCATTTCTTTTCATTTTTATGATAGCTCTCCCATTGTGAGAAGACTACTCGGCTAAAATTTGCACCCCTCTTGAGCAAATTCATTCTCTCTCTCTCTCTCTCTCTCTCTCTCTTGTGATATGGTTTATCTCTTGTCTTATGGAATGAAGTGGTACACTATCTCTTGGAGGTTCTTTCTCTTGCTTTGGTGATGAAGAATGCTTGGTAACTAGAGTTTGTCTTGGCATTTTTTGGAATTGGTGAGGAAAATATGCACTTTGTTAGGTTTCTTTCTTGTTCCATGGTTGTTATAGGCTAGATCCTTGGAGGAGTATAAGGGAATACACCCTCCACCAAGTTTTATCAATATTGTTTGTTGAAAAGGCTATTGCAAAGGTTGCTAGTAGGAGTAAAAGAGCTTACACCCTCCCAGAGATTACCTTGTTGAGGTTACTATCTCATGGGAGTAAAAGGGCTTACACCCCTTTAAATTTAGTAGGTCTAACCTAAAACAAGAAGACTCCATAACCCATTTGGCAAGGGACTAATCATTTATTGCATTGGAGAAATAAATTACTTGCATTGGTGTTGGGTTCGTGTTTTGATTGTTTTATTGCGATGATCAAATCCTTTTTGCATCGATATTACATATGCTATGCTTCATATTATCCATTTTGAAGGATTCTCAAAGGTTTATATATCAATTCATCATGGATTCACATTAGGTATGTATAATTGGTGTTTTTGTAATGGTTTTGTGATCAATTTAGTTCAGTTCGATGTTTATAAAGATCTAATGCATGGTTTGTTTGCAGCAGGGCAAAATCGCGGTCCGATCCTCCATTCAATACCTCATCCGGTACTCCGTTCAACACTTGATCCGGCACGCGATACGACACTTAGAGTGCATTGGAGCTGATGATTGGTACATTGGCGGCATGTGGTGGATGAATCAGTGATCTGGGTTTTGTGCCTCCTCGTGGCCTCCAGCTACAGAGCTCGACACACCTCAGATTGGGTGGTTGTAGTGATCACTGAGTGTCTCACGAAATTTCTAGAAGATGCTGTTGTTAGAAGCTCATTTAATGAGTTTGTTGTTTTTAGAGGAGGTTGACCCTTCCAGTGGTCGACCTCTCAAGCTGTAAATTATCTATAAATACCACTACCAGTGGCACGACTAAAGACATAATTTTTAAGAAGAATTTTATTGTGTAATACAAACATTATCTACAACTTTGTTCCAGACACTGTTTTTATGATTAATGACATAATTGCATTGAGTTAAGCACATGCATTTTCTTTTTGGAGTGTAGCCACGACCTGCTAAGGGGCCCACTAGTGGTCTGGGTGACTGTGTGTATCAGTAGATATTGTGTGTGCATCTTGTTGCTTATTTAGAGTTCATAATTGTTTCTTTACTGCATGTATTTCTCAATTTTAATTGTTGTGTATATGTGAATTATAATTTGTTAATCCAATTTGTTTTTCCTTAATTGCAGATTGCTTGTAGGAGTTGGTTAATTATAGTATTGTGTCTTTTCCTTCTTAGCTATGAATCATCCTACATGATACTAATTTATATAGTTGTATTAAAGTCTTAATTAGTTACTTTGGTTTTGGTAACTGAAACAGAGCATTAACTTAGATAGAGTATTAGTGTAAACAAAGTATTAGTTTAAGATTGTTTGCAAGCTTTGATAGATTAGTTGCTTCAAGTTTTGATAGCTTTAATTGAGATAGATTTAATTGCCATTTTAATTATTCTTCGTAGATCTATTTTGTTTATTAATTTTTCCTTAGTATGATAGGATAGAAATAGATTTTGGATTATGATTTCTAAAAGCATTTTTAATTTTGAAATATGATGATAGTGTTAGAATATAATGGATGTGATCATTTTACCATTGACAATATCACTATTGTCACCCAACCATAGGCCGAAGCCACCCTCCGAGCACCTTAACCTTGACAAAGAATCATTCCGGAAGCAAACCCTAGGCTAGATAGCCAAACAAAGGGTAACGCACCTTTCCCCAAGGATAGCGTACCAACAAGAGCTGATCAGATAGTCCAAACCCTAACCAAGAGATAGTCCAATCCAAACGTGATCTGCTAGCTGCAGCAGATGCAATGGAAGCTCTCCTCCAAACCTGCGCACAAAACCAGGCACTGCAATGCACACAAGTGTTGCTCTGCAATTCTGAGACTGCCTGCCAGAATGAAGACTGGCCTCCTGTATTTATAGTAATTCTGGCTAACTGCCAAGGCCGACTTCTCATTCTGGGTATCTGTCTGTTCAGTATATATTATTTCTTCTGGCCGAATTCTTCTCTTGGAGGCTAATAACCTAATACAAGTTATCTTCTTGAGCCGACATGTCTTCTAGGGTTATTAGCCAACTCATTAGGGTTTCTTCTTGCTTCCTGGAATATTCTATTCTCGTCAGGTTTACACGTGGAGGTAAATACCTCCCGCAACTACCATAATATTAACATATAGTATTAGTTCAGTTTAGATAATGAAATCTCAGTTATGGATTTGAATTGTAATTTCTAGTTAACATTGATCAAGAATTAGAAGTTTGCACAGAGTGAGTTTGAATTGGGATTTTTAATCATGAGTTCATGAGGTTATATATTTGCTTGAAATAGTGAATTTGAAAAGGAGTGCTTTTAATCATTGATGATTTATGTATAAAGTTTAGAGACCACATGGATTTCCAAAATACTTAGTGTTGCTTCTATGATGACAAAGCTTTCTTTAGATTGCCTTATTCACACTTTCCATTTCTTTGTAGAAGTCAACATTGAATTAATTCCTCTTGAACTATCACTAATAGTCAGATGCCATCGTGATGTTATTCAACACGGAAGACATAATCATCATCTTTGAATACTTTATTTCCTGTTACTGGAAGTTAGAAACAATTTTGATCAATTAGAATTTGAATACAATCATAACATTTTTACTTTTGATTAAGTAGATTAAAATTTATTCTTCGCGAAATCGAAATAGTTATGAGTTCTTTTTAAGAATAGAGTTCACTTGTCAAAATAGTCTTGATAGGTTAGACGTTTACTTGATTATTTTCTCAAAGATAGATAGATCAAATAACTCAAAAATAACTTACTTGTTGTTGCTTACTTAAAAAAAGATTGAATAGATTAACTAGCTTAAAATAGGTTGCTATTTGCTCATTTACAAATAATCCATCAATTCATTGTTTGAAGTTGCTTAGGTAAATAGTTCATAATCCTAGAATTACTTAAAGCTCATTAATAGAATTTGTTAATTAATGAAAATTGAAAAGAATCATCTCTTTAGAAAGTAGATTGATGGAGTGTTGATCCCTAGGTAGATCATCTCCTTAGTTAGATAATACTTCCATTAGCTTTTATGCCTTGGCTCATACAGTGCCACAACTCTAAGTTTGCTTACCCCGGGTTGACAATTTAATTGAGGGAATTAGTGCATATAGAATACCCATCATTTTTGGCGTCGTTGCTGGGGAGTTGTCTTAAGGTAGGAAATAGTTACGAAGTAGATCATTTCTGAACCTTAGCATTAGTTTGGTGGCGGGGGAACTTTAAGACAAGAGGTAAGAACCTGCACATCTGTTATAGCAGGTTTCCCCAAACCCAATGGTAGTTTTTATTTTTTTCTTTCATGAACAAACCTAGGGACCCAAAGGGCAGATACATTAAAACCAAACCAAACCTTTCGATCAAGGTTCCTTCTAACCTTTTTGGAGGAAGGAACACTCCACCCATAAACTTGACAGATCGATACTGGAAAATAAGGGTTAGCTCAACCCAAAAAGCTAAAGCAGTCTCTGAAGAGACCAAAATCAGGAGCACTATAGAGCAGGAAATTGAAACATCATAAATAGTGGGACAAGAGGCAAGACCACTCGGGCCTTCATTAGAACCAACCAACACAACCTTTGCTTTTTCACCACCATCATGGGACCCTAAATTTGTAGATATCATTGATCCTGAACAGGTGAAGACTCTATTTGGCAGTTCAACCAGTATAATTGTTTCCCAAGTCAAAATAGAAAATTTGGCACCAACTGGCTCGAGTAAAGTCCCGGACATCCAAACAGTATATAAATCTTCCCATCGAAGGGATACCTTTCCTAGAAAAGAACATTGGAATACTTTTTTATCTTCAAGGATAAAACCATTTAGGTACTCTCTCTTTGGAAACCAAACCAGTATGGATGATCAGGAGGATCACAACCATGTAAGACACGAGGAGGGAGAAGAAGTTGGAAACCAAACCGAAACCACCTTTGGGTTTCCAATTTTGGATACCACACAAAATGTTAACATGAAGAACATTCCACTCTCGACACTGCCCACCTTTTATGATAAAAGCAGTGAAGACTCGAATACCTTCCTATTTGAGTTTGACATCTTGTGTAGGAGCTACAATTACTTGCAAGATGCCCAAAACTAAAACTTTTTCCTACCACCCTCAAGGATTCCGCACTAAGATGGTTCATGGGGTTGGGAGAGTCCAGCATTAGGTCTTGGGAAGGCATGAAAGATATATTTATTAAAAAATACCAAGACTACTGCAAGTCCAAGGATTATCGTAATGATATTTTTAAAATCCAACAGTTACAGGACGAGAGTCTCAAGGATTACATGGAACAATTTACTTATATCTCACAGAAATCGAAGTACCATGACCTTCCAGATGATGCAGTCAGTGCTCTTTTCCTTAAAGGTATTTCAGAAGAATACCTAGAGGCACTTAACCTGATGGCATCATGTGACATCTCCCATAAACCATTTATTGAAATCTATGAAATGTGTAGGAATTACTCGAGGAGTAGAGCCAAAATAGGGAAGAGTGTTCGGGGTCCTTATAGTAGAAACCTAAAAATAGTTAGTTCAGGTGGTATCACAATGGTAGAGATAGGGAACCTATTGGAGAACTTCAAATCCGATATCTTAAGTACAATAGGTTCCTAGTTGGACACCCTAAAGATTAAAAAGAAACAGGAGGAGGAGAATGCAACAATGTGCATATTTTGTCCAAGATGCAAGAGGAAGCATTCCTCAAGGGAATGCCCATTAGATAATATTTCAGTATGTGGCTTCTGCACTAAAGACCACCCAACTGAAAAATTCCCATCACTGCCCGGTTTATTAGCCATTTACAAAGTGGGGATCCTATGGAATCCTCTTATGCACCTAGGAGGCCATGGAACCTAGGAGTCAACCTACATACCCGGATCTACCACCTCAAGTTCCACCCTATTATCAACAATCACAACAGTGGAACTCACCGAATTGGAAAAACTAGTCTACACAGTATCACCATCCTTGGCTACAAGGATGGAGAGGAGGGCATACCCAAGGAAACACTCAAGCTCCACCTATCCTTATGCCCACTCATCCTTACCCCCAGTTTCCACTGAACATCCCACAACTTTTTCTAGGTTTTACTACCCCACCTTTAGCTCCTATTCCACAACAACCCCAATAATACCAAAATACAAGCTCACCAAGACCAACATTATTACCAGCACAACTAGTGCCCAAACCCAATAACAAACCAACTCAACCTCTTCACAATGTTGAAATGCAAGCCTTTTCGATGTATGTTGTTTCTCCTATTCCATTGTAGGAGATTCAACTAAGGCCGGGAAAAGTTATGGATAGACAGAGGCCTTTAGTAATCATCCGGGAAGAAGAAGAAGATGAAATTCCTGAACAACCCACGGATGACACTAAGTGGGAAGATGTTATCATTCCTAAAGACCAGGAACCCAAGCTTCCCCAAAATGAATCTTCATAGATAACAAAAGCCCCTCCTTATCCAGAAATATTAGTGATTGAGAAACCTACCACTCGACCGGAATTTGACATTTTGAATGAATTTAAGAATATCTATGTCAAATTTCCCTTGTTAGAAGCCATAAAGGACATTCCAATTTACATTAAGGTGGTCAAAGAATTGTGTATTAAGAAGCCAGGGAGGAAACAGGAGAATCCTCCAACAATACATTTGATAGGAGAATTCTCTGAGTACATACCAGAGCAGCCCAAGGTCGCAAAATATGGGAACCCAGGGAACCCCATAGTGACAATAACTATTAATAAGGTTCCCATAGGAAACACTCTCATATACCTAGGGGCAACCATTAATGTTATCACTGTTACTACCTTGGAGGAATTACAGTTAAAACCTCTTCTTAGACCTACCCCAACTATTTTGGAATTAATAGATAATACAAAGGTTATACCTGAAGGAATCTTGGATGATATCATAGTTACATTAGCCTCATGGGAATACCCAGTAGAATTTCTTGTTATTCATTCAAAGGATCCTACCAAAAGACATCTCGTTATCTTGGGAATACCTTGGTTGGCCACAACCAATGCATTTATTGGTTGTAGAGAAGGTGAAATGACCATCTCAAATGGAATTTCTATACATAATCTTACCATATACCCACCAGATCAACCTATCATGGAGAATATATGGTGGCTTGAATGTCTATATGAGAATGAGGACTGGGAAGATCCCATGTTGCCAAGTGATCATTCCTGGGCACTTCAGGAGCAAGCAATGAAAAAATGTGCTAAACCAGTTTATTTCTGCTATCACATATGTTGATTTTCCACAATATTTTCCCCAATTTGAGTACATGTTTGGGGAAGAATTTCAGGAACAGTTGTACCCATCAACTTTGTATTCGACATCTTTTATTTTTGAGATAGATGAGTCTGCCCCATCTTATATCATGCCCTATGAGATTAGTCCAGGTAAATTCCTACATATAAATTTCAGACTACATGCAAACCAACAAAAACAATTAGTAAATGTCTTTAAAGAACAATCATGGGCATTCGGCTGGGAATACACTAATATGAAGGGTATACACCCTGATACATGCATTTATCACAGATAAACCCAAGCATAAGTAACACCTGTTAGGCAACCCCAGAGGAGGATGAACCAGACACTCAAGGATATAGTAAAAGAGGAGATACAAAATTTATTGAATGTCAGCTTTATTTATCCGATCTCCGACACTAAATGGGTATCCCTGCTTGTAGTGGTTCCAAAGAAAGTAACTGGGAAATGGAGAATTTGTGTCGATTTCTGGGAACTTAATAAGGCCACTCTAAAGGATTATTTTCCCCTTCCTTTCATTGACCAATTCTTGGATACCTTGTCATGGAAGAAATACTTCTCCTTCCTAGATGGATATATAATAGCGGGTACAACCAAATTCTCATAGCACCCAAGGATCAGGACAAGACTACTTTCACTTGTCCTTGGGGCTCCTATGCCTATAGGGTCTTACCATTCGGTTTGTGTAATGCTCCTGCCACATTTGAACGAGCGGTACTAGGGATATTTGCTAATCTTATTCATGATTGTTTGGAAGTATACATGGACGAATTTATAGTATATGGCAATACTTACCAAGAAGCCCTAGATAATCTAGAGAAATTCCTTATCAGATGTCGAGAAATGAACCTATCCTTAAGTCATGAAAAATGTAAAATTTTGTTGACTGAAGGAGTGGTCTTACGACATCACGTTTCATCTGAAGGGATTAAAGTGGATCATGCTAAGATTGAGGTAATCGTCAAACTTCCACCCCCCAAGACTCAAAAAGAGGTAAGAATCTTTCTTGGACATGCCAGATACTACCGACGATTTATTGAAAATTTCACAAAGATTGTTGCACCCATGTTTGGATTGTTAATAAAAGATGTTGATTTTCTTCGGACTCACCAGTGTCAAACCACCTTTGAAACTATGAAAGCGAAGTTATCTATGGCACCAGTTCTTAGGGGGGCCAATTGGGCCCTTCCATTTCACATATCCACTAATGCCTCTGATACTGCAATATGAGGAGTATTAGGGCAGAAAGAAAACCATTAGTCCCATGCCATTTATTTTGTGAGTAAGAACTTGTCCCGTGTCGAGTTAAACTATACAATTACCGAAAAGGAATTCTTGGCAGTGGTCCATGCCATCAATAAGTTTCACCATTACATCACAGAATACAAAGTATTTGTACATACAAATCACTCCGTCATTAGATTTCTCACGAATAAACCCATTACCAATGGTCGAGTGATTAGGTGGCTCCTGTTATTGCAAGAGTTCAATATCACCGTCCTTGACCGACCTGGAAAGCAGAATTTAGTAGCTACTTTTCTTTCATGCATAAAACACGAGGGTGATGATATTCCTGTTGATGATATTTTTCCAGATGAGCATCTCTTTTCCCTCTCTATAAATATCCCATGGTTTGCAGACATGGAAAATTATTTGGCTACTAGGAAGTTACCAGCTCATTTTTCACCTCATGAAAAGCGTAGAATTATCATGCAAAGTGATATCTACTCTAGGGTTGGCCATGACCTTTTTTGTATTGGTCCAGACTTGATTATTCGTAGATGTTTACGAGAAGATGAGATACTAGAAATCCTACGAAGTTGTCATGATGGACCATGTGGTGGCCATTTTTCTGACAAACATACAACATATAAGGTGTTACATTCATGTTACTATTGGCCTAGCATTTTTAAGGATGCTGCCAAATATGTGAGGAGTTGCGATAGCTGTCAAAGGATAGGAAGACTCACATCAACTGATGAAATGCCCTTGCATGCCCAAGTTATGATAGAACCTTTCGAGAAATGGGCCCTTGATTTTGTGGGACCAATTTCACCCATGTCTCATAAGAAAAATGATATTTTGGTTTGTACAGATTATGTCACCAAGTGGGTAGAAGCAAAAGACTTATTTAGGGCTACCGAAAAATCTGTTGTTGAATTCATTTATGAATACATCTTTACCAACTTTGTTGTTCCTCGTGAAATTGTTACAGACCAGGGCACCCAATTCACTTCCAAGTTGATGAAGGAATTAACGGAGAAATATGGGATCAAGCATTGCAAGTCTTCTCCATATCACTCGCAAGATAATGGTCAAGTAGAGTCCACGAACAAAGTTTTGCAAGATATCTTAACCAAGACTATTCAATTACACCATAGGGATTGGGATG
>JASDQU010736628.1:70872-83713 GCA_032191745.1 Picea mariana
TGCATGCAATTGTTTTTTATGCAAGATATTACATTCAAGATCATAAACAAGTACAAACAAGATAAAATAACCACAATAACACAGATCTGAAATTATTTTATTACAATAGCTTACCTTAGTACAAAAGGAAGCAGATATAAAATATAAGCAAGACAACATGTTTGTGTTTGTAGATGCCTGCAAAATGTGCTAAAAAATATATGATTTCAACTCCAAGAAACCTCTTCCAACTAAGATCCAAATAGGAGCAAAAGCAAGTTCTTAACTCCTCTGCCTACCGATTGCTGGAATATCACTGGTTTCACCCTGCCTAGCTGGAATACCCTGACAGTTTCGCTCCACCTAGATATGAACTCCAAATCCTCAAAAGGATGAATACCCAATTGAGATATGGGGATGGCTAAACCTTCTGAAGAGTCTCCCAGTCTAGAGAGTGCTAGATATGGCCCTAGGTAACAATTCCTTCTTCATAAATGCGCCCCTCTGTTGTAGATTCTCCCAACTGGATAAATAAATAAATATGGAGATATAACCCCCCGTAAAATGATGAGTAAAGGCACTCTAGGGGTAGAAAACACTCATGTAGCTAGATCCCTTCCAGATCCAAGGTCCTCTAGGCAAATCGAACCACTTTCCCTCAAGCAGTGCGCCCCAACTATGCAGAAAAACCTTCATTGTTGTGCCCTTGTCCCCAAAAAAGCACTTGCTGAAGCTGAATAGAACTGAATAGAATGGTGAGAGTGGAATATTTCACCACCTTGGCCAAGGTTGTATCAAGATAAGAGAAATCTTTCACGTCGTTGCTGATCTCTAGGGTTTGTGTACTCAAAACCCTAAAAACGCCCAAGTTGAATATCTCAAAGATGTAAGTGTAAAAATGATCAACAATGAGGAGTGAGGCACCCTCCCTTTCTTTTATACCCCAAACTTCTAATTTTCACTTAAATTATTTAATTGTTTTTTAAGGTTCATTTCTTCATTTTTCTTTATCTTAGCCAATTAGCTTGTATTTCCTTTTTTTCCAATGTCACTTTAATAATTCCACTTTAAAACCTTAGTGACATAATTTGGTCTCTTAGTCCCCTTTTTAGCGAGTATAGCCTAGGGGGAACAACTAGTCTATTAATCTCTCCTAATATTGTCAATTAGAAGGGGATCTTACACCTTGATTGGTGGACAGTTTTGGGGGAACAAGCCTAGCTTGGGCTTCTTTGGGGTATGAAGCCCACATGTTGGATACCATGGTCTGCACACCAGATGATGATGGTAGCCTTTGGAGGCTTGAGAGACACCTTGGATGACATATCCGAGCCCTTTATCACCCCATCGAATTGCCTTTGGAGGCTAGAGCGCTACTTCTTGGGGATTGACGTTTTGTTGAGACTAGGGTTTTGGTTGTGGTGGTGTTGGCTTGACACTTGGCACCTTTTGGATGGAGGAGAGGCCTTGGATTGATGGATAAGATGCTAGAGCATAATAAGGAGGCCTTTAGAGGCCCTATGTTTCATCTCAAAGCTCAACGACTTACTCCAAGTGCCAAAAATTTGGGTGACATCATGCTTCTTTCTAGGGTTTTCTTATGTGAAAAATCAAATTTAAAGTTGTAAAGGGGAAAAATAAAGGGAAATGTCTCCCTAGTTTTGTGGTTTACCCTTGTTAAGTGGACAAACACTTTTAGGAGTTTTGTATAAATAAGAATCATTTCTTTTCATTTTTATGATAGCTCTCCCATTGCGAGAAGACTACTTGGCTGAAATTTGCACCCCTCTTGGGCAAATTCATTCTCTCTCCCTCTCTCTCTCTCTCTCTTATGATATGGTTTATCTCTTGTCTTATGGAATGAAGTGCTACACTATCTCTTGGAGGTTCTTTCTCTTGCTTTGGTGATGAAGAATGCTTGGTAACTAGAGTTTGTCTTGGCATTTTTTGGAATTTGTAAGGAAAATATGCACTTTGTTAGGTTTCTTTCTTGTTCCATGGTTGTTATAGGCTAGATCCTTGGAGGAGTATAAGGGCATACACCCTCCAATATTGTTTGTTGAAAAGGCTATTGCAAAGGTTGCTAGTAGGAGTAAAAGAGCTTACACCCTCCTAGAGATTACCTTGTTGAGGTTACTATCTCATGGGAGTAAAAGGGCTTACACCCCTTTAAATTTAGTAGGTCTAACCTAAAACAAGAAGACTCCATAACCCATTTGGCAAGGGACTAATCATTTATTGCATTGGAGAAATAAATTACTTGCATTGGTGTTGGGTTCATGTTTTGATTGTTTTATTGTGATGATCAAATCCTTTTTGCATTGATATTACATATGTTATGCTTCATATTAGCCATTTTGAAGGATTCTCAAAGGTTTATATATCAATTCATCATGGATTCACATCAGGTATGTATAATTAGTGTTTTTGTAATGGTTTTGTGATCAATTCAGTTCACTTTGATGTTTATAAAGATCTAATGCATGGTTTGTTTGCAACAGGGCAAAATCGCGGTCCGATCCTCCATTCGATACCTCATCCGACACTCCGTTCAACACTTGATCCAACACACGATATGACACTTAGAGCGCATTGGAGCTAATGATTAGTACATTGGTGGCATGTGGTGGATGAATCGGTGATCTAGGTTTTGTGCCCCCTCATGGCCTCCAGCTACAGAGCTTGACACACCTCAGATTGGGCGGTTGTAGTGATCGTTGAGTGGCTCAGGAAATTTCTAGAAGACACTGCTGTTAGAAGCTCATTTAATGAGTTTGTTGTTTTTAGAGGAGGTTGACCCTTCCAGTGGTCGACCTCTCAAGCTGTAAATTATCTATAAATACCACTACCAGTGGCATGACTAAAGACATAATTTTTGAGAAGAATTTTATTGTGTAATACAAACATTATCTGCAACTTTGTTCTAGACTCTGTTTTTATGATTAATGATAGAATTGCGTTGAGTTAAGCATGTGCATTTTCTTGTTGGAGTGTAGCCACGACCTGCTAAGGGGCCCACTAGTGGCCTGGGTGACTGTGTGTATCGGTAGATATTGTGTGTGCATCTTGTTGCTTATTTAGAGTTCGTAATTGTTTCTTTACTGCATGTATTTCTCAATTTTAATTGTTGTGTATATGTCAATTATATATTGTTAATCCAATTTTTTTTTCCTTAATTGCAGATTGCTTGTAGGAGCTGGTTAATTATAGTATTGTGTCTTTTCCTTCTTAGCTATGAATCGTCCTACATGATACTAATTTATATAGTTGTATTGAAGTCTTAATTAGTTACTTTGGTTTTGGTAATTGAAACAGAGCATTAACTTAGACATAGTATTAGTGTAAACAAAGTATTAGTTTAAGATTGTTTGCAAGTTTTGATAGATTAGTTGCTTTAAGTTTTGATGTCTTTAATTGAGATAGACTTAATTATTCTTCATAGATCTATTTTATTTATTAATTTTTCCTTAGTATGATATGATATAAATAGATTTTGGATTATGATTTTTAAAAGCATTTTTAATTTTGAAATATGATGATAGTGTTAGAATATAATGGATGTGATCGTTTTACCATTGACAATATCACTATTGTCACCCAACCATAGGCCGAAGCCACCCTCAGAGCACCTTAACCTTGACAGAGAATCATTCCGGAAGCAAACCCTAGGCTAGATAGCCAAACAAAGGGTAGCACACCTTTCCCCAAGGATAGCGTACCAACAAGAGCTGATCATATAGTCCAAACCCTAACCAAGAGATAGTCCAAGCCAAACGTGATCTGCTAGTTGCAACAGATGCAATGGAAGCTCTCCTCCAAACCTGCGCACAAAATTGGGCACTGCAGTGTGCACAAGTGTTGCTCTGCAATTCTGAGACTGCCTGCGAGAATGAAGACTGGCCTCCTGTATTTATAGTAATTCTGGCTAACTGCCTGGGCCGACTTCTCATTCTGGGTATCTATCTGCTTAGTATATATTATTTCTTCTGGCCGAATTCTTCTATTGGAGGCTAATAACCTAATACAAGTTATCTTCTTGAGCTGACATGTCTTCTAGGGTTATTAGCCAACTCATTAGGGTTTCTTCTTGCTTCCCGGAATATTCTATTCTCGTCAGGTTTACACGTGGAGGTAAATACCTCCCGCAGCTACCATAATATTAACATATAGTATTAGTTCATTTTAGATCATGAAATATCAGTTATGGATTTGAATTGTAATTTCTAGTTAACATTGATCAAGAATTAGAAGTTTGCACAAAGTGAATTCGAATTGGGATTTTTAATCATGAGTTCATGAGTTTATATATTTGCTTGAAGTAGTGAATTTGAAAAGGAGTGCTTTTAATCGTTGATGATTTATGTATAAAGTTTAGAGACCACATGGATTTCCAAAATACTTAGTGTTGCTTCTATGATGACAAAGCTTTCTTTACATTGCCTTATTCACACTTTCCATTTCTCTGTAGAAGTCAACATTGAATTAATTCCTCTTGAACTGTCACTAATAGTCAGATGCCATCGTGATGTTATTCGACATGAAAGACATAATCATCATCTTTGAATACTTTATTTCCTGTTACTGCAAGTTAGAAATAGTTTTGATCAATTAGAATTTGAATACAGTCATAACATTTTTACTTTTGATTAAGTAGATTAAAATTTATTCTTCGCGAAATAGAAATAGTTATGAGTTCTTTTTAAGAATAGAGTTCACTTGTCAAAATAGTCTTGATAGGTTAGTTGTTTACTTGATTATTTGCTCAAATATAGATAGATCAAATAACTTAGAAATAGCTTACTTGTTGTTGCTTACTTAAAAAAAGATTGAATAGATTAACTAGCTTAAAATAGGTTGCTATTTGCTCATTTACAAATAATCCATTAATTCATTGTTTGAAGTTGCTTAGGGTAAATAGTTCATAATCCTAGAATTACTTAAAGCTCATTAATAGAATTTGTTAATTAACGAAAATTGAAAAGAATCATCTCTTTAGAAAGTAGATTGATGGAGTGTTGATCCCTAGGTAGATCATCTCCTTAGTTAGATAATACTTCCATTAGCTTTTCTGCCTTGGCTCATACAGTGCCACAACTCTAAGTTTGCTTACCTTGGATTGACAATTTAATTGAGGGAATAAGTGCATATATAATACCCATCATTTTTGGCGTCGTTGCTAGAGAGTTGTCTTAAGGTAGGAAATAGTTAGGAAGTAGATCATTTCTGAACCTTAGCATTAGTTTGGTGGCGGGGGAACTTTAAGACAAGAGGTAAGAACCTGTACATCTGTTATAGCAGGTTTCCCCAAACCCAATGGTAGTTTTTATTTTTTTCTTTCATGAACAAACCTAGGGACCCAAAGGGTAGATACATTAAAACCAAACCAAACCTTTCGATCAAGGTTCCTTCTAACCTTTTTGGAGGAAGGAACACTCAACCCATAAACTCGACAGATCGATACCAGAAAATAGGGGTTAGCTCAACCCAGAAAGCTAAAGCAGTCTCTGAAGGGACCAAAATCGGGAGCACTATAGAGCAGGAAATTGAAACATCATAAATAGTGGGACAAGAGGCAAGACCACTCGGGCCTTCATTAGAACCAACCAACACAACCTTTGCTTTTTCACCACCATCAGGGGACCCTAAATTGGTAGATATCATTGACCCTGAACAGGTGAAGACTCTATTTGGCAGTTCAACCAGTATAATTGTTTCCCAAGTCAAAACAGAAAATTTGGCACCAATAGTTTCAACCGGCTCATGTAAAGTCCCGGACATCCAAACAGTAGATAAATCTTCCCATCGAAGGGATACCTTTACTAGAAAAGAACATCGAGATACTTTTTTATCTTCAAGGATAAAACCATTTAGGTACTCTCTCTTTGGAAACCAAACCAGTATGGATGATTAGGAGGATCACAACCATGTAAGACACGAGGAGGGAGAAGAAGTTGGAAACCAAACCGAAACCACCTT
Source organism: Picea mariana (assembly GCA_032191745.1). Taxonomy (NCBI): domain Eukaryota; kingdom Viridiplantae; phylum Streptophyta; class Pinopsida; order Pinales; family Pinaceae; genus Picea; species Picea mariana. Next base: position 76,828 of record JASDQU010736628.1, read on the forward strand.
CGGGTTTCCAATTTTGGATACCACACAAAATGTCAACATGAAGAACATTCCACTCTTGGCATTGCCCACCTTTTATGATAAAAGCAATGAAGACTCAAATACCTTCCTATTTGAGTTTGACATCTTGTGTAGGCGCTACAATTACTTGCAAGATGCCCAAAAACTAAAACTTTTTCCTACCACCCTCAAGGATTCCGCACTAAGATGGTTCATGGGGTTGGGAGAGTCCAACATTAGGTCTTGGGAAGGCATGAAAGATATATTTCTTAAAAAATACCAAGACTACTGCAAGTCCAAGGATTATCGTAATGATATTTTTAAAATCCAATAGTTACAGGATGAGAGTCTCAATGATTACATGGAATATTTTACTTATATCTCACAGAAATCAAAGTACCATGAACTTCCAGATGATGCAGTCAGTGCTCTTTTCCTTAAAGGTATTTCAGAAGAATACCTAGAGGCACTTAACCTGATGGCATCATGTGAGATCTCCCATAAACCATTTATTGAAATCTATGAAATGTGTAGGAATTACTTGAGGAGTAGAGCCAAAATAGGGAAGAGTGTTCGGGGTCCTTATAGTAGAAACCTAAAAACAGTTAGTTCATGTGGTATCACAATGGTAGAGATAGGGAACCTATGGAGAACTTCAAATCCGATATCTTAAGTACAATAGGTTCCTAGTTGGACACCCTAAAGATTAAAAAGAAACAGGAGGAGGAGAATGCAACAATGTGCATATTTTGTCCAAGATGCAGGAGGAAGCATTCCTCAAGGGAATGCCCATTAGATAATATTTCAGTTTGTGGCTTCTGCACTAAAGACCACCCAACTAAAAAATTTCCATCACTGGCCGGTTTATTAGCCATTTACAAAGTGGGGATCCTATGGAATCCTCTTATGCACCTAGGAGGCCATGGAACCTAGGAGTCAGCGTACATACCCGGATCTACCACCTCAAGTTCCACCCTATTATCAACAATCACAACAGTGGAACTCACCGAATTCAAAAAATTGGTCTACACAGTATCACCATCCTTGGCTACAAGGATGGAGAGGAGGGCATACCCAAGGAAACACTCAAGCTCCACCTATCCTTATGCCCACTCATCCTTACCCCCAGTTTCCACTTAACATCCCATAACTTTTTCTAGGTTTTATTACCCCACCTTTAGCTCCTATTCCACAGCAACCCTAGCGATACCAAAATACAAGCTCACCAAGACCAACATTATTACCAGCACAACTAGTGCCCAACCCCAATAACAAACCAACTCAACCTCTTCACAATGTTGAAATGCAAGCCTTTTCGACGTATGTTGTTTCTCCTATTCCATTGCAGGAGATTCAACTAAGGCCCGGAAAAGTTATGGATAGACTGAGGCCTTCAGTAATCATCCGGGAAGAAGAAGAAGATGAAACTTCTGAACAACCCACGGATGACACTAAGTGGGAAGATGTTATCATTCCTAAAGACTAGGAACCCAAGCTTCCCCAAAATGAATCTTCACAGATTACAAAAGCCCCTCCTTATCCAGAAATATTAGTGATTGAGAAACCTACCACTCGACCAAAATTTGACATTTTGAATGAATTTAAGAATATCTGTGTCAAATTTCCCTTGTTAGAATCCATAAAGGACATTCCAATTTACATTAAGGTGGTCAAAGAATTGTGTATTAAGAAGCCAGGGAGGAAATAGGAGGATCCTCCAACAATACATTTGATAGGAGAATTCTTTGAGTACATACTAGAGCAGCCCAGGGTCGCAAAATATGGGAACCCAGGGAACCCCGTAGTGACAATAACCATTAATAAGGTTCCCATCGGAAACACTCTCATATACCTAGGGGAAGCCATTAATGTTATGACTTTTACTACCTTGGAGGAATTACAGTTAAAACCTCTTCTTAGACCTACCCCAACTATTTTGGAATTAACAGATAATACAAAGGTTATACCTGAAGGAATCTTGGATGATATCATAGTTACATTAGCCTCATGGGAATACCCAGTAGCCTTTCTTGTCATTCATTCAAAGGATCCTACCAAAGGGAATCTCGTTATCTTGGGAATACCTTGGTTGGCCACAACTAATGCATTTATTGGTTGTAGAGAAGGTGAAATGACCATCTCAAATGGAATTTCTATACATAATCTTACCATATACCCACCAACTCAACCTATCATGGAGAATATATGGTGGATTGAATGTCTATACGAGAATGAGGACTGGGAAGATCCCATGTTGCCAAGTGATCATTCCTGGGCACTTCAAGAGCAAACAACGAAAAAATGTGCTAAACCAGTTTATTTCTACTATCACATATGTTGATTTTCAACAATATTTCCCCCAATTTGAGTACATGTTTGGGGAAGAATTTCAGGAATAGTTGTACCCATCAACTTTGTCTTCGACATATTTTATTTTTGAGATAGATGAGTCTACCCCATCTTATACCATGCCCTATGAGATTAGTCCAGGTAAATTCCTACATATAAATTTCGGACTACATGCAGACCAACAAAAATAGTTAGTAAATTTCCTTAAAGAAAAATCATGGGCATTCGGCTGGGAATACACTAATATGAAGGGTATACACCCTGATACATGCATTTATCACAAATAAACCCAGGCATAAGTAACACCTCTTAGGCAACCCCAGAGGAGGATGAACCCAACACTCAAGGATATAGTAAAAGAGGAGATACAAAATTTATTGAATGTCAACTTTATTTATCCGATCTCCGACACTAAATGGGTATCCCTTCTTGTAGTGGTTCCAAAGAAAGTAACTGGGAAATGGAGAATTTGTGTCGATTTCTGGGAACTTAAAAAGGCCACTCTAAAGGATTATTTTCCCCTTCCTTTCATTGACCAATTCTTGGATACCTTGTCAGGGAAGAAATACTTCTCCTTCCTAGATGGATATATAATAGCGGGTACAACCAAATTCTCATAGCACCCAAGGATCAGGACAAGACTACTTTCACTTGTCCTTGGGGCACCTATGCCTATAGGGTCTTACCATTCGGTTTGTGTAATTCTCCTGCCACATTTGAACGAGCGGTACTAGGGATATTTGCTGATCTTATTCATGATTGTGTGGAAGTATACATGGACGAATTTATAGTATATGACAATACTTACCAAGAAGCCCTAGACAATCTATAGAAAGTCCTTATCAGATGTCGAGAAATGAACCTATCCTTAAGTCATGAAAAATGTAAAATGTTGTTGACTGAAGGAGTGGTCTTAGGACATCACGTTTCATCTGAAGAGATTAAAGTGGATTATGCTAAGATTGAGGTAATCGTCAAACTTCCACCCCCCAAGATTCAAAAAGAGGTAAGAAGCTTTCTTGGACATGCCAGATACTACTGACGATTTATTGAAAATTTCACAAAGATTGTTGCACCCATGTTTGGATTGTTAATAAAAGATGTTGATTTTCTTCGGACTCACCTTTGAAACTATGAAAGCTAAGTTATATGTGGCACCAGTTCTTAGGGGGGCCAATTGGGCTCTTTCATTTCACATATCCACTGATGCCTCTGATACTGCAATATGAGGAGTATTAGGGCAGAAAGAAAACCATTAGTCCTATGCCATTTATTTTGTGAGTAAGAACCTGTCCCGTGCCGAGTTAAACTATACAATTACTGAAAAGGAATTCTTGGTGGTCCATGCCATCAATAAGTTTCACCATTACATCATAGGATACAAAGTATTTGTACATACAAATCACTTCGTCATTAGATTTCTCATGAATAAACCCATTACCAATGGTCGAGTGACTAGGTGGCTCCTGTTATTGCAAGAGTTCAATATCACCATCCTTGACTGACCTGGAAAGAAGAATTTAGTAGTTGCTTTTCTTTCACGCATAAAACACGAGGGTGATGATATTCCTGTTGATGATATTTTTCCATATGAGCATCTCTTTTCCCTCTCTGTAAATATCCCATGGTTTGTAGACATGGAAAATTATTTGGCTACTAGGAAGTTACCATCTCATTTGTCACCTCATGAAAAGCGTAGAATTATCATGCAAAGTGATATCTACTCTAGGGTTGGCCATGACCTTTTTCGTATTGGTCCAGACTTGATTATTCGTAGATGTGTCCGAGAATATGAGATACTAGAAATCCTACGAAGTTGTCATGATGGACCATGTGGTGGCCATTTTTCCGACAAGCATACAACATATAAGGTGTTACATTCATGTTACTATTGGCCTAACATTTTTAAGGATGATGCCAAATATGTGAGGAGTTGCGATAGTTGTCAAAGGATAGGAAGACTCACATCAACTGCTGAAATGCCCTTGCATGCCCAAGTTATGATAGAACCTTTCGAGAAATGGGCCCTTGATTTTGTGGGACCAATTTCACCCATGTCTCATAATAAGAATTATATTTTGGTTGTACAGATTATGTCACCAAGTGGGTAGAAGCAAAAGACTTATTTAGGGCTACCAAAAAATCTGTTGTTGAATTCATTTATGAATACATCTTTACCAACTTTGTTGTTCCTCGTGAAATTGTTACAGAGCAGGGCACCCAATTCACTTCCAAGTTGATGAAGGAATTAACGGAGAAATATGGGATCAAGCATTGCAAGTCTTCTCCATATCACTCGCAAGCTAATGGTCAAGTAGAGTCCACAAACAAAGTTTTGCAAGATATCTTAACCAAGACTATTCAATTACACCATAGGGATTGGGATGATAGACTTCCAGAGGCTTTGTGGGCATATCTTACCACCTGGAGAAACACTACTGGGCATACCCCTTATGAGCTAGTGTATGGAAAACAAGTACTTCTACCAATAGAATTCCAAGTAAGGAATTTCTGTATTGCCGCACAATTGGGATTAAACCTAGATGAGGCACATAAACACCGAGCCATACAATTAAATGAGTTGGATGAGATTAGGCAAGATGCTATCCAACGAACAATGTTAGTTCAAAACCAGAGGAGCAAGTGGCATGACAAATTTATTAAGAAGAAACAATTCCAACCTGGTGATTGGGCTTTGTTGTTTGACTCCCGATTTAAAAATTTTAAAGGTAAACTTACCACTTGGTGGTTGGGTCCTTATGAGGTAGTTACCATGTATGATAATGGGGTTGTTAAGATTAAAACAATTGATGATGGACAAGTCTCTTTCGTAGTGAATGGACATCAGCTCAAACTTTACCACAAAACCATTTCCAAAGAAGATTTTCTACAGGTCATGTCAACTGACAAGGCATTGGCCTTAGTAGATGGGGAAGTTTCTTCTCCCTCCCCCCTTTCTTGAAACTTTTTCTGAATTTTGACTGTACATATGTAAATAATTTGAAGTGTGTTTTTGTTGCTAAACAATTCTAGAGATTTCTACAGGTATTTATTTCACCACGAGTGGACAATTTCAAGGAGACAAAACATAAGTATTTTCCCTTCAAAAAATACATTGCTATATTTGAACTTTGTTGTCTGCTTAAGCATTAATTGAATAATGACTTGTTGTAAATTAGCCATATTTTTGCAAGATTTCTATCTTCCTTTTTCTCAAGGCATATTTAATGGCAGTTGCTCTTAACCTCCACCACTAGAGGATATAAGGAAGTGACACCTTGACTATCAAACCTAGAGGTTACTCGTACAATTTCCCCAAGAACCTTGAGTAGGTGAGTAAAGTATCTTTATTAAAGAGTAGCAAGAAGGTCTGATTAACGGTTAGCCATGGAAACATCACTATAACTTAAAACAAGAAGAAGAAGAAAGTGAGTCGAGCCTAAAGATTCCTTTCTATTCTTTTCCAATGGTACCATCCACTACACACTAAAAATGCTTGATTATATCATATCTTTAGATAGGCTACGTCCACTTAAGTACCCCTTACATCAAACAATCTATAAGGAATACATAAAGAAGAGTCATCCTCTAACACAAATACCATCCCAATCTTAAATAAAATTTTCAGAGTTGTCTCCCCATATTCTTGCAAAAAACAATCTTTATATAAAAATCTTAAAATATGGTGGACCAGTCTCTGTTGTAAAAAGGTGTAAGAGGCTAACCTGCTGGGATATTGAACATGTTTGTTGGCAGTGGGTACCGGCCTGTGGTATGACTAGTTAAACTCGTTGGAGTACTGAACAGGCTTGCTGGAAGCGGGGCATTCTACCTAGCGAGGGTGATAATCTGACAAACAATAAATAAAATTCCTAAACCTTAAACTTGTCCTAATGTATGACATTACTTGTAGACAAAGATGAAAAGACGTATGCATGGTTAAGAAAAGGTCAATGAACTCCATAAATATGCCATTGGGAACTAGATTTAAGACTATCCTAAGACTCTGTCTCTCCCACCTCTTCTTAACTATATGTAGGATGTTCTGTCCTACAGGTGTGGTCATATTTTAACCGTCTCGTCATACTAATGTGTGAAATTTATCTCTACACTTGGCAAACTGTAAATCTTAGGCTATTGGGAGAATTGACTAGTTCCCTATATTTTTTATTGTGAGGTGTCACAATACTTAGGAGTGGGGGAGGGGTTTCCTGAGCTGAAAAATTATAAACACTGCCTATCTATATTATAATCCATGAGAAGAGGAAGTATAATCTTTGTAAAAATTATGTTATATTGTTTTCACGATATTCTAGGCTATTATATCAACAATTGTTTTTATTGAAATGCCAAATTATATACTACTGACATCACTATGTGTTATAAGCCTGTTGTACATTTTTAATGGAAGACCGCTTAACTGGTTCTTTGTATCAATTGCAAATTTTTAAATGCTCACTAGAGATTTGTGTTACACATCTATGAACAGAGGAACAAATTGTTTTATAACGTTACAAGAACGATGACAAGGCAATTAACA
>JASDQU010736628.1:118834-128907 GCA_032191745.1 Picea mariana
TATTTAATTGTTTTTGCTTACTTGTCTTTTGCTTTAGTAGGTTAGTTAGGTGCCTTTGCTTACTTGTCTTTTGCTTTAGTAGGTTAGTTAGGTGTCTTTGCTTGCTTATCTATTTGCTTTAATAGGTTAGATATGTGTCTTTGCTTGCTTGTTTATTTACTTTCATAGGGTAGTTGCTCGTTGATTATAGGTTGGCAAGTTAAAATAGTTTTCTTTTGTCATTTTCTTATTATGCTTAAATAGTTGTTTATTGCTTACTGTTGAATTAGTTTTCTTTACATAGGGTTTTACTTGCTTTCTTAGGAACTATCCATCGATCCTTGGCCCAAAAGTACTTAGGTTACCTAGTTTCAAGTTGCTTAGTCGGGTTTGCTAATTAGATAGGTTTGCTTGAGTAGATTAGCCTTAGATAGCTACTTTCATTAGTTAGACTATACTCCTACTAGCCCTTCTACCTTTGGCATATATTTTGCTACAACTCTAAGTTTACTTACCCCGGGTTGACAATTTAATTGAGGGTTTTTAGTGCATATATAACACCCATCATTTTTGGTGTTGTTGCCAGGGAGTTGTCTAAAGGTAAGAAGTAGTTAGGAAATAGATCATCCTTAGACCTTAGCATTAGCTTGGTGGCGGGGGAACTTTAAGATGAGAGGTAAGAACCTGCGCATCTGCTATAGCAGGTTCCCCCAAACCAAATGGTAGTTTTTGTTTTTGTTTTCTTTCATGAATAGACCTAGAAACCAAATGGTAGATTTTTCTTTTGTTTTTGCTTTCTTTCATGAATAGGCCTAGAGACCCACAAGGTAGATACATTAAATCTAAAGCAGACCTTTCAGACAAGGTTCCTTTCGATCTCTTTGGGGGAAGAACCATTCCACTCATAAGCTTCGCAGACCAATACCGAAAAACAGGAGCTAGCTCAACCCAAAGAGCTAAAGCAGTGTCTAAAAAAGACTAAAACATGGAGCACTATAGAACAAAAAATTGAAGCACCAGTAGTATTGGGACAGGAGGCAAGACCACTTGAGCCTTCCATAGAACCAAACAATACAACCTTTGGTTTTACACCACCATCAGGAGATCCTAACTTTTTGGACATCATCTTTTTGTGAACCAAGTTTTATCAAATGGTAAGATGAACTCAGAAGCAACCATTAGCTTGAGGGAACTTTCTCAAATCCTAGCAATAGTCGGGATTTCTTCTTTTCAAGAAGAACATATTTTGGCAGCAGCCAAGAACTTGTCTACCTCTCTGGAAATATTAGAAGAGTCAAGGTCCTATGAGCTACAAAATGATTTTCCTTGCCAAAATGCGAAGGAAGCTGAAAAATTATGGACTACATCCAATGGAGAGCAATAATTAAGACCTAAGATTGAGGAGTTCTCAACATCCATCTCAACAGATCCTTTATATACTTCATAAATCAATCATCGAGAAGAAGAGGATCTGCATAGCATGATGAAGGAGAACATAGAAATTACTATTGATGAACATCAAGATTACATTGAAATTTGATTTCAAGAGGTCATCAGGCCACACTACTATTCTCTTCTTCAACACCTTCTGATGCCAAAACAAGTAGGTTGGTTGGTTCTTCATATCCAAGTAATCACTACGGTAACTTTTTCATATATGGATATGAGTATGTTTCTTATCTTGCTCCGCACATGGTTACATTGGAAGAGTTCTTACACTTGAATAAATATTTTCCCTTTCTTTTTAGGTAGGGTAGGATAGTAAATAAAAGCTGCATTTTGTTAGTTTAGCGTAGAAGTCTAATGCAGCCTCATTTTACATTTTCTTTTAATAAAACAACTATGAGATACATGTTCCTATGAATTGATCTCATTAATCTCATTAGTTTATTATATTTTAGAGTGTGGATTTTGCAAACAATTTTAGAGATCTCTATAGGTATTTATCTCACTAGGAGTAGACAGTTCAAGGAAATATAAAAGAGTGATTTTTCTTCAAAACATTGTTACACTTGAACCCTGTTGTCTGCTAAGCATCAAATGAATAATGAGTTTTTGTAATTAGCCATGTTTTTGCAAAGACTTTCATCTTCTTGTTCTTAAGGAATTCCAAAGCAGTTGCTCTTGAAACTCTTCACCACTGTATAAGGAAGTGACACCGTAACCATCAAGATTATAGGTCTCTCGTACAATTTTTCCAAGAAACCTGAGTAAGTGAGTAAGGTATCTTTATTAAAGAGTAACAAGGAGGTCTGATTAACGGTTAGTCATGGAAACATCACAATAACTTACAAAAGAAGAAAGTGAGTTGAGCCTAGAGATACCTTTATGTTCTTTCTCAATGGTACCATCCACTACACACTAAATAGCTTGATTATATCGTATCTTTAGATAGGCCACGTCTGCTTAAGTACCCCTTACATCAAGACAATTAACTAAGGAATATAACGAAAAGTCATCCTCTAACATAAATACCATCCCAATTGGAAAAAGAAAGAAAAAGTTGTTTTCAGCGCTGTCCCCCCATTCTCTTGCATAAATAAATCTTATATTAAAATCTTAAAAGATGGAGGTCTAGTCTTTGAGGGTGTAAGAGGATAACCTGCCAGGATACTGAACAAGTCTGCTAGCAGCGGGTACTAGCCTGTGGTATGACTTGGTAAACCCGTCGGAGTACTGAACATGCTTGCTGGCAGCAGGGCATTCTACCTAGCGAGGATGGTAATCTGACAAAAATAAATAATAAATTTAAACTTGTCATGATGTATGACATTACTTGCAGACAAAGCTGACATGAAGTATGTGTGGTTAAGCTAAGGTTAATGAATCTCATACACTTGCCATTGGGAAATAACTCTAAGACTATCTTGAAACTCTCTTGCCTATCTCTTCTTATCTATATATAGGATCTCTTATCCTATAGGTTGGGCCATCTTCTAACCGTCTCGTTAGACCAATCTGTGAAATTTTATCTTTACACTTGACATACTATAAATCTTCGGCTATTGGGGGATAATGACTGGTTTCCTATACTTTTGATTGTGAGGTGTCACAATACTTAGGTGTTGGGGAGGGGTTCATGAGTTTACAAATGATAACATTGCCTAGAATAAGTAAATCTTTGTAAAAATTCATGTATTGTTTTCATGATACAGGTTATTACAACAACAGTGATTTTATTTTAAAGTGCTAAACTCCTGTGTGCTATAAATTGTTGTATATGTCCTTAATAGACCACTTTGTTGGTTTATTTTTATTTCAGGTTGTTCATTGTAGGTTTGACTTTACATATGCACATGGATTGAGTGAGCATGGTGGCAAAATCAACAACGATGGAACACTCTTAGCCTACCTCAACTTCTATTCACTATGTTCGTGGCCTCTGAGGAATCATTGCCTCAACCACAAATCTCCCAAGAGTTGGAGACCATTGATTTAAACACCACTAGTTGCCTAGAGCAAGCTATAACAGGGTTTTCAAAACCGAATTTCAGAACATCTCTGGAGCTAAGGGATACTCCAAGAAGTGGATAAAAGAGGAGCTAATCAACCCTCTCATAGTCATCACTAGATTGATTACATGTGAAGGTAGATATTCTGTCTTTAAAGCCTGTCAATTTCGATTATTAGCTCACTTTCAGTTCCATAAGCCATTGTAACTTCCCCTTTTACTTCTTAAAGAGTCTTGAGAAGATGTCTTCCCAAGTGAGGAAGGATGTAACCAATCCCCATAACAACCTATTTTACCATGACCTTATCAAAATACTTGTCTTAGCCGAGTTGGAAAAATAGGAGAAAACATGGGATGAGTTCATTTACCAATTTGCGAACCCTCATCTTACAATCAAGACTATCAAGAAGACTCTTGATCTAGGGACTGTTAGTCCACCCAAACCCTCATGCTCAAGCTATTCCTTTACCGGACCAAAAGTCCAAGAAACTTGTTGATACCCCTGTAGCCTCATCGGGCAAGAAGACCAAGAAGCCTATTGCTAATTCATGGCATGAGGACGTGCCATATCTTCGGTCTGGGGGGAGTTTTCCTGAGCTAAAAATGCTAAGCATTGTCCATTTGTATAGCAAACCCATGAGAAGAGGAAGTAGGATTTCTGTCAAAATTTTGTCATACTGTCTTTTTACAATGTCTTGGGATATTATATCAGCAGTTGTTTGTATTGGTATGCTAAAATTGTATACTACTGACATCATTATGTGTGTTATAATCTTGATGTGCATTTTTTTATACTTAACTACTCTTTGTGACAAATACAAAGCAATAACAACTGCTAAATACTTATTGCCATCTGTATTACAAGCTTATGAAAAGAGGAACAATTGTTTGAATTGTTACCGATCGATGAAAGGAAATAACAATTCTCCTGATTCACCATGCCTACTAGTACAAACCAAGCCTTTTGTTAGTATTTTTCAGTCTGTCAGTCACCCGTGATCAAGTTTTCTCTTTCATGTGAATGGTAGGGTTATTAGGTCAAATTGTTATATTTTCAAAATAAAATTCTCAAATACAATTTGACATCTCTTGGTTGTAAAATGGTCATTGGTGTGACTAGGTGTCCTTACTACTCCCTCCACTCATCTAAAGTCATAAATTTTCATCATGGTCATGTCATCAATTTTCAAATGATTGTCTTGGTCAAAGATTTACTTAGAAATTGGTTTGTAAATTAAGGAGGATGAATTTGAAAAAAGTGAAAGAGGTTTTTGTCAATAATATACCAAGAAACAAAAACCTCCCTCAATTTATGCATAGGTATTATCATTTGAAATAAATTCCCCAAATACAGTCGCTATATGAGGGTTTTATGCACATTTGGATAGTTTGACTTCAAGTTAGTTTTTCAGAGGGTTGGAGAAGGCATTTACAGTGCTTGATGGTTCCATTGTGTAACAGACATTATAAAATTTCCAAACATACCATTCTCAGCCCAAAAATCCTCCGGGAAGGCCTCCAAATCCCTCTCAAAGAGCATGCTGCGCTTCTGCAAGTTTTGAGTAACCAACTTCAAGCTAGGATTCTGAGCCAATGAGAAAGTAATTTTGAAACCTATAGGAGGTTTGTGTTCATAACATACCAAAACACAATAAACTCTCTCAGTTTTTGAATATACTTTATGGTCTGCGATATATTCTATCATCTTAGAGACCTATATTCTCAGAAAATAAAACACTCTGTTTTTCCTATTTTAGCCATATTTTTGTTTTGTGTTTTCCTAACAACTGAAAGTGAATTTTTGAAAACCAAGAGAGGTTTTTATCAAGGACATATTAAAAAACATTAACCTCTCTCATTTTCTAAATATATGTTATGGTTTTGGATATATTCAATTCTCTTAGAGGCCTAGTTTTTCAGGAAATAAAACACTCTGTTTTCCCTGTTTTAGTCACGTTTTCTTGGCGTGATTTCCTAACAACTGAAAATGAAGTTTTGAAAACCAAGAGAGGTTTTTGTCAAGAACATATTCAAAAACAAAAACCTCTCTTATATTTTACATAGGTCTTACTATCTTGTAGTTACAGGTGTCACTTCGATACCTATTTTTCACAAGTTCGCTAGGCCAGAGTTGTTGCACTTATGGGAAGTCACTTTTGGAACTAATTTTGCAGAGGTAAAATTGTTGTTTTGCATGGTTTAAAGGATCAAGGGTATAATATACATCTCAAGGCTTCCTCACATGTCATTAGCAGCCTCCAAAAACTCCAAAACCTCCAGTTCAAACTTAGAGAGCATGAAACATTGAGTTGTCATTTACGCCATGATAATGTTGTCTTACAAACCAAGATGAATTATCTACAACATTAGGTTGATGATATTACTGCCACCAATAATAGTCTCTGGATGCAATTGAAACACCACAAAAATCCTAAGTCAAAATCCCCCGGGCAAGAGGGAGAAGCTTCTAAAGCTAATCCACCCCCTCCTTCGCAAGTTAGTCATAAAGGGCAATTTCTTTTTGTTTGCAGTGGGACCTGCAAAATCTTAGGTGTGGGGTAATGTTGGGCCTGAGATATGATCACTTTTATGACGCTTATTATACACTTTTGCCGCATGTACATATGTGTTTTTCGTATTTTAAAGGAGCTTTTTGAAGAATTTCATGATAAAATGGTATGATCGGCACAAGGTACGTATAATTCATGTTTAATGATTGTATCAAGTATAATTCATCATGTTTTATGATTTCCAAGAGCTAATTCACGTTTTTCTGGTGTTACAGGGAAAAAACGCACTACGTTTCTAGTTCCGACACTTGATCCGACACTCCTTCCAGTACTCATTCCAACACTTGATCCGACACTCCTTCCCTTGTTCCGACACTTGATCCGGCACTCCGTCCAACACCTCTTCCTACACAAAAATGTAGGGTGACTTGGCGGTTATGGTATTGGCGGCTAGTGATGGGAAAATCGAGCACATGGGTTTTGTTCATAATTGTCCCCTCCAGCTATTGAGCTCCAGACAACTCAATTTTAGTTGTTCAAAGAGGGCGATTATTGGCTTGCTCTGTTTCGACAGTTAGGGCACCACTAATGAAATTTACCAATTTTAGAAGTGGGTCGAACCTCCTGTGGTCGACCACTTGGCATGTAAACATTATAAATACTACTAGGATGATAAGAAGATTGTTAACCAAGTATAAGAGCCAATGTATTAGAGACAAATTCGTTTTTTCTCTGTTTTGAGTTTTTACATTGCCAGATTATGCCAGAATTGCGTTTTTGGGTTTTTATGGTGAATTCGACCTGTTGAGTTCATGGTGTGCTTTTAGAGAGTGACCACGACTTGCTGGGGGGCCCACCAACAGTCTGGTAACTCTCTGTGTCTTGTTCATGCATTTTATAATTTATTTGTCTCGTTATTTCCTGTACATGCATTATCAGTTTATTAATTAGTTTGTTGTTGTAGTTTAAATTGTTTTGATTCCCTTTTGCAGGTTAGAATGACAGAGTGTGTTAGAATGCATTAATCTCATAGATTAGGAACGGATTTGCAAATCCCTAGACTAACCCCATGTGTAATTAGATAGTAGATTGTGCTTTTATTTATGATTTTAGAATCCAATTTAAAACAGAGTTTTAATTAGAATAGAACATAGTTTTTAATTGAGCTTTCTTTGACAAGGATTTCATGGATGGATAGAGTCAATTTCAGTTTTTAATCATAGCTTGCTTATCTCATTTTTATATAGATCTTGTTCAATTAGTTGTTGATAAACGTAGTTGTTAGTTTACTTTTTAAATGTCATACTTTAAATTCTGTTTTTAGTCATTTCTTTACTGCAGTTTGAATTGTTAGAGTAGATATAGCATAGTTTTCATTTGATGTAATTTCCTTCCTAGAATTAGATTGCAATTGCATTTTTTTAGATTAATAGCTCGAGTTTAAGTATGAATTTTTCTTATGTAGTGTAGAAGTATAATGATGATCTCGTTATGTTGTTGATGGTTAATATATGAACATGCAGGGTATTTAACATTCACACAACCACCAATAATACATTTGAGTGTTTCATAGACTAAAGATAGTTTCTTGCTTTGTAGATTAGAAGAGATAGTTACTTGTTTTCATAGATTAAAATGAGGTTTTATTTGTTGTTGTAGGGTAGATAGACTTTACTTTGATAGATTAGATAGTAGTTTGCTTGTCATAGATTAAGAATTAGTGGTAGCCTTTCTTGCTTTCAACATAATAGATTTCCTTTCATGCATTGCATTGAGCATTTAGATTTCCTTTCACGCATTAGAAATAGTTTTGCATTAGGCATTTAGTCCACTTGCCTCTTAGGCTAGATAGTTGTTCAATGAGAAGTTTTAATTTGATTGCTTGCAGTATTTAGTTGCTTTTGCTTACTTGTCTTTTGCTTTAGTAGGTTAGTTAGGTGCCTTTGCTTACTTGTCTTTTGCTTTAGTAGGTTAGTTAGGTGTCTTTGCTTGCTTGCCTATTTGCTTTAATAGGTTAGATAGGTGTCTTTGCTTGCTTGTTTATTTACTTTCATAGGGTAGTTGCTCATTGCATATAGGTTGGCAAGTTAAAATAGTTTGCTTTTTTCATTTGCTTATTATGCTTAAATAGTTGCTTATTGCTTATTGTTGAATTAGTTTGCTTTACATAGGGTTTTACTTGCTTTCTTAGGAACTATCCATCGATCCTTGGCCCAAAAGTACTTAGGTTACCTAGTTTCAAGTTGCTTAGTCGGGTTTGCTAATTAGATACGCTTGCTTGAGTAGATTAGCCTTAGATAGATGCTTTCATTAGTTAGACTATACTCCTACCAACCCTTCTACCTTTGGCATATATTTTGCTACAACTCTAAGTTTACTTACCCCGGATTGACAATTTAATTGAGGGTTTTTAGTGTGTTTTTAGTGCATATATAACACCCATCACACCCCCTCCTTCATGAGTCTAGTTATGTCGGGTGATTCATTTTTTTTGCAGAGGGACCTGCAAATCCTTAGGCGTGGGGTTAATGTTGGGTTTGTGTTTTGACTCTTTTATTGCAATGATCAAATCCTTTTTGCATCAATATTACATATGCTATGCTTCATATTAGCCATTTTTAAGGATTCTCAAAGGTTTATCTATCAATTCATCATGGATTCACATTAGGTATGTATAATTGGTGTTTTTGTAATGGTTTTGTAATCAATTCAGTTTAGTTCGATGTTTGTAAAGATCTAATGCATGGTTTGTTTGCAAGATGGAAAAATCACGGTCCGATCCTCCATCCGGTACCTTGTCCGGCACTCCGTTCAACACTTGATTCGGCACGCGATTCAACACTCCATTCGACACACAATCCGACACTCAGAGTGCATTGGAGCTGGCGGTTGGTACATTAGCGGCCTGTGGTCGACGAATCAATGATCTGGGTTTTGTGCCCCCTCGTGGCCTCCAGCTACAAAGCTCGACACACCTCAGATTGGGCGGTTGTAGTAATTGTTGAGTGGCTCACGAAATTTCTAGAAGATGCTAATGTTAGAAGATCATTTAACGAGTTTGCTATTTTTAGAGGAGGTCGACCCTTCCAGTGGTCGACTGTAGATTTTAACCTTGTACAATATCTACTGCAAACAAATATTCAGTAAAAGAACAGAAAGGATACAATGACAAATACAAACATTACACAGAGATTTTTGCCCTGGAAACCCAAACCGGGAAAACCAACATATTCTATATTCATTCATGTGTGTTACATTGTTTACAATACAATATACATATACGATCCAACGACATCCAAAACCCTAACCCAATGAACTAGATTAGTCCACAACCCTAATTCCTTAACCGAAAATAGAAAACCATTGGAAAAAACCATGTGCCATAAAACCACCTAAATATGTGACACGTTTCTCGAGGCATAACTTTTTTTTCTTGGGGGCGCTGCCCCTGAACCCTCACATGGGGGGAATTTCCCCCCCTGCGCGTCCGGTTCATACCTCATGCAAAGAATATAACACATACCCAACATTGACCTCTCAAGCTGTAAATTATCTATAAATACCACTACCAGTGGCACAACTAAAGACATAATTTTTGAGAAGAATTTTATTGTGTAATACATACATTATTTGCAACTTTGTTTTTATGATTAATGACAAAATTGTGTTGAGTTAAGCACATATGTTTTCTTATTGGAGTGTAGCCACGACCTGCTGGGGGGCCCATTAGTGGTCTGGGTGACTGTGTATATCAATAGATATTGTGTGTGCATCTTGTTGCTTATTTAGAGTTCGTAATTGTTTCTTTACTGCATGTATTTCTCAATTTTAATTGTTGTGTATATGTCAATTATAATTTGTTAATCCAATTTGTTTTTCCTTAATTGCAGATTGCTTGTAGGAGCTGGTTAATTATATTATTGTGTCTTTTCCTTCTTAGCTATGAATCGTCCTACATGATACTAATTTAGATAGTTGTATTGAAGTCTTAATTAGTTACTTTGGTTTTGGTAACTGAAACAGAGCATTAACTTAGACATAGTATTAGTGTAAATAGAGTATTAGTTTAAGATTGTTTGGAAACTTTGATAGATTAGTTGCTTCAAGTTTTGATAGCTTTAATTGAGATAGAT
>JASDQU010736628.1:141067-167890 GCA_032191745.1 Picea mariana
CCCATTCTTTTGATATCTAAACCCCTTAGCAAGAAATATCGCTAACAATTACCTAGTTTCAAGTTGCTTAGTTGAGGTTGCTAATTAGATAGGTTTGCTTGAGTAGATTGCTTGAGTATATTAGCCTTAGATAACTACTTTCATTAGTTAGACTATACTCCTACCAGCCCTTCTACCTTTGGCATATATTTTTCTACAACTCTAAGTTTACTTACCCTGGGTTGACAATTTAATTGAGGGTTTTTAGTGTGCTTTTAGTGCATATATAACACCCATCACCTCACCCTATGAAAACTTGCACAAAAGGCCTTTTTCCATTTCCCCATGCAGAATTGAAGTCCCTTTTTGCAAATCCCAAAGATAAAAACATTATTTTTCCACATATACGCACCCTACCTATAGTACACCATGCATATATGAGGTTGCACCACTACAACCCGCATACATCGGTATTTGTTCCCAAAATTAAAAAATGGTGTTGTGTTTCCATGTCACGTCACAAGATCCATGATCCTTGACCTTCCATATACTAGAAACATTCTGACTTGACCCTTCAATTCCACTTGAAGGCTACAAATGGGCCAAATCTGAGCTATGGAAGAAAGGAAGAAGAATTCAACTTTGAGAGCAAATTTACTCTGGAGAAATTATGCACTTCATATTGAGTTTGCATCCCTTTGTCATTTTAAGTCTGAACACATTGCTCAACCCCCAAGCTCTTCCCTACTTTATTGAGAATCTCATTATCTCTCTTATATGAGCTTGGCTTTGGTGGAGGATTGAAGTGGTGGAGGCCCGGCTGGAAGGGACTTAGTTTCTCGATTTTGAACCATGTTGACATGGAAGTTTGTGATTCATTCACTTCTGTTGATTACATTTTAATAGAAATACTCTTTTCTCGTCCAATTAATATCTTGTGAATATTTGAATTGTTGTTCCAGGGGTGTATTTGTCATGAATGTTGATTGATTATGTTATTGAATGTGTTAACATTATATATTATCACCATATTCTTGTGTTTCTTGGTTGTTGAGGACAAGCTGTAGGTGTATTGATTTGATTCAAGTGATCAATGGTGGACTTCATCTAATGATTGGATGAGGTAGGCTTTTTATATTGTCTTGCTAGCATATTTTTTGATATAGCATACCTGAGATTAGAGTTGATTTCTGCAGTCATTTCCATCGATTGTGGTTTACCCCTAGCCATAGAGAGATTTTCCTCGTAACATGGCCAATGACATAGTACATTATACCAGGGCCAATAGGCCTAGAGATTATACTAGGACTAGACACCATGCGTGCTAGAGCACCCATTTTTGTATCTCTCTTTGTATTGAGGACTTAAGCCCGACGATGTATTATTGACACTTTTGACGCCTATGGCCCACATTTTGTACTATGACATCACTTTTTGGAAATGTTATATATATACATATATTTTTTATGGAGTAAATATATTTTGTACAAACTAATTTACATGTGTGTGTATGTGTGTGCTTTTATATTTATGTGAGTGGAAAATGCCAATCTAAAACATGATTTTTCAATGCATAAGTTAATTGATTGGATCTCCTAGGAACATCAATATATGTAATATAATCAAAATAATATTCTATGAGACATGCCCTAAGGAATCTTCAGTGAAGGGTGGGATCGTGGACGCAGTACACTCCATTTAACTATGACAATACTAGTTGACAATCTAGATGAACCCGGAGGTGAGAAATACCATGTGACAACACATCACGTAGTAACTATATTACAACATTGTACTCGATAATGTTATTGGTTGATTTTCCTAGAAAAACACCTCCAGAAGATACCAACTGATAAGTAGGCATGAATTTCACCCAAGATGTGGAATCAAGTCTCCAAGTGTGTCATCTAGCACCATCCGGGAACCCAATATAAACCTCAAATTCCATTGACATCTTCCACAATGAAGAAACACAATAAACTACATGTCCATAAAAAAAATGATACTAAAATGTATAAATAAAAATATACACTATTTACAATAAGTCACACTTAGGTGACCAACCTAAGCATAATACTTCTTAAGGTAGAGCGCATTTCTGGGCTCAAAAAAAGCATTACGTTCGAAGTCAACCAATTTATAATTGCCTTTTTCCTTCCCCCGAGGGATCTTTATCTTGATCATAAAACAAAACAAGATCACCTTCAAAGAAAACTCTAGGGTGGACCGACCAATCATATTAACACTTGATACATTGTTAAGAGCCTCGTTAGCCAAGGTTGCATCTCAATGTTGTTCATCGAGCTACTCGATATAGACAAGACGTTCTTCAAGTGTATTTGTGTTGGGAAGTAGTTACACTACCAACTTGAGAGAAGGAATCTAACACTCTATGGGAAAGACTGCCTCCTACCCATAAAAATTTGGAAAGGAGAGAAACCTATAGCAGTCTTGATGGAAGTTTGATAAGCCTAAAGTGTTGAGTATAACATCAAATGTCAATTCGATTTGGCCGAATTGATTGTCCATTGGAGAATAGTCTTAATATACTTATTGACAAGCTCTAATTGACCATTTTCTTAGGGATAGTAGGGTGATGAATGCTATTTATTAAAACCAAGCTTTGATGTTAACTCATTAAACATGTTATTTTAAAAGTGACTTCCATGGTCTGTGACAATCTCTTTCGATATACCGAACCTAGATACAATTTGGTTGAAAATGAAAAGTGTCGTCATTTCCCTGTAATTACTAAATGTTTGCATGGATTCAACCCACATGGTAAAGTATTCTAATTCCATAATGATATAATGATTCCCCCTAGTAGAATATGGGTGGCATGTAGTGAAATCAATTCCCCACTTAGTGAAGGGATCAACAACAATAAAAGGAAACATAGGAGCAGGGTGTGTCTGCATCTTCCGAGAGAAGATCTGACACCAGTGACATTTCTTGGCAATCTTTGTACAATATTATATTAACGAGGGACAAAAGTATCCTACATGAAGGATCTTCTGGGTTGTTTCTATCCCAACAATGTGATTTCCACATGCTCCAATGTGGTAGTCGTTTAACACAAGCTTTCCTCCTCATGAGTCAGACAATGATGTAGAACGTAGTCAACTCCTTGATGATATAAGATATCATCGATGATAAGATAATTTCTCAATTGATGGCATTATCAATTGACACTCATCACTAGAACTAAAGGAAGAACACTTTAGAGTTTGAATATACACAAGTATATCTCCATACCAAGGGTCAGTAGATGCAATAAGGAAGATATCCTCATCGATCGATGACTCTTTAGGAAAATTATTGCCTCTCAATAAAAATTTCTAAAATTAACTCGACAAATACCAAATAATTCTTAGAGTTCACCGAAACAAAGTCCAAATCAAATTCCTAAAGAATGACTATCCATCGACTAATCTTCCCACCGATGACCCCTCGTGTCAACACATATTGAAAAGGATTGTTGATGACTATGACGGTGGTCTTACAGAGTAGAATATAATGACAAAACCTTTGGACAACATGGAAATCTGCCAAAGCCAGATTCTCAATGTGTTTGTAGTTGAGTTCTGGTCCGACTAAGCCTCAGTTGAGGTAGTAGATAACATGTTCCTAGAGCGTGAAATATTCCTGAACCAATAACATATCGATGGTAGACTTTGTTGTAGACAAGTATAGCAAGAAATATTTACCATAATCAGGAGGACTCATCAAAGGGGAAGACATCAAGGAACTTTTCAACACCTCAATAGAGCCCTTAGCTGCTTCATCCCAGAAGAATGGGACCCCTTTTTTAACAATATGCATAAACCCTTTATTTATTTCAACATAGTTGGAAACAAATTGTCGTAGGAAGTTATATTTCCTCTGAAGACTCTGAAGTTGGGGGATTGTGCATGGGGGAGACAACTAAACTATTGCCTCAAAATTAAAAAGATCGCCAATGATCCTTTTAGTGAACAAGATAAAACCTAACAAATGTCCCAATGTTACACAAAAACTACACTTGTTAAGATTTAGGTGAATATGGTAGTAGCGACACCTCTCAAAAATAAGTCGAAGGTGAGTGTTATGATCATATATCTTACAATAATATGATTCTAGATCATCAATATATGCCTCCACTATATGTTTGAGGTCATGGAAGGTGAACAACATGGCCCACTGAAAAGTAGCTTCATCATTTTTTAGGCCAAAATACATTTTCCTATATGAAAATGTACCCCAAGGACATATGAAAGAAGTCTTATGTTGATCCTCGGGCTTGATCTGAATCTGATTTTACCCTGAGAAATCGTCCATAAAATAAAAAACTTCACAGCTCGCACATTCATTGATAATCTGACCAATGAATGGGGTAGGAAATTTATCTTTCAGGAAAGATTTATGCATATCGTGAAAGTCCATGCACACATAGATTATACCTTGTTTTTTTATTGACAGGGACAAGATTTGACACCCATTCTATCAATTTGAATGGGTAGATGAGACTAGCCTTAATCAATTTCTCTACCTCAGCCTTAATAGTCATTGCCTAGTAAGGGTTGACTGGCCTAAGCTTCTTCCAAACATGCTTAGCATCGGGATAAGTCCTAATATCATGTTTGACAATATGGGGGTCAATGCCTGGCATTTCCCCATAAGAAAAGGAAAAAACATCACAAAACTATTTAAATAATTCACTTTACACCTGAATCTCCTCAGGGGAACAATCTGCTCTGATGAAGATGTTTTCAACAATACCAGGGGTTTTAGAGATTTCAATTGTAATCATCTCAACTATAATTTCCATGTTTCCCTCAACATATATTCCTTGCATAGACAAAGTATTAAAAGGACAAGTGACATCTCCATTCATGGTTGTGGTGAAATCTCTTACTTCTACTCTCCTAATCTTGGGTAAAAAGTATGATATATGATGAAGATCATCCCAAGGCCTATCCAGACCCATCATTTCCTCTAAAATATCTTCATCAGAGGGAAATACCAATTCCAAAGGATCATGAGAAATGAGAGACTCTTGAGCCCAAATAGGCTCGAGAGTAGGATCTAGATCTTGAGTGGGGGGCTGGATCAGAGTTGGTCAAGGTTCGCTGAACAATACTATATGCAACCTCAACTATGGATAGGGGAATAGCCATGCCAAGATGCCATACCCCTTCCATCGAAGTGGATGGGGAAGGTAAATTCTATAGATCGTTAAAATAAGTCATTCAAAAATAAGCTACTTGAAATATTTTAGCCTTAGGCTAATCAGGGACAGCTGAAATAAACTTGACATCATTCAAAGGTGGTGAAAAATCAAAATTTCCCATCAAATATGGAAACATTCTAGCACCTAATTTGATGGTACATTGTTGCAGGTTATCAATCATCGGGATCGTGGATTCCCCCGATGAAGGGTTAGGATGAGAGAAGGATAATTGATCAATGATTACTATCCTGCCTTCATGAGGAAAATAGAGTACATGAAAAATGGAGGATACAACCATTGTCATTGCATAATTCCAACTTCATCCCAACAAAAGGTTGTAGTCGAGAGGCGTGTTCACTCCTTTGACCTTGACACACACAATTTTTCGCTCTAACTGATAGGGAAAGAGGGGATTATGCCATGTGGTTGAAAATAACGATCGAAAAACGCAGTTAAAAACAAAGGAGATGGAGACAACTCAGGTTGACCAATATCCTTGCAACATGCTAATGACATAACGCAAGTTAACGCGCCCTCATCTACCACCGTACGAAAAATATTTTGTGTCAACAATTTCATGGCGTAAACCACTACTATCTAGAAGGCGACATGGTAAGGAAAATAAGGTTTGTGATCGGAAGGGTAAAAAATGATAGCTCCCGAGTTAGATGGCTTCACAATATCCAAAGAAGACAATAATTATTTTCTCTATGAGGAGCAACTCTAGAGAACTTTTAGAGTAGACATCACACAAGGGTTTTTCATAAGATCTTCAATTGTATAATAGTTATGGGTTTCCCTTTCATTTGGATTATGAGAATCTTACTTAAACGCACCTTTAGGGATGCAAATCGTTGTTTCTCCAATAGTATTCTTAGTATGAAGAGGAGACGATAGGTTGGAATATTCTTTTCGCTTCTAAGTAGATTCGGGTATTATGTAATCATGATCCCTGGTCTGAAGATGAGAATTTGATCTCATCATGTATACATTTACGGCTCCAGTATTAGTATTAAGTGTGGTGGCACCCTAATTTCCCCTAGTCTCATTTTTGGATGAGGAATATTTTTTCCATATTTTTCCCTTGAGGGAAAGGGTTAGTTAACACAACAACTTGTTTTTGTGCCAAAATCTTCTAGGCTTCCTCAAGCTGAGGGCATTGGTGATTCAATTTATGATTTGTGCAAAGATTACATAGAAACTTAACCTTTCTCTTCTCATTTTTTCCGTCACCAACATTGTTAGAAACCTTTTTATCCCCTTTACCCTTCTTTCCTTTACTCTTTCTTTTCCCATTAGACCATTGGTTTTCCTTGGGGTTCATTATCTTCACACTGTGTACTTTCGACATGTGAGTGGTGGGGGAAACCATAATCAAAGTTTGGTTGGCCACAGTCTATTGTATTGACAACTGTTGCATTTGATTGGACAACTAATATGTGGGCTTGTTTTGTGCTAAGCCTACTATACCATCGACATGAGGCCAAGAATTCAGTTTGGTCAAGCCGAAGGTTGACTGCAATACATCAGAAAGAATCTTGTGCAACATGCTATATTGAGAATAAATAAATTACTGTTACTGAGCCCTCATAATATCCTCTTCCTCAGAAAATACTCTAGAAGTCACGATGTATTTGGAGACAAAAGGCACCAAAGACTTCAGGAACCACTCGATAAAAAATGCAGGAGGGACATTTACTTTGATCAATCTCTTCCGACGACCCCATTCTTAGATATGATTGGAGATATGAATGACCTTCATCTTCTCAAAGTTTTCTAGAAACTTTGTGTTGACATCGTATCTCACTGGTAGCTGAAAATGGTTTAAGAAAACCTTTGCTAGATCGTTAAAGTAAGCATACTTTGAGCCATCGAGCTCAATGTACCACTTTGTAGCAACCCCTATGAGAGTGCATTGAAACAATATCAACTTGACAGAGTCATCATTCAACAAATTTGGAGGAGCACCACAAGTGAAAGGTTGTATCATGATCGCCCGACCCTTCTCCAGGCTTGCCTTCAAATTTCGGTATGTCTAAGGGAAAATTAGTCGACATAGGAGGCCAACATGGATCATGAAAAATAGGATCATTTAACAACCTCGACAAGTGTGGTAGGTGAAGAGTTTCCAGAAATGGTAACCTAGGTTGCGAAATATTTAAAGGAAAAAAAGATCCTGGATTTTCACTGGCACCAAGTTGCTAGGAAAAGATTGCATGCTGACAAGGGTTTTCTTGGATAGAAAAATTGTTTTTTTTCGAGTTTTCATCATTGATGGATTCAAATAATTCCATGACATAAATTGGGTAGGTATTTCGCCTTACATGGTATTCCAAAAATCTTGGTTGGGGTCTCCCCCAGTCGATCCTCCTAGCATAGGAATTGAACCTTTCCCTGGGTTCCACTTGTTGAATTATTGTAAATTCAAAGAATATTGTACTTATATTTGATTCATTATTGTATATATCAAATACCATTTTTTGGATTGATCAAGTCAGGTCTTCTATAGATAAAATCCCCATTTGTGGATTGGTCAAAGTCGGGTCAATGTGTATTTGTGTTTTATATTTATTTAGGCCCTATTGTGCCTTTGTAAAAGTCTACCCTATTGAGCCTTGACAGTTAAATGTAAAATAAGAAGGTAAAGTGATAGTTGAGACCAGACCTAATTATAGAATGGCCAAACCACTATTTATAAGAGAGGCTAGTGCCTCATTTGGACACTCATTATTTAGCTCCACAGTGCGCAATTCTTGGAAGAGAAACTATTGCAACTAGAGGGTGATGTCAAGGAGGGTTTCTGGTCTATCTCTTGGTATTTCTTGGTTAAGTTGTGAGCTACTCTTCCTAGTGAAGGAGTAGAGGAGAATATTTTGTTTAGTCTTTGGTCTATCTATATCAAGGAAGTTTTTGTTGGGTTTTCTCCCCCATGAGGGTTTCCCAGGATAATCTGTGTGTCTCTATTATTTTTGTGATTGCCTCTCTTTTAGTGATCTTATTTATGCAACTGATTGTTGAAAGGATTTTATGACACACTGTAAACTGGAAGGGAAGATTCGGACCGGGGTTGTCTATTTATCCCAAGTTGTTTGGGATAATCTACCCTGACGGGTTTTATGGCTCTGTTAGCCAACTAGGATTCTCAAATAGTTAAGATATGTAAACTAACTAAATGTGCAATCAACATTAATACAATTGCTTAACTAATAGTAGTATTATATACAATAGATATATACAATTACAAGGTTTAAAATAAAGCCTCATGAAAATTATTTGTTTTCAACTAATGGATTCGAACAAGATGAAAAATAAAAAAAGAAATAATTTTATACTATAAATGACCAGATAATAAACAATGAATGAATAAGATTATAAATGATATAAATTTAATGGACAAAGAATTTAACGTTTAAATAATGTAATCATTATCCATTCACAAATCAACAAAGCAAACAAAATATAAACTAACTAACCTGACGTTGATAAGAAATACTAAGCCATATTCTTCTTTCTGTGTTTGTATAAGCTCCTCTTAACCCATGTCAAGTATAAATCTATGAGAAAATCAAGAACGATACTTCCTAAAACAACTCAAGGAAGTCTTTTAAGTTTCAGAACAGATTTGTGATGAAAGAAAGACAAATAAATTTTATCTCATGTGACTTTAAAATGTCCAATAGCTAAAAGTGAAATAAACTCCAACCCTCAGCAAGTGGTATTATCAACTATCCAACATTAGACATAAACTAAAAATGTATCAATATATAATCAGCCACATATATTAAAGGAACCAAAATATAATGAACTATATAAATGAAAACATAACATGAAAAATTATATGCACAATAGTCTAAAGCTAGTTCAATACAAATAATGTTTCATATTCAGAAATTATATGAGAAACAATATTAACATTGCACAATCTACGTAAGGACAAAATCCAAAGAGTAAATTGTATCCCATATAGTTTCAGTATAATAAGTTCATCATAAGGTCCAAAATGAATTTTTGGTATAATAGACTCTTAAAGATTGAAAACAATTAATACATAAATGATTGCAAATAACCATGTATTGATAAAACAGACTAAAGCTAATTTAAATCAATTCATAATCATATACTCGAATAATATGAAGATATTATAATGAAAACAAAACCATTTTATTCACAGGACAAAGGCCATTAAGCAACCTAGAATTTCGTATTCTTCTTCGAAAATACTGGCCCATTCTCCCAAATATTCCAACCATCCATTACTCCATTTGAAAAGAAAAAAGTTTACAAAAGAAACAGTATACAAAAAATAAAGGATAAGATCCTCCTGTCAATTTCCTCAGTCCCCTTGGCTCTAAACTTTCTCATATATTTATGCAATGATTGAATAGTTTGGGCGTCACTAATAATTTACGCCACTTGAAATTTTCCTCATAAAGAGACACAAATATCTCTCAAATCGTGCATTTGTTTGGGAAAAAACTCGTGATTAAGATAAATGGGTCCATTCTACAGATTGGGTTTCAACCGTTTCTTCAAATTCCTTACGGTTTGGCTACAATCAGTCCCGCAAAATCGTTTGTCTATTCTTGAACGCATTTCCAAATCTTATATGTTGTTGCTCATAAATTATTTGCAGCAATCCAATATTATTTTTGGATCAATTATCTTGAACATATTTAGATAATAAAATAAAGCCATGATCAGATCTATACCAAATAACTGATAATAGAAACCTGTGAACCAAAAAGAAACCAAATTAATAACCTAAAAATTGTGAATAAAACAAAATCTAGAACAATAAAAATAAAATGAATTTAAACTAACTATCAGTTCTAAACAAATATTGTTTATATTTTCCTTTCAAATATGATCTTAAAATTCTATAAGATTCAAGTTGATGGAGAGGATAAATATATTAATTTTGGGTTTTCACAAAAAAACAAATGATAGATAATTCTTCTTCTTCTTCTTCTTCTTTTTTTTTTATTATTATTTTGAAATGAGATGCAAACTGACAAAATAATTTAATTAATTACACCTACCAAATGATTTTTTGAAAATGATTGCTAATGAGCAAAAGTTGAAAACATAATCATAATTTAAACGAAAGTAAATTGTTGATAAAAATTAATGTTTTCATTTAAATTAAGATGTCTATGTTCGTCTCTCCCTCATTCAAATTTGATCAAATGTGAACAAATGTAATAGAAAAGATGTGTCACAATTAAATTTATTCCTGTAAAATCATTGTTATTAATCCATGTCTTCAACCAAGACATTCTCATAGTAGATAAATTCAATAAGGAAGAGGTAATAACAAACTCCCAAATTATGAAGCTCATCCATCAACATCAAAACTATGTAGAAAGAAAAACAAAATGGTATTTGAATTTCATGAAATTCAAACCAAACAAAAGAAAACAATATAGACTCTAACCAACCTCGAAACAAATTAAACCAATACCAATCCAATCAAGTCAAAGGGAAAAAAAATGAAGAATCCAAGTAAAATTTTGAGGGACCCTAGATTTTGATTAAAATAAATAAGGGGGTTGTTGGGGCCCAACAAACGGTGACTCGCTGGATGAAGAAGTTATCTATGACCTATTAAACATTCATCTTAGGGAAGAAGAATAAGACTTGGATATAATTTTAATCTTCTTTGAAACAAATCCACTTTGATATTACACAATGTTAAGATTAGCTCAGATTTATAGAAAAATAGCAGAAAAGAAGAAAATAATGCTTTTACAAAGGATTATAACCTGAAGTTGTGTTTTAATCAAAGAGACACAATGTTTATAAAAGGACTTCAATACCGTTGACAGAGCCACTATTGCCAGCAAGCATCCATAGCCTTGACAGGGATGTCATTTAACCCACTCAAATGCTTTAATCCCATCCAATAGTTGTATCCACATGATGTATACTTCCATAAAATTCAATTTAAAAGAATATACCTGCTACCTCTTGACCCGACATTGCTTTGTTTTTAGAAGGCCTATTCAATACCCCGATGAAGTTGTCTTGGTATCATGTGTGCATTTACCCGCTGCTAGCGAGCCTATTTAGTACCCCGATGGGTTTACACACACTTCCCACACTTAAGTGCTTCCAACCCTTTTATGAAACTTTTAAATAATAATACAATTATAGATTTATTGATGACAAAGAGAGCAAGGTGATAGTGGAGGTTAATTGCAATATAGGTGAATAGTTGATCATTTTATTTTATTTTTCTTTCAAAACTCAAAGTTTTATCATGGTTTAGAGATTTTAGATTGCAGCTAAGAAATCATCTAGGGAATGGGGAAGCACTTAAAAGTGATATTTTAAGAACATGGATGGTGTAAAAAGTCTAAGGATAATCGTAATTCCCAAATATCTCAACACATTTCAGGGGTAATACTCTAACAAAGACCGTTTAGGATTTCATAGTACTAAACTGACTTACAAATCAATTAGCTGAGCTGAACCTTAACATCAGAAACTGTTTGAACTGTTTCAAATTTATTTTAAAAACATAAGTCTTGAAATGAATGCTTCCTTTGACTGTTGCTCTTTGATCAGAAATATATTGATTCAAAAAGACAGACAAGAAGAAAATTCAATCAAAGAAAGAAAAAAAAAAAAAAGACAAACACACAACAAACCGAATTAGATTTTATTAATGGGATTCAAAATTATAAGTATATCAAAACAAACAAAATTGAAATAGCAAAAGCTCACTTTTAAAAAGAATTTGACCAAAAACAAAACCAGGCCAACCTCTCATAGAGAAAGAGGATCAAAAGGAAGAACAACACAATTCAAATTTTTGCATATAGGAAGGTTCTTTTCTTAAGATAGTGATACATGATACATCATTTTGACCATGCTTATTATTAAAAGTCACAAAAATCCTTAACTAGGATGAGTGCAATTACGTGCAGTGGTAAGCTATGTTTGTTAGGGTAAAACTAAGATCAAATCCATAATCTCTTTATTAATGATTCATAATATATGAAATCATTGCATGGCGCTGCCAAGTTTTGAAAAAGAAACATTTAATCAAGACATCCGAAAAAAGGAAAAAGAAAGGAATTGAAAGAAGACTTCCTTGACAACAATCAGACTATGGTTCTCTTTTCATAACCACATGCCTTCATAACTGCATTATTCAAAAGGAAAAAATGAAAAGGCAAGAAAAACCCAAAAGGACTCTATTCCTACACCTACACTAACTCCTACATAGATCGAAATGCTAATTAAAATCATATTTCCAGTGCAGCCACAAGAGAATGTTCAATCTTGTAAGGCATAGAAAATCGAAAATCCGAATAAAAGAATGTAGTATTTGCAGATACAAAAGAAATATGTCATGCTTACCTCCTATATATTCATTTAAAAAAAAATCAAGCACAAACTTACCATTCTTTTGAAACTTCTTGATGTATGAATCTTCCAGCCATTCTACAATCTTGTCATGATATGGGTCATAATGGCATGGAAGGATGTAAGTAAGTTTGGAAAACTTGTCAATATTATGGGGACCTGACATAACCATCGGCCAAGGCCGAAGTGCCCCATCCTCCTGACAATTCTCCAAGTGTTCATCAATTTCTTCACATGGAGGATCTAAAAAAATCATGTCATGCTTACCTCCTAGATATTTAGGTAGAAACAAAGCAGACACAACTTTATCTTTATTTTGAAGATTTTTTAGATACGAATCCTCCATCCATTCTAATATCCTTTCATAAAAATTAGGATGAAAACTATGACTTCGACGAACTAGATCTTTCAATGGGGAACACACCATAAGAGGATTCATGACATCAATTAGATTACTGGTTTGAACACTTCCTTTGATGATATGGATTGTTTCAAAACGTGAAGCATAATCATTAAAATTCAAACTAACCAAAGAATGAATATGCAATGTAGAATATTTTATCTCCATGAGAATGAGTGCATTGTATTTTTCAAAAATAAATCGTGTAAAATCATCTTGCAACATGTCTTTTTTCCATGTGAGTGATGAAAGTGAAAGAGCGTCAAATCCAAATTCATAAATGTTATGCTCGAAATTAATTTCACCAAATTTTTTCATATCAAAAAGATATAATTGTGATGGAAAAGAGTAATATACCATGGGTAAAGTATCATGTCCACCAGAATCTAAGAAGAGATTGGGATATAAAGAGTAAAAGGAATAATAAATGAGCACATGAAAAGAATCTCTTTATCTATGATATTTAACAATGGTATTCTCAAGAAATTCCTCTTCACTTTCCTTAAAACTTTCACTCTGTTTTGGTGATAAATCCTTCAACATAATATGATTGTCTAAATATGCCTCATGTATGATAGAAAATTCAAAACTTTCATGACAAACATCTAATCTTTCCTGTGGATAAGGTATGATTTGTGGATGAAGGTTTAAGGTTTCTTCTTCAAATTGCAGATTTACATCTCTAATCAGTTTCATAGGAATGTTAGAATGCTTAAGATCATTTTCATCACCTAATTGTTCTTCAATAACTGAATTTAAGTACTGATTAGAGTAAGAGTGAGAAGAATATGGACATTCACCTTGACCCAACATCAAATCTTCTTCCACGATGGTTGAGGACTGAATATACAATGCTTCAGAGGAAAAACTAGTTTTATTGTCAGTAAGAACCTTTTTAATAGATTCTACCTCTGTTTCTTGTTCAAAATGTTCGAATGGATTCCTCTCATCCTGCAAAAAAAATCCTTCTCGCAATTGAGTGGTAGGATTTGTAATTGATCCATCATTTTCGATTGAAAATGGTTGAATAAAAGGGCACAAACATCATAGAAGAGATTTAGTACAAATGGCATGTCATCAAGTTGAAACTTACAGAGAACATGATGGATTCTTGTTAAAAATGCCTATGGAGATGAATTGTCATTGATTAGTAAAGCCTAAAATTCTTCACATAATTGATTGTAATCATAGATTTCAAAATCATCTAAAAATTATTCTACAAATTAAAACCAATCAATAATGTGATATGCTGGAAAAGACTCAAACCAATGCTTAATCTAACCCCTAAAAGTAAAAGAGAACAATCTGCATAAAACCTTTAAATCAGAAAGATCATGTTAGATGCATTTACACCAAAACTTGCTAATATGGTCTTTTGCAGATACATCGCCCCCACCATCAAAGGTGAGTTTGGACAAGCGAGAGACTATCTCGTTGGGAATATCAGGTAATGAGAAGTGGAAAACATACTCCAACACAGTGATTTGGGGAGCCATAGGGAATTAAATACATTCAAAAAAAAGACTCCTGCAAGGCCAGCTTGTCAGTATGGCCCTCCTTCTAGCACCATTTCAAGATGACACAGAAGAGGAACTTATAAATATGGAATTATGATAGGCTGAGGGGTGAAACATTTAATCTTTAAATTTACCTCGTCCCTCCTTCTAACTCCATTTGTTGATGGGAGTTTATGACACACCATCAACTGGAAGGGAAGATCTAGACTAGAGTTGTCTATTTAACACAAGTCGTTTGGGATAATCTACCTTGATGGTTTTTATGGATCTGTTAGCCAACTAGGATTCTCAAATAGTTTAGAGATGTAAACTAACTAAATGTGAAATCAACATTAATACAATTGATTAACTAATAATAGTATTATATACAATAGATATATACAATTACAAGGTTTAAAATAAAGCTTCATGAAAACTATTTTTTTTCAACTAATGGATTGGAACAAGATGAAAAATAAAAAAAGAAATAATTTTATACTATAAATGACAAGATAATAAACAATAAATGAATAAGATTATAAATAATATAATGTTAATGGACAAAGCATTTAATGTTTAAATAATGTAATCATTATCCATTCACAAATCAACAAATCAAACAAAATATAAACTAACTAACCTGACGTTAATCGATAGTACTAATCTATATTCATCTTTCTGTGTTTGTATAAGCTCCTCTTAACTTGTCTCAAGTATAAATCTATGAGAAGAGAAAGAACGATACTTCTTGAAACAACTCATGGAAGTCTTATAAGTTTCGAAACAGATCTGTAATGACAGAAAGACAAATAAATTTTATCTCATGTGACTTTAAAATGTCCAATAGCTAAAAGTGAAATAAACTCCAACCCTCAACAAGTGGTATTATCAACTATCCAAAATTAGATGTAAACTAAAAATGTATCAATAGATGATCAACACGGATATTAAAGGAACCAAAATATAATGAACCATATAAATGAAAACATAACATGAAAAATTATATGCACAACAGTGTAAAGCTAGTTCAATAAAAATAAAGTTTCATATTCAGAAATTATATGAGAAACAACATAAACATTGCATAGTCTACATAAGGACAAAAGCCAAAGAGTAAACTATATCCCATATAGTTTCAATATAATAAGTTCATCATAAGGTCCAAAATGAATTTTAGGGATAATAGACTCTTAAAGATTGAAAACAATTAATACATAAATGATAGCAATTAACCATGTATTGATAAAGAATACTAAAGCTAATTTAAATCAATGCATAATCAATTACTTAAAGAATATGAAGATATTATAATGAAAACAAAACCATTTTACTCACTGGACAAAAGACGTTAAGAAATGTGAAATTCCATATTCTTCTTCGAAAATACTGGTCCATTCTCCCAAAGATTCCAACCATTTATTACTCCATTTGAAAAGAAAAAAGTTTACAAAAGAAATAATGTACAAAAACTAATGTATAAAAATCATCCTCTCAATTTCCTTAGTCCTCTTGGCTCTGAACTTTCACATATATTTATGCAATGAATGAATAGTCTGGGCATCACTAATAATTTCCGCCACCTAAAATTTCCCTCATAAAGAGACACAAATATCTCTCAAATCATGCATTTGTTTGGGAAAAATCTCACGAGTAAGATAAATGGGTCCATTCTATAGATCGGGATTCAACTGTTTATTCAGATTCCTTACGGTTTGGCTACAATCAGTCACGCAAAATCGTTTGTTTGTTCCTGAACACATTTCCAAATATTATGTGTTGTTTCTCATAAATTATTTGCAGCAATCCTATATTATTTTTGGATCAATTATCTTGAACGTATTTAGATAATAAAATCAATCCATGATTAGATCCATACTAAATAACTGATAATAGAAACCTGTGAAACAAAAAGAAACCAAATTAATAACCTAAAAATTGTGAATAAAACAAAATCTAGAACAATAAAATTAAAATGAATTTAAACTAACTATCAGTTCTAAACAAATATTGTTTATATTTTCCTTTCAAATATGATCTTAAAATTCTAGAAGCTTCAAGTTGATGGAGAGGAGAAAAATATTAATATTGGGTTTTCACAAAATCAAACAAATGATAGATCATTTTTTATTTTATTTTTTTATTTTATTTTGAAATGAGATGCAAACTGACAAAATAATTTAATTAATTAAACCTACCAAATGATTTTGTGAAAATTATTGCTAATGAGCAAAAGAAAAAAAAAATAACCATAATTTAAACAACAGTAAATGGTTGATAAAAACTAATTTTTTTGTTTAAATTAAGATTTCTATGTTTGTCTCTCCCTCATTCAAATTTGATCAAATGTGAACAAATTTCATAGAAAAGATGTGTCGCAATAAACGTTCTTCCTGTAAAATCATTTTTATTAATCCATGTCTTCAACCAAGACATTCTCATAGAAGATAAATTCAAAAAGGAAGAGGTAATAACAAACTCCCAAATTATGAAGCTCGTCCATCAACATCAAAACTCTATAGAAAGAAAAATGAAATGGCATTTGAATTTCATGAAATTCAAAACAAACAAAAGAAAATCATATAAACTCAAAACAACCTTGAAACAAAGCAAGCCAATACCAATCCAATCAATTCAAAGGGAAAAAGAAATGAAGAATCCAAGTAAAATTTTGAGGGACCCTAGATTTTGATTAAAAAGAAATAAGGGGCTTGTTGGGGCCCAACACTAATGTGCCAAATGTTTATAATAATAAAGAAGAACCATAAATAATAGTTGCATAAGTAAAAACGTTAACACCATTGAGGGAGGGAGGGGTTTACCCTGATTGACATCCCTTGCAAAGATATAGAACCTTGCTAGGGATTTCCAAGTGTTGGAGAAATTACTAATTTTGACACATTAGTTCTATAGGAGTTAACTGACTAGTTCTATTTTAGACTTTCTATTTTTACCATCACTATTATGCATGTTGCATTCCTAAGGAAAGATAACTACTTGATTGATTTTATTAATTATGGAATGTTATGTCCTATATATGAGTTTATTCCACTCATTCATTAGATCACATTGATCATATTGATCATTATGTATGTATCAATCATCAACTCATTGGAGTAGTGTGAATATATTTTCTCATTCTTCCATATTGAATCTCTCTTCCTTTCTTGATAATATTTGTTTGTAATTTCTTTAGATAGATATCATGTGTAGGTTTCGATGAAACATCGACATGGTATCAAGCAAGAATAATACTTCCTGAAGAAACTCAAGGAAGTGTTTCATATTCTAGAGAATGCCAGACAAGCCAGAGAATAAGGAAATTAGAGTTTTGACGAACAAATTAGTGTAACATACATGGTTTCACCCTCTCCCTATTGAAAGGAGTGAATGTCGCAGCCTAAACACTGGAAAAAGGAAATCAGGTCACTCCCAATACACTAGAAATGGGAGACCAACTAAATATGGGTCGCTCTGTCTCTTAAGGCAAGATGCGACCGCCTCTAAAAACACCTTTCTTGTTACATTTATATCTCCCAAAATATTAATGTTTTGAAGAAATGAATCTCGAGGGAAGTAAATCAATCCATTATTAAATTGGGTTTTCAACCAATTGCAAATCTTCCTCATTGTTTTCTCAGAAAATAAGATGGAATATTTCCTCCTGAAACTGATACGAATTTTCACTTCAAGTGCCTTTTCTGCAGTGATTTCTCAGTTTTTCACTTGCAGATTGAGAGTAAACTTTTAGGGGTTCTAAGAAACAATGGGAGAGATGGATAGGAAACCTATTATACAGTCAAACTTGGTGGTAATCCTCACACCATACAATTATTTTGATTGTAATCCCAAGGAAGAATTCCAACTCAGAAGGAAAGGACTGTACAACTTGACGATGGGGACATAAACAAAACCTACATCAGCAATTAAGAAGATGATATGGGTGAACCAAAAGGATGAATCCATAGGAATTATTATTGAATTGATTTCAACTGATATATGGTTTCATGTTGACACATGCAAGACTCCAAACAAGATCCGGACCACCTTCGAAAGTCTATTTGGAAAGCAGGATCAGATGAGAGGTTATATGCTTGAGGTAGAGATGAATACTTTAGATCCTAAAAGTTTTGATAATATACATGATTTATTTACTAATTTTAAATATTTTATATTAATCTTAGCATCTTGTGGTATTGATAAGTCTAAACAAGTGGACCAACTTATTCTAATAATCTTGGCCAAGCTAGGACCAGAATATTTTGTCTATTTCCACTTTCCATTCTGGCAGGTATCTTATGGGGAAAAATTGAAAGATTCATACCATGGATGAATTCATCGATTCTCTCACACATGAGTAGGAAAAACGCATTCATATGGGCCTAATAAAGGATCCCAAAGCACATGCACTCATCATGAATGATGGAAAAGGATCATCCAAACAAGGCAGGAAGGATAAATAGAATGAGAAGGAGGGATATTCCAAACCCTTCAACAATTCTTCAGGTTCTAAAGAATCTTCAGATCCCAAGAAGAAGAAGAAGGGAAAGAAGTGCACTCAGTGCAATAAACCAAATTATGAACAATCCACATGCATGAAAAAAAAAATCGATCTTATGGAACAGGCACTTCAATAGAAGAACCTTGGAAACTTCATTCCAGAGGGATTCAAGAAGCAAAAGGAAGAAGATCATGCTCCTAACAAAGGTAATCACCATGCTCTTATTGAAATTAATTCCTCATCTGATTCATCGATTATATATTATGGTGCATCACATCATATGATAGTGAAAAAGGAATTTTTTACTTCTTTCAGTCCATGCTCAAGACCCTCTATTCTCATGTTGGATGATACTCTAGTAGTAGTAGCAGGAGAGGAGAGAGTGTAACTCCATAGTGGCATCTTTGAGAATGGTTTGCATGTTACAAATATTTCTATGAATATTCTCTCAGTTTTCAGATCACCCAATTTACATCAATACAATTGGTGAGATGGATCACAAGTCGAGGTTGTATAAATTCACTAATTTTTCTGACGATGACTCCTCTTTTCTAATTAAACATAAGGATATTACTTTGCATGCACCTCCAGTGCAACATGCAGATACTATCGTGCTTCTATCAGTTTCAGACATCAAAGATGATTCCATACACTCAGATTTTGTACATGGAAATAAGAAGGTAGTACATCCAGATAAGAAGCTACTACCGAAGCTTCAGTAGATTCCGAAGAGGTTACAATTCACACTCCGAGAATCAAGTTTCCTTGTAGGGAATCCATTGGATTTGAGTAGGTCTTAATCTCAGCATGAGGATCCTTCTCATGTACTTTCAGACTATAAACCTACGATGCCAATGCATTTCTATATGATTCAATATACTTATTCATAGACCTATAATAAGGCTGTGGGAAATCCATTATGGAAAGCATGCATGCAGAAGTAGTATGACTCACTCCTAGAGAATCATACTAGGGATTTGGTTCCACTTCCACCATAAAGGAATATTTTTAGGTTTATATGGGTCCACATGATCAAGAGGTATAAGGATAAATAGGTAGCCAAAAGACTTCATTAGATCCATAAATATTTCTACATCTTCACGAAGACTTTCAGTCAGCGGAAGTTTCAGGCTTTGTGGGATTGTCTTAGAGTGAAGAACATAGTTTCCTAGCAGCTTCGTTTTTTTCTTTTGATGCATTGTATTTTGAGGGGGGGTTTTGTTCCCACGTGGTTTTCCCTCTTTCCTCATTTTTATTCAGTTTTAATTAGTTTCATTGTACATGAGTACCTAATATGGCCTAGTTTCTAGGACTCATTTTTACTCCATAGTGACGTTCAGGGGTGGTGTTGGAGAAATTACTATTTTCGACACATTAGTTTAGTATGAGTTAATTGACTAGTTCTATTTTAGACTTTCTATTTTTACCATCACTATTATGCATGCATGCATTTGCAAGGAAATTTATCTGCTTGATTTTTTTTCTTAATTATGGAATGTTATGTCCTATATATGAGTGTATTCCACTCATTCATTGGATTATATTGATCATATTGATGATCATCTATGTATCAATCATCAACTCATTGGAGTAGTGTGAATATTTTTTCTCATTCTTCTATATTTAATCTCTCTTCCTTTCTTGATAAGCTTTGTTTGTAATTTATTTAGCTATATCTCAGGTGCAGATTTCGATGAAACATTGACACCAAGGACTTGAGAGGAGAAGGATCATGTCATCACTCCCTATGAAGGAACAAAGTTGTGCATAGGTTTAGTTTGATTGAGAAAAGGGTTTCCCCCTTAAGAAAATAAGGACGATGAGAATGTGTTATTTCCAAAAGAACCAAATAACGAGAAAGGAATAGACCCAACTAGATTCATAAAGTACTGAGGCCCTTGAATCCCTCCACTAAAAAAACTAGAACTGGCACTAGGCCTAGAAGGTTGCTGAAAAGCACCACTGAGTGAAGGGGACGAAGGAGGGATATGACCCCCATCATAAGGAACTTCATTGTAAGGGGAAGAAGTGCCCTTGATGGATCCTTGCAAGGGAGCATTATAATTCCCTACCCCCAAACCAACAGTCTGTAAAGTAGAGTAAGTTAAAGTTGATATTGAATCAAAACCCGACATCCCATATGTGAAAGGAGCACCAGACATATTTTATACTATAAAAGTATGAATAGTGGTCAAAGTCGTAGAAGGGATTGTGCCACTGCCAGAACTGGTAAGTGTCTGACTAGAGGTATTCCTTGTAGGTGAAGATGGGGGATGAGGTACGACGCTCCCTCCACCCATGATCAAGATGGGAGTATGATGACTCCCAGTAGAAGTAGTATTACTCGCTTCCATAGTTAGTCACCTAACGAGATGACGATCAAGATAAGTTACCTTAGGAGGGACTACTTAAACAAGGACTAGCACTGAAAGATCAATGATCAAAGGTTTT
This sequence comes from Picea mariana, assembly GCA_032191745.1. Lineage (NCBI taxonomy): Eukaryota > Viridiplantae > Streptophyta > Pinopsida > Pinales > Pinaceae > Picea > Picea mariana. Next base: position 162,472 of record JASDQU010736628.1, read on the forward strand.
GCAGGCATGAAGCCTTCATCTTCAAGGTCAAAAATGATAGTATCCTCCGATGTAAGAATGTATTCTCTAGGAACAGGCTCGGGTATAGTTTCTTGTGTCCCGATAACTTCAAATTAACCTTCTTGATGCAACCTTTGACTTAGCGGTGGCTCCAAATTTACCGGTGGAAGGCCTTGGAGCCTACATGAAAAATAGATTTATTGATATTCCACTCTGAGAAATGATCAACTGACACTATAAGGAGAAGAACAGATCACATGCTAGAAATTCCCTAAAGGTAAATCAAGCAATCAATATAATGGAAGGAAGAACAATTACACCAATCAACACTAGAGAAACTTACTGGTGCAAGTGTAACTCAAAAACGGAAACACCCTCTAGGTATACTTTGTAAAGTGTTATTCGACGTCTACCCTAGCTACCACTTTATACCCCTATAGTCACCTATGTGAGTCCCTACAAAAGGAAACTAGGTTTCCAATTTGTAGTCAGTTACCAGACGGGTACAGTTGACAGTTAGGTTGATCGTATGAGAAGGATTGCTAAGTCTGAAACATTTCAAGGGCACTGAAGGAAAATGGTCTGGAATACAAATGAGGATACTGAACGGATTCGAGTTCCACAAAGATCTGTGGTAAAATGCGGTCAGAAAAAATCCCAATAATGACCCACAATATATGATCCCCACTATTCTTGGTCCATCTTTGGAGGGGTTATCTACTCTACCTTTCATCACATGATCTCATGTTTAGCCCCTATGTTAGAGGGGGGTCCCGAATAAATTTTATGATACTGGAACTTTACACTCCCTATTACATACTCTTAAGTTTATTTAAGTGGCCTTGAAGAGTTTTCTATCCACACCTAATTCAAGGCCCTAAATTCTAGTCTAATTGGTGTACACTATAAACAAAAAAGTCTAATTGATTTTAAAATTAAGCGTTGATTTTAGTGGCTTGATTACTCAAGGGTATGGTAGTGAAACTCATGGTGTTCTTTGAGAGACGAAAGATAAGAGTTAAAAATTATATTTTAGAACATTGTGCATTAAAAGTAAATTAAATAAAACTGTGTCCTATAAGTGAAAATTTGGCTCTTTTAACTTTCAAGGTGCAAACTTTTCAAAACGAAGACCAAGATCCTACTTTGAAATCTATCCTAAAAAAAATTTTCGTTCCAAATGCAATGCAACTATTTAAACTTTCAAGGAAGAAGATAAGAACTAACTTTGGGTAGAAAACTCTTTTCTTTTATAAAAAACAACCTAAGCTACTATAACCGAACAAACATGCATAGAAACATGCAAATGTAGTTAAGAAACTACAAACTATTTTTTTATCTTTTTATATGCTTATGAAATTAAAATAACAAACAACTATATTTTTTATTTTCCAAGCATAACAAGAGATAAGGATGACAAACTATAGACTGAATCAGGCCCTAAACCACTTCCAGAAAGTAGGCATTCACTAGAATCCAAAGGGGAACCTAAAGCTTCAAAAGTAGACCTTCAAACTTGAAAAAAACAAACAAAGAGACAAACAAAACTAAACAACAGAGGTTTCTTTATAGCTTCATAGACAATCTAAGACTTAAAAATATCTCAACAATAATTAGCAAAGGTCTCTTGTACTCAAAAGGACCTGAGAGACCAAAAGCTTCCTGGAAGCAAAAGAAAAGTTTTTGAAAAACTCTTCAAAAGCGTAGGCACGTGTTGTACACAAACAAACTGCATATGTATGTGTGTTGGGATAACCCAGGGCATGTATGTAAACATGATGGTTATAGAATAGGGCATGTATACTACTAAAGCAACTCAAGAAAGAGATGAAGTTCAAAGTGATCATATAGATCAAGGAAAGCTGGAAACACCTAGAAGGTGACCAGAGAATCTTACAGACTCAGAAAGCACAAAAAATAATAGGAAATCAAACCAAAACAATCCCCTAACAAGACCCTATAGAGACTCCCCAGTGGATTCACCAATTCTGCTATGGGGAAAAATCCCCCTAATCCGGGTCTAGCGACTAGGCAAAGCCTTGACACCTTAAAAGATAGAAATGATTCTATTTTATCCCAAATCCAAAAAAAAACTAATTATAGTTAGGGAAAGGGAGAAAAGATCGAAATGTGTACCTTAATTCCTTCCATCTATTGAAGATCCCTTCCTGTTGTTGTTCATTCCAAGATTCCAGGTCTCCTTCCAAAGATGGCCTAAAAACAATTCATAGAACTAACTATGAATCATATGCATAAATACCAAGATCATATAAAGGGTTAGTTATTCATGAAAAAAATTCATAAAGACAAACATAAAAGCATAAGTATCTGGGACAAGCTTTTTCTCTTTTATTGATAACAAGATTGGAAGTTACAACCTGAATCTTGTCGACGTCGCTCCACAAATATCTCCTCGATTCCTCTACTTTGAATCCAAGTGCATTATTCCCAATATTTTATCCTCACAACCAACATGCTAATATAGGGTAAAATGATGGATTGTATAAGGGAGGGTGAATGGAAGGGAATATTGAGAATGAAACTCACAACAGGATGCAAAAGGGTTGGAATACAAGGGAGAAAATTTAGCAGAGTTTTCTTGCCTCTTCTTTGATATCTCCAAATGACCCCCCTAGGGCCCCTTTTACCTAGATAGAAGATGGTTAATTTGTTTTCATATGGACTACATGAGGTAATATGCCTAGGAAACCTGACATAGCCCATAAAATCTACCAGAAAGCATGAAACTTTTTAATTTTTACAATTTCTTAGATTCTACACAGGATGCTATGCATACAGCTAGCATATGTATAAACACTACATATGTATCAGGGCATGTACACCATGCCAAATGTTTTTTTTTAAATATGAATCTCACAACAATGGTTGGAAAAGGTGTCAATAAATAGGCCAATGTCAAAAATGCATGATAGTGGCATTTTGAGCTATAGCAAAGAGTGGTTTTCTGCTTGTTGCATCTTGACCAACGCTATTTCCATACAATGATGTGAGCCAATGGTGTTTCAAAATGTTCAACCAGAGAACTACTACAAGTGTAAATAAACCTAGAAGGAAAATAACATCCCTGAGACTGGAAGATGTTAGGGTCAGGTATCACCTACCTGGGTCTATGTGTTCTCTCAATGAGACACTTTTAAAAGGGTTTACCAGAAATAATAAAGACCCATCTTGATTAATGGAATATTGGTGGATAGATGAGAATAGACTGTTAAAACAAGGGAAAATGTTGTTCCCTACACATGAGTTCAAGATTTCATACAATATGCTAATTGTTATGCTAAGTAGGTTATATGGTGAGGCGAAGAGCACACAATTTCAAATAGAATGGCTACCTATGGCATACAAAATTATTAAAACAAAACATATCTTCAATTGGAAGGAGATGTTGACTTTTAACATTTTCCTTAACTTTAAGAACATCCCAGGAATGAAGAGACCTTGTTTCTATATGTCTGCATGTTTGATTGATTCCATCTGTTCTTATATACAATTTCCTGCTCTTGGATGGAATTGGTACCAAGATCAACCTCTTGTACATATTTATTGTTCCGACCTCTAGAACATAAATTATAAAAAATCCCTCTAAAATATTTTTGATTATTTCCTTTCTCCTCTCTATACCATCATTTTCGGATTCCCAAGATACAAAATATCAAAGAAAGTCATAGCTAGAGTGAAGGGTATAGAAGATTGGTATTTGGGGAAATATTATAATTATATCATAGTGTATGGAAGTACTGAGGCCCCACATCTATTTCCCTATTTTTTCTAGACCATATGTTAATGAGATATATTTCCTACCAAATCATGTGTTAAGCCCTAATATTGGCTCATTACCCCTTAATTGGGGCATATTATATTAGTAATGTTATTTTATTTATGTCATCTTTAGGCCATTAGTTGTAATTATACCTCCTAGTCTCCTATATATACCAAAGAGACATTTTCATTTTGAATCATATTGTACTTGAACATTTAAGTAGGGTAAAAGGAGGTTTCCCCCTCAAAGAGGCTTATTATCTGAAATTATCTCTTTTTCAAGGCGTTGAGTACTTTTTCTGAGGTTTTTCTATGCTATATTGATATTTGGTTCTTAACATATGGTATTAGAGCTCAAGGTCTTGAGGTTTCGCTGCTACATCTGAGACACCTTGTAATTTTCAGTATAAATTTCTTTCTACAACGTTTCAAAAGGAATAGCTTGGAGGATATTTAGTAGATGGATCAAGGTATGTTGGTTCAAAATTCAGCTCCTGAGGCCTTATACTTTCGGAGATAAGGCCTATACAATATAGGGTTCTGGAATCATCCTAAACTGAGTCATTGAGGAATTTTCGCTATAAAAACTTCTCTGTAATGTTTCAGAACCTAAACTCCAGAGGATATTTATAGAAATTATCAAAGTATTTTTGGTAACAAGTTCATCTTTTGGGTCATCTTAAATTTGTAGATACACCCTATGTAAGATAGGGTATCTGACTAGTCTCAAGAAGGTGTTCCAGGTAAAACAATCATAACTTCTTCCTAGAGTATCCAAATTGAGTGGGACTAGTTTCATTGGATTACAGACAGTCTGTGGTATTTCTAGTGTGAGTTTCAGAATTGTATCTCAATTATTTTGTGCGGGGAACGCTATACAAGTGAGGTCTCCTTGAAAGGACAAAAATCGACAAGTTGTGGGGAAGTTACCATAAATTCCACTCAGCACATCCAATTTTGATCAGAACTATGGCATTGTAGAGAAGAAATATCAGAGAACTACATAAAAGAAAGTTTCATACCCATAAGGGCTAAAACTTGGGAGATACAACAAAATAAATATTGTCTAGTAGAACCACCTCAAAATCAAGGTTCAAAAGTGATACTTGGCCAACATGCCACCAAAAAAGGGGACTTCTACAACAAATAAGCCTCCAGAAAATCCTACTTGGACTCTTGATGAAGGTGAAGAAATGTGTAGGGACATAAATGAACTACAAAAGAAGATGGATTCAATGGAATCTAAGTTAGATACTAAGATGGATGGTTTAAAAGGGGAGATCATGGAAGTATTGAAAATTTTCGTAACAGAGAAGACACATGAAAGTGAAAATGCATCCCATGAAATTCATGATGAGGACACAAGGAAGGTGAATCAAGAATGGAGAAACTCCAACTTTGGTTTGAAGACCAACCACGTTCCTAAGATTGATATGAGGAAGTTTGATGGAAAGGACCCAATCACATGGATACTTCACATGGAGCAATTCTTTGATCTCCATAATGTGCCACATACACAAAAGGTACGAATTGCTTCTTTATATTTAGAACCTAATCAATTTATATGGTATTGATGGCTTTGTTCTCGCAAATCACTTGTCACTTGGACAATTTTCATGAAACAAATGATAGCACACTA
>JASDQU010736628.1:173390-192003 GCA_032191745.1 Picea mariana
GCGAGTGGCACCCTTGGAGCACGGGGTGCATCCTGAAGGGCACGTCGTGCAAAGAAATGCAAGTCAGCGAGTGGCACCCTTGGAGCACGTGGTGCATCCTGAAGGGCACGTCGCGCAACGGAAGCAAATGAGGCGAGTGGCACCCTTGGAGCACGTAGTGCGTCCTGAAGGGCACATTGCATGGATGATGATGAAGAGACAACTTAAATGACCCTAAGACCTTAACGCCCGATAAATTCTTTAAAATGACTCCCCTAATTAAATTGTCGCCCTGTTCAAATCAAAACCTAAATTAAAACATCTCTCAGTTAAATGTGACTAGCCCTAAGAAAAGATTCTACAAAAATAAACCTAGGGCGTAAGCTAAAATCCCTCCTAGGTGTTAATTAAAGTCTTATTAAAGTAAAGGGGATAAAGTAACGAGGGAATTAAATTAAGTGAAACCCATGGCCTTTAAATGATAAAGAAGGAATAAAATTTTTAAAGTGGGGAAGTATTAAAGGAAAGAAATTTTTAAATATATTGAAAAGATAAAAACTGCATTTATCTTTTGGGTTCAAAAATAAAAATAACAAGAGAGAATTAAATAATAAAAATTAAGAAACTTAAGGAGTAAATTAAGGAATGATTAAGGAGTAAATTAAGGAGTAAATTAAGGAATGATTAAGGAGTGATTTAAGGAGTAAATTAAGGAGTAATTTAAGGAGTGATTTTGAGGAAGTGAGGGAATTTGAGTCTTTTAATTATTAAAATAAATTAATTTTGGAGAACGAGAGGCATGTGTGACACTTGGACGGCGGAGACTATTTAGAGGGTTGTCATTAAAAATTAATTAATTAATGATTTAGGGTTTTAGGTTAGTCTCAAAAATTGCTATAAAATAAAGGGAAGGGAAGGAAGAAAGGAGGAAGGGTTAGCGTAGCATTACGCTGTCGAGTTGTGGCTTGACAGGTTGCTTGTGAGGAGTTGGGTATATCTCAACTGTGTTGGAGTGGTAGCTCAGCCGTTGAGGCGAGCTGAGACGCTAGTTTATCTCTGGTTCTTGTGTGGCCCCTTTGCGGCTCGGGGGGCTAAGGGGAAGCAGAGTACCCCTAGCGTTGGCTGGGAGGTACCGGTGAGTTTTCTTAGGTCAGCAAGCGGGAGCGGAAAGGAGAGCGGACACGGCACGGAGCTCGAGACATCTCCGAAGCGGGCGAGTGGCCAAGGTATGGATTGTAAATTCAGTAGACTAGAATGCATGTGATTTCCTCTGACGATAAGGTTGGTTACCTCAGTCATTAACGAGATGACGAAGAGTTTGTAAACGAATTTGCTGAATATAATGGTCTGGATTGGTTGAATAAATTTTGTGTGCGTGGCCAATATATGTTACCCCACCTATGATTGTACTGCCAATATCCTTGCGAATTTAACCAGATATACCAGCTATTAATGTTCATAAAATGGGATACGGCTTCTTGTGTTGAGATTTTTACCGTTGTAAGTTGAAAGGTATTATTCATCTGATTGCAGAATTAGCGTCTTATGAAAATGCTCGATTCATGTTAACCTTGAGTATTTCGCCTCATTTGAAAGTTTCTGGTTACATAGTAGCGTGTGTGTGCTTCGTTTTTTCCCATGACCATAATTAGACCACAAGATGTTTTATTCAGTTAGTTCTGCAACAATTTATTTAGGGGGATGGAAAAATTTTATTTAGGGGGTGGATGAAACAGTTTCCGGATTAAATGGACAATTGTTGTGTTATTGATTTCGCTCGAATTTTTATTGATTATACATTGGGCGTTTTTTTAATATGTGTTCTACATTGGCTGTTTTCTTTCACCTAAAGCATTATTTCTATTTGGGGCGTTGTTGCGTACAGTGGGCATCATGTCGTGCGTCCTTCTAGCCACAAATGTCTTCATGTTTGAACTGCGTTGAATGCCAATGTTGTCTGCGTGTTGAACTGCGTTGAATGCCACTGTTGTATGTGTGTTTGAACTGCGTGAATGCCACTATTGTCTGCATGCGCTGTTATATTACTGTGCGTATCCTTTATGTGGACAGACCGAAATTATAGCCTCTGTATGCGTCTCCCTTCTTCCGTGCGAGTTACTCCCCGAAAGTATGTGTATTACCTCTGCATGTGTTTTTCCTCTGTATGCGTTTTAAAATCTCACAGTGCGAGTTAAGTCTGAAGGTGTGGCCTGTGTTAATTGGTTTGTGTTGTACCTTCCTGCGTTTTCGGTCAGAGGGGAGGGGGCATTAAGTTTTGTCAGTGATCGTTGAGTTATATCAGTGCGTGTTCCATACCTTCCAGTATGCGCCTTCATTTTCTGACTGGGGCTGTTGTTTCGTGGGAGGTTGGGTTCTGCACAACGACGTCCTTAAATTCTTGTTGCTTTAAGTTATGGCCTGATTTATAATTGAATGTGGCACTTTCTGTATTGTCATGGCTATTTACGGTCATTCAAATTGCTATTGTATTGCCCATTCTTTTTAAAACAGAAACTTTACTCAGAGTAAAATAATGCCTTGATTCTTTTACTATGCGGTTGACACGCTGTGTGTATGCGCAACCAGTGCTGGTCACTAACACAGTCTCATGCACATGCAACGCAACTCACGGTTGAAACAATGACATTATGGTCCGAGTTAAGTCATGGTCTGATCGTTAACTAGTTGAATATAACCATATAATTCATGCGTGAGTTGGCTTATGATCTGCTCTAAATATATTTTAATGTATCTCCATCAGGGACTAACAATCTAATTATGTGGTTATCTAGTCCTTGTTAGACGTTGATGAATTTTTATACGTTGGCTGGGCATACCTATAATTCTGTTGAAATTCTGCATTTTCTGTAATATGCATTTAAATTCTCCTGCATTGGTTGTCATACAAACTCTGAAATTACGTTGACTGATTGGCCTATAAATTCGGCACTATTCGTCAATATACACATCGTTGCAGCTACCGGTTAAACCCTCAATTATGACGTTGTATTGAATTTTAATTTTGAGGATACGTAGGTATATGAGATTACGTCATATGTGGTCATGACAATTATTGGCATTTAAAGGATGAATAATATGGCACCTAGGTTAAATGTGGTTAGTTGATTGTGAATATTGTTGAATATTTTATCCAATGAATGGATATCTATTGTTAATATAATGATAACATCTTATTAAACATTGTTAAGTATGGTATTATAGTAACATTTTCAATTAAATGTTAAATAGTAGTATTGTGGTAGGTTAGCTCCTTCCTTAAATTTAAGGAATTCTTGAAAAGAATTGTTAAGTAATTAAAGTTGAGTTAACAATCATATTAACTGGCAGTTTTTATATTATATTTCCAATTTAGATTAAAGTCAGATTGATTTTGATTATTATAGTTTATCCATGTAAATTTGGTGGAACGTTTATCTAGAAAGAAACATCATTGCTTGGGTATTATTTTGTTAAGGAAAATCAATAGTTTAATATTGAATATAAATTTATATGTGGTATTCTTAGGAAATAGGAGTTTGTATAACCAGTGGATTACAATGGATTTGTATTTAAAAATATATATATAAAAATAAAAAATAACATATTGTCTAGATACTGAAAATGATTGATGCTAGTATTTTTAAGGGTAAGAGACTTTTATAGTGAATAGGAATTATATGATGGAATGCAAATCCGATTTAAAGAGTTGTTAATGACCACACTGATACTGAAAGGTCCCCAAGGAAATTAAAAAAAAATAAAAAATTGCGCCTGTTACTAGAATGGTTGTCGTAACAGATAGAGAGTCGTTACAAAAACATGGGTGTATTGGAAATTCCACCATGAGAGTACACCCCTATCATATCCATCCTAGATAATTCATCATTTTCTACCGAATTTTTAAATTTTGATGGTGTTGTTGTAGTCATAGGTTATTATTACTACAACGATAAAACTAGAAGCATTGAGAAAAGGTCGAATAAAAGAAAAGGAGGAGAATCATCTAGCACCCAACCATCCAAAGAGAGGGTTATTGAATGGAAAGAAGGACCTGATCTAGAAGATAATTCTATAAAGGAAGCCTCCACTCTCCATTCATTTACAAGAGAAAATGCATTGTCTATTTTTGAGGTTACCACATCATTATGCAATGAAAAAACTAAAATTGTGGAGTTGGAAAGGCAGCTAAATACTCAATAGAACCATGTATCCATATAAATCATCAAAGTAATTAGTGAAAAAGAAGAGCTACATAAAGAAGTGATGGAAAAGGTCATGCAAGCTACAATAAATGAACTTGTATCGTAATTTGAAAGGGTGGCCTGAAACTCTTCACACAAAAGAGATAAACAAATCTATGCAATAAATGAGTTAAATGCATAATTCGAGAAGAAATTATAGTTAGAACGATATTTGCACAATAAAGAGATGGATTCTATCAAACAAAATCTCTTTGAAGAAACAGAACAATTTAGAACCAAGCATGCTCAATAGGTACCCAATATGCATATGGATAAATTTGAATACCAAAAGTTTGTTGAGCAACAACGCTACCAAATCCTAGCATTGGAACAAGAAAACATAAATCTCGAGAAGGATTTAGAAGAAAATGAAGCAACAACTCTTTCTTTGGAAGCTATAAGAGCAGAAGCAATGGAGCTAAATGAAAAACTAAAACTTGAGCAAAAGGATTGCCTATGGCTCCTTAAATATATATAGAATGACATAGTTGATCAGTTGAAGCTTATGGATCAAATAGACGAGATCAAAGATCAATACTAAAAATCAAGTGATGCCTTTGATAAATTCATCGATTGGTGAGGAGTATACAAAGATGCCCCTAACACATTTCCACATTATTCCAGTAAATAAATACTCAGAGGCTAAGATTTATTTGACATATGTAAACCTTTATTGAAGGACATTCAAGTTATTCAAGAGGCAGCAAAAAAAACATGAAATAGCTTATGGGACAATTCAGATGAACTCGTTGAATAATTTGAAATGGAAGCAATCCCCCTTATTGATGAAGAAACACCAACCAATTTGTGAATTGATAAAATTGAGGAACATAGGGAGATCAACCAGTTAAATATTTAGCAACTGACTGAAGTGAATAAAGAATTCCTAAAGGAATATTTACTAGGGCCTACCAGGATAATCATAATGGCCCAGAGTGTTATTAAACAGACAACACATGAGTTAGAGAAAGAATTTTCTACCAATATATGCAATGGAGAGTTATACCTGGAGAAAATGCAGTCTGATAAACTAAAGAAAGTAATGGAAGATTATTTTCTTTGGAAGGAATATCGAGATGATATGCAGATGTAGAAGACCTCATGATTACTTCAGTTGATAACTTATCCGTTTTACTTATTTTCATGTTTCCTAATCATAGGTATCATTGGAATGCGAAGAGTCACATCCTGACCACATTTTGGCTATGTTACAGTTTTGGAATGTAAACATTCTCTCAAATATTATAAAAGAGAGAACTATAACTGAAAAAGGGATTTTTATTTTGATTATATCCTAACACTATTCTTACTGTATGGTGAATTGAACAAGAGACATATATGGAAATTTTGGTACATATATGTATGAATAAGATTACTCTTTTTATGCATATTCTTCTATGAATGTATGGGGTATGGTTTACTAAACTTTTTCTTAACTGATATTCTGTATGTTTATGTTATCATGGTTTTCATTATGAATGCAAAAATAGTGTAATAAGTTAGTGAAAGAAATAATTATATCTTGTTTATTACATTGTAGATCCAACTTACTCCTTACTCTCATGAATTAATTTTGTGCAAGTAGTATCATCCTTCATCGTATTCATTACCGCATTTTTCTCCTGATCATGATAGTTTAGGATAAATTAGGAATGCATCTTAGAATAATGAATAGGAATTTTAGTTTAATTTAGTTTTCAAAGTTTTAATTCATATGAGAACATTATATTCTTAGATTCATATTTATATAGTTTTAGACCGGCAACCAGGCCCACATACTAGTCATAAATGATATCCCAAATGAGAGTGAGCCTAATTGGGACTTGCCATCATGCGTTCTCCCTTACCTTCTTGATAGAGCATTTGGACCCATCACCAAAAATGGCGCTAGAAGGAGGTCCATGGAAATGAATGGATGCAAAGAAAGTTACAAATCCTACCCATTGTATTCCACTCATAAACACTATTTTTCCTAGAATTCCCATCAACTTCATTCAGAGAAAGTTTCACATTCCCTATTATATTATGTGAACACACCTGCTCAAACCTCTACCAATAGAGAATTTACCAATTTGGAACTATTATCTCTAGATCATCATAGCTTCTCTCGTGGAGAGCTCCAAACTATAATAAGAGAATCTCGTGAACATGTGCTGACCCAAAAGTGGGGTAGACAAACTCGTCAAATACCTATTGACTATTCGGTATCTCAGGGTCATGGAAATCAGGGATGATTTTAAGGATGGAAATTTGTTTTAAAATGTAGAAAACTTGGCGAATCTTATTAATCCTTCATATGTCGACTATAAATGTTTGGCAATATTTTTGTAAAAATATTCAATTTTCTAAGTTTTTTATAAAATTTTGGTGATTTTTAAGGTAAAATAATTTTATCCTATAGAATTTGGGCGAATCATTTTTAAAATAGCGAATCTCATTTTTGGAAAAACCATGGAAAATTAGCCCATGGGCGAAATTTAGCCCCTAAAATCATCCCTGATGGAAATCCGTTAGGAGAAAATCCTTTTTTTGAATATCCTTACGTACAATGGGAAAACCCAACCATCAAAACCCCTCAATACTACCTGTCATGAGTCTTAGAAGATATCTTGAAATCTTTTAAGTTAGAACTCGAGTGTTTCTTGCTCACTATTGGGGGTGGTGCACCACCATCACCACCTAAATCTCCACCTCGAACCCCTAGGAATGAACCCAAAGATGATTTTGAAGAAGAACATGAATTCAAAAGTGAATCAGAATCAGAGGAACAAATTAAGCTAGTTTTATACAACCCACAACCCATGGCAAGGAAAAATCAAAATACACCACCTTACCAACCTTGGCTCAATCTTGATGTTTTGGCAGTGGATGAGATACTCCATGGCATGCATAAACATCCTGAGAGGCTTTTGTCAAATTTTGATCCTAATAGGAAAGTCTCTACAAAAAATCATGTAAATAAATTTTTGCTTGTTGTCATATTTATGAATGTAGAACATGAAGATGTTGTCTACAGATTGTTCCCTTAAACTTTCGAGAATGAAGCCTCTACATGGTTCTTTTCACTCAAAGAATATTTTGTCTCTAGTTGGAGAATTTTTGAGATCATTTTTCTTGAGAATTTTGGAGAAGAAAAAACCCCAACAACATTATTTCTCTATCTTTCAAGGATTAAAATGGATCCCAAAGAAAAATTAAAGATTTCAATCAATGTTTTCTAACCCTAATGAAACAAATCACCCAAGATTTCAATCCCATTGAAGATGTTTCTGTCAAATTTAATACTTCGAATCTCCCTATGTCTATGGCCATGTTTGTCAAGAATGTTGAGAAAACTACCCTTGAAGCAACTTTCCCAGAAGCCCTAATAGTGGATAAGAACATGTTGAGTCTGAAAGGTAACCTAGGAGTTGAGCCTTCAAAAGATAAATCTAATTCTAAAAACAAAGCCTTTGTTTCCAAACCTTCGAAAAATGAGAAATATATCGATTCCATAGACATGGAAACACTTCAACGAATTGTTAAGAAATTGTCCAATGAAATAATTGATATTAAAAAGAGTAGTGGAGACGGTTCTTCTAACACTAAGAAAATTTTCAAGTTTCATTCTAAGAAATCTAAGAGTACACCTCCCACCAACAACATGACTTCTTCTCCTCCAGACATAATTAACATGGAAGATATTGTCCAAGCCCTTCAGTATTGGGTGACAAAAAATATGACTGAAACTGGAAATGAAGAACAGGGACAACCTGATAATCAAGAGCGATCTCATGATAGTAAGGAGACAAAAGAACACCAAGTTAACTCTTTTTGGGATATTTCTTTTGGACTAGGAGAGGAAGAAGATATAGAGGAGTTGCATATGTCTCAAAACATTGTAACCACTAAATGTGCTAGTAAATATTCCCCCCTGACCCTCCTGCTCCTTCTAATCCACCTAAACCAACATCCCATACCCAAAAGATCACTGAAAACACTTCCCAGAAGAGTGTTCCTTCAGCTCCCTGATCAAAAATGTAATACAATTTCTTGGAATATTTGAAGAACCAAAGAAAATATTTCTTTGTCTGAATTAATAAAAATCCCTCAGACCCAAAACAACTTTATTAATATTCTACAAGGTAATACTGTGAAAGACACCAATGAATTCAATGTGAGGAAAAAAAAGGAGACAAGAAAAATCGGCCCATCTACTGATAATCCAACATCCTAAGGACAAGTAGTTTTTAATGGATCCTTAACTGGATAGAGATCGATATCAAATACTTCCCCATTCTTATTGACCTTTGATATTTTCAATAGAAATGTACATAATTTCATGGTAGAATCAAGTGCCTATTCCAATGTAATGCCTCTTAAAGTATGTGAGAAACTTAATGTCAAACCTGAAAAATATGATATTCAAATCATTCAGCTAGATAGAACCCGAGTCAAACTAATTGGTGTGCTGAAGAATGTTTTAATAAGGATGTCTACTAACCCCAAAATTCATCAAACTATTGACATTATTGTAGTGGATATACCTGAAAATTACTACATGATTTTGAGCAGGGACTGGTATGTTATGCTTAATGGATATTTTGCTATCTATTGGTCACATTTGTGGCTACCTTATAATGGAAAACTCAAATAGATCAATATTGATATAGAAAGATATTTGAAGCATGTGGTTACTGATTTGAATGACCCAAATGAACATGTTGTGTTTAATAATTTAGTTTTGGGAAATTATTCTTGTCACAAGTTCTTTGGGAATTACACATATGGAGTTGTTGCTTATGTGGAATCAAACACATAGTCTGAAATCCTTCAATGCATTTAGATTGTTGAGCCCCACTGTAACATAGTAGATAGGACTAACAATATTTCTTATGTACAATCTAACATAGTTTCTAGGGATAGATAATAATGATTTATTAATTCCACTAACCTTACTAATTCAAAAAACGTTGTAAATCCAAAGTTTACTCATGAACCAAAAAAGGGAGATCCTTACATGTGGACTTTATTTTTCGATGGATCCAAGTCTCTAAAAGGTGCGGGCATTGCCTGTGTACTCAGATATCCTAAATGTAATAAAATATTAATTTCCTTCAGACTTGAGTTCCAATGCATAGACAATATTGTTGATTATGAAGCCCTGCTACAAGTATTGAAAAACATATTAGACTTGGAAGAAAAAAAAATAAAGGTATTTGGTGATTTGAAGATTTGTATATTATCATAATACAAGTTAGAAACACCATACATTGTCTTTCAAGTCATCTTAAAAATTACCAACAAAATGTATGGGAAATGATTAAATTTTTTCAAGTGTTTAATATCACTCCTATTCCTCGTTCTATAAATTGTGATGTTGATTTACTTGCTAATGTGGCATCTATATTGATTCTATTATAAGGATTGATTCCTGATACTTTTTCTATGGAATTGTTGTATAGGCCTTCAATTCCTGACAACATCACCAACAAGAGAGTCTTTAATGATGACCAAAATATTATAAGCTTTCTACACCTTGAAGGCACTCTCAAAGACTCAATTATCGATGAAAGTAAACATGATCAACATATGAACGATCATGTCACTGACCTACTAGATCAAACACACCAAAGGGATTAGACTCATTTAGTCAATAACATTCTCAAGAATGTGGTTATATTGGAGAAATGGTATGATATCCATGACAAGTTCAAGAGAGTCACAAACTACAAGACCAATAGCTCAGTGATGCAATTTGAAGTGGTAAATCTAGGAACAAGCAATACACCTCAAACTATTAATCTTGGAAAAAATTCCTCATCTGTTGAAAATAAAGCTTTCATTAAATTTTTCAAATAATTCAAAGATATATTTTCTTGGACTTATGATGACCTCAAGACATATAAAAATAAGATCATCCAACATGTAATCCTTATGAAGTTGCAAACAAATCCATTTCAACAAAAGATGAGGAAAATGAATCCTAGTCTCAAGTCACAAGTTAAAGCGGATCTTAACAAGCTATTAGTAGCGAGGATAATATTCCCAATCAGGCATACTCAATGGATCTCAATCTTGTACCTGTAAGGAAGAAAAATGGATATATAAGACTATATGTTCATTTCAAAAACTTAAACAAGGCTTCATAGAAATATTACTATCTGGTACCACCCATGGAGAAAATTTTGTAATGTGTATTTGGTTCTAACATGTTCTCATTACTAGATGGTTTTTTTGGCTATAACCAAGTTCTAGCTGCTCATGATGATCACTTAAAAACTGTGTTTAGAACTAAATGGGGAACTTAGGCATATAGAAAAATTCCATTCGAGCCATTAAATGTTGGAGAAACCTACTGGCACAAAAGTGATCAGACAAGGCTCCTCTTATAGTTACCAACAAAAGGTACTATTGTAGTCTAGAGCACTGGCATTTTCATCTTCCCAAGAAGGAAAAACTCCCACCCAAAGCACAACCAAGAAAACAAAGAGAGGGGAGGGTAAGGAGAATACTTAGATAAATCTCTGAATTATCAAGAGTCAGGTTATTCTTACGCAATATAGATTAAACTTGTAGTAGTTATGAACAATTCCTAATTGAGAATAAAGAAACAGAGTTGCATCACTATTCATAAGGAATAAATTATGCATATCAGACATAAAATATAATACAGAGTAGCATTCAAGAGAATGAGAAGACTAAATACACAAGATATATTTGAAATTTGGGCCTCCAATTGTATTAGCATATCAATTTCTTCTCACATCTTGAGTCACATATAAAATTAATCAGTGGATACTCCCCAACTAGTGTGAGACAAGGTTATCTTAGTCCCTTACTCTTTCCAACTCTACAATAATACAAAACTCTATTACATTGACAGTCTGGTTCTTACCCGGATCTCTAGATTCAACTCAACTAACAGCTATGTGTAATTTAGTGTCTGACTCAGACTCAATATCATTACATTCATTCATTCACTCATCGTTAGCCTTTCATTACCAACAACAACAAAAAACCTATTACAATCATATAGATCTCATATATATATAATCTGATATAGGTTTTCTAGTTGAAAACCTAAGAGTTCTCTCTTCTTCTTGATCTTGTTGCAACTTCTTTCTTCAAAACTGATGTTTTGTTGTCCTTCCAACCACTTTTTGTTTCTTCCTTTAGTCCATTGTCCAGCTCCTAAGAAACTTGCACAACTTCTATTCATCAAAATGAAGCTGCAACATAACTTGTGCAACTTCTATTCATCAAAATGAAGGGCCCAACAAAACCTTTCAAAGAGCTATGAACATTGATTTCAGAGGATTAATTGGAGATTGTGTAGTGGTATAATTGGATGATGTTATTTTTTTCTCCAAAGACAAAAAATACCATATAGCTCACTTGAGAAATATATTCAACAGGTGTAGGAGGTATGGCATATCCCTCAACCCAAAAGAAATATTTTTTTGTAGTTACTGAAGGCTAAATTTTAGGATTTATTGTTTCCAAACATGGTATGATAATTTAAACTAAGAGAACTGAAGCCATTTCCAAAATCCCTCCTCCCCATAACAAAAAATCTATGCAACCTTTTCTTGGAAATATTAATTTTGTGAGGATATTTGTCTCGAGCTTCATTGAACTGTGAAACCCCTTTAGGAAATGATAAAAAAGGATGTTGAGTTTGAATAGGGACAAAGAGAAAAGGCATATTTTGATAAAATCAAAATAGAAATAGCACAAGCTCCTGCATTGCTAATCCATGACTTCAGTCGAGATTTTACACTCTATATGTTTGCCTCACAAATTGTATTCACATATGTTCTAAAACAAAATAATAGTGAAGGAGATGAATTTTCAATTGCATTTATGAGTTCAAGTGTACAAGGACTATAATTGGACTATCCTGAAGTAGAAAAACAAGTTTATGTTGTCTTTAAAGATGTGAAACAATTTAGACCTTACTTATTCAAATCTAGAACCAAGGTGATCGTACCTTACTTTGTCATGAAAAACCTGTTGGTACAAAAGGATTTGGGAGAGAAAAGAGTTGATTGGATAACATCCCTACAAGAATATGACCTTGATATTAAGCTGACTAAAATTGTCAAAGGTCAAGGATTATGCAAACTAGTCATTGAATTAGTAACTGATAAGGCACAAGAAGACACATTTTATCAAGAAAAAAGTCTATTTGAAAAGTAATTTTTTTATATTCCTATTAATTATGAAATGGTACTATGAAATGAAATACTATTTAACCGATGGGTCAGATCCACATTATATGGAATAGAAAAAGAAGAGAGATCTTAGGCTCAAATCAGCCCAGTACCAACTCATTCAAGTAATATTGTGCAGAATATATTATGATGGTGTCTACTTGAGATGTCTTGAAAAGGAAGATGCAGATAAAATCCTAAATGAATTCCATGATGGCCCAACTAGAGGAGACTTTGGAGGCGACACTACTGCTCATAAAATTATCAGAGATGGTTATTATTGGCCCACATTGTTCAATGATCCAAGATGATCTCCACTTCGAATAAAGAAGTCTCAAACCATTTTCTACAACATTAGGGACAAGGTATATTACACTTTACACACCAAGGCTAAATCTCATTGATGTTTTGGTAAAAAGTGAAATGATTAATTATAAATGATTAATTCTTTTGAGCATAATGTGCTCACGCATTTTTCATTTAATTTGTAAAAAGGGAAACTAAGTTAAGTGTGATAATCCACCTCACAAATTAGTTTCCTATATTTAAAGGGAATTTGGGAGTCTCGTGAGTTGGTTTGGGATTATTCCTCATTTTATGTAAGACCTCGAGTTTGAGCCCCATATTAAATATTGTACTTTTTTAAGTTATGAAAGGCCAGAGTGCCTAAACAATTATTAAGAGGCCAGAGTGCCTAGGAAATGTAATGTTTTGATCATTATTGATATAAAACACATCATTGGCTACTAGATGGACAAGGACAGGAGTTATAGGGGGATATGATTCCATAAGAGATAGGGATTAAGGGGATAAGTATTTATTTTATATTTTATTTACCCATTTTGTTTAATGGAGAATAATAGTTACATGAGCTTCTTGGGAGGAAAGCCAAGTGGTTCCTTGATTCCAAGAATTACATAAACCCATCTTTGGTCTAGGGTGGGGGTCCTTTTGTTGGTTTCTTCTTCTTCACTCATCACTTCACTCACTCAATTTCTTGATATTCACACCTTTCATTCTTTCAACCACTCGTCTTTTCTCATTCATGTCTTGGATTGGGAAAGGAAAACGAACTGTTAGAGAGCAGCCATGACATTGTTGGATGTAGAGGTTTCTGGTGTATTCCAGCTAGGAATCAAGACCTTCATGCATGATATTATTTGGTATGTGCTCATTTTTCCTCACAACTGAGAGTCTTGATATTCCCAACATGGAGATTCTAGACTAGCTGCACTAAAGCCCTGGAAGGATATGGACAACTTGAGGGACTGCGTGGAAGAGAAGGGGTTTCATTCTCTTAGGTTGTGCAGGCTGGGTAGAAGAGAGCTGGTGTACTTTGGATTGTTGTGGGTACTAAGAATCCTATGAGAAATTGAGTACTGACTGGTTTGGGAAGACGAATGACACTCTGGAACCATCCTTGTAGATTCATATCCTTGGATCAGGGGTGACATTATTGTTGAGACTTGGAACAACAGTGTCTAGACTCTACGGTTGGGTGGAATGTCCTTGGTCTGTAGCCAGTTGGTGTCTTGTTTCAAAAAATATTAGTGCTCCTTTTTATGGTTATTTACATGTGTATGATTTATTCCATTGTGTATTTATTTATCTTTGAATTCAATATTTAGAATATTCATGATGGTTGGTTATTGTTGTGCATGACATATGGTTCGATTCCTTTATGTTATAGTAGAATATTTATCTATGCATGTGAACATTTCATGCTTCTTTATTAATCAAGAATGTATCAGACGTCAAATTAGTTCTAGAAGGGGACTCGAAGTTAGCATGCCCTTCCTATGGGAGGTTGGGTAGATTACAGATTGGTATCAGAGCCACAGGTTGAAACACCGGGCTAGAATGGGTCAAATCTATTAGACAAGATCTCGTGGTTAAGATCAAGTACACCTTGAATTGTAAATCTCGAGAGGAATGATGTTGTAGAGTCCACGTAGAAGCCAGAACATCAGAGATCCTTTGTAAGGGATCATGGGATCATGATCGTCCCTTTTGAATCTAGGAGTGATCACCACTGTGAGATAAAGAAATATCCAAATCATTGGATCAGAGGGAAGGTGAGAAAGGGTCATCCGATGGAGAAATAGAAGAGTTTGGGTAAGAATTAAGTCCCAGCCATCAGATCTGGTTGATTGATCATCAATCGTCAATTGAATCCAAGCAGGAAAGGAAGAAATTTAGAACTTCGTCACTTTGGCGATCTTGGTAGGCAAGCAAGGCATGAAATGTCGATGGCAAAGTCGAAAATCCTCATCATTCATCCAATATAATGGGAGGTGTGAAGGGATCCCCATCATTGATCATGGTCAGTCATCATTTACCACTTTAGGATTTTACACTTTGGGAGTTTTAAACGTTGATGAACTGCTATAACCCAGAGTCCTGGAGCACCGAAGTCTCGAAGTCCCATAGACCTTTATATTGAGGGAAGGACTTCAGTTTTATGCTGACCATAGAATCTAGTAAGGGTGGAAGGATAACACATTTTTAGAGCTTTGAAACCTTGCCACTTTGGCATTCGGTAGTTTGGGAGTGTGGGGTTCGTTTGGAGAGAGAAACCCGAAGCCCAGAGTTAATCACAGTCGTTGGCTGTGAGAGGAGTGTGAGTCATCGATTTTAGTTTTGTGTTCGACTATCTAGGAGGTAGCGTGTGTTGGACTTAGAAAAATTCCAAATCTCGGAGCTCTGGAGTCTCGAATTTGATTGATGATGTCGCTTGTGCAACATGGAAGACTCCATAAGTAGTCCATAGGTGTCTCCTATTAGGCACCAAAGAAGAAGGCATGAAGAGGAAAATTTGCAAGGAGAGTTGAGGAAGCTTAAGCCACCATCCTTTGATGGTGAAAGGGAAAGGGAATATGATGTTGAGGCATGGTTTCTTGGACTCGAGAGATATTTTCAATTGCATAATTAGTCATCAAACCTAGAAGCCAAACTTCCACATATTATTTGCATGGGAAAGTTGCAATGTGGTGGGACTAGCTGAAGCAAGTTGGGCACATTAATGAGAATAAGAATACTTGGAAGTAGTTCAAGAAGTATTTTCAGAAGGAGTACCTCTCAGAGCACTTCTATGACAATAAAAATGCATGCGTTTTTTGAACTTAGGCTGGGAAGAGCAACCATGGCAGAGTATGAGAATAATTTCTTTGGGTTGTTAAAATATGTGGGGTTTATAAGAGATGAGAAGGTGAAAATATAGAGGTTGTTGAGTGGACTTCCATCTTTTTATAAAGAGAATATTTAGTATGATGAACCTAGGTCTTTGATTGAGACCATCAGGAAGGATAAATACTTGTATGAGCAAGGCCATGGTAGAGAATTCGTGCATAAATCTTGGGAGAATAAGAAGAAGGAGAAGTATGATCAGAGGAAGAAGGGATTCAAACCTCCTTTCAATAGAAATGAGCTTAATAAAAATCATCAAGGCCAATATGCTAAGGATGAATCCAAGAGAGAATACCCTTTGGGAAAAAGGGGAAGACCACCAATCCAATGTTAGGGATGCAAAGAAGATCACCTATACAAGGATTCCCCTCATAGAAAAGACAAAGTGAAGACCATGCGCAACATCCAAGAGGCTACAACAGTAGAAGACATGAGAAGGATTTATGTAGAGTACCAATCCAGTATGATTGAGGTGGAAGGTAAGATTATAAATCAGCCTACTGCTATTTTAATTGATTCAGGAGAAATTCATTGTTACATTGATCCTAAAATAGTGGATAGATTACATTTGGAGAAAAGTAAGCTTGGAAAATCAAGTTTGGTTCAGCTAGACACTGGAGCCAAAAGGAGAATCCATGATATGGTCATAAGTTGTTCCATAAGTCTTAATGGTGTGAATAATAACACTGATCTAAATATTATACCATTGGGGTCCTATGATATTCTAATTGGAATGGATTGGTTGGACAAGCACCATGATGTCCTAGATTTTCATAGTAATACATTTACATGTCTTGATGGAGATCGAAAACAGAGCACTGTGAAAGGGGTTCCAAGATCCATCTCTATATGAGAGATTTCAGCCTTACAGATAAAGAGATGTTTTAGAAAAGTATGTCCATTGTATGTGGCCCATGTGGAGGATCCATAAAGGACAAAGGGGGAAAGCCTTGAAAAATTATCGGTACTACAATAATTTGAAGACGTATTCCAACAAATACCAGGGTTTCCACCAAAAAGGGACATAGATTTTGTTGGCAAATGTTTAACAGACAGCATATTCTTGTCATTGATGGCAAGTACAACAGTGAAGATGGAAGGATCAGAATGTGCATCAATGGACAAACAGGAACAACGTAGGCTTAGGAGGAATTAGTGTAGAGTCGAAATTCTTCCAATTAAGAAGGATGTGTAAACTTGGAGGAGAAGCGTCGCTGATCGTTGGATCCCATCCAAAATTTTCAACAGAATGAGGGCCGTTAGACCTTAATAAAAACAAGAAGAGAACGCACTGAAGAGAAGGATAGATCTCAGGCATTAGATCTGAGCGAACTCGGAAGCTCGTGAGTGGAAGAGGAGAGTATTTGGTGTTCAAAGTCACGAGGCACGAGGACACGAGGTGACAAAGTGGTGATAATATCAGGACCATCCATCTGGGAAGGACGTGTGGCAGAGATCGGAGAGATCTCATGAACTCGGGGGTTCACAGGATAAAGGCCCAAGTATTGGGTGTTCAAAGTCGCGAAGCACGAGGACGCGAGGCGACGAAGTGGTGAGAGATTTATAGCCGTCCATATGGGGGGACAGGTGGCGAGAGATCGAGAGATCTCGTGAACTCGAGAGTTCACAGGTTGAGAGTCAAAACATTGGGTACTCCAAGTCACGAGGTCGTGAGGTAGCGAGAGAAGGATAGCCATCGGATCTGGATCACAGGAGGACCGCTGGATCTGCACGGGGGATCACACGTGGTGAGAGATCGTCATCTCACTGACTAGAAAGTCAAAGGAACATTGAGATGCGAGATTGTGATTTAATCAAGGACTGTTGGATCAAGAGGATGCGTGGCGAAAGATCAAAGCACCATAAAGCTTCATCTCGAAGCTTCGCGACTCGCGACTTGGAAAGGAAAGAAACATAACCACCAAACTCGCGAGATGCAAGATCACGATAAGATCCTGACCGTCAATACATCAAAAGATGTGGACCGTTGATCTGATCTCCATCTCGGAGTCTCGCCTATCGTGACTTGGAGTAATGAAAATCTCCAATGAAGGAACAGCGAGATGCGAGATCACGATGAGATCAGGACCGTTGATTCACCAAGATCATGAACCGTCGATCAAGGTCGATGAAGATCAAGAGTTTGAATGTCTCAGAGAAGATGAAGAGTCTTAAACTACCAGAGAGACTGAGGAATCTCAGTATAACATACAGTGATGTTGGACACGCGGGGTGAACCACCAGAGAAGCTGAAGAGTCACGATGATAATCAGACAGAGCACTCGAGAGGTGGAGGATAACGGTACAGAGTCAGCATGCAGAAGCATTGCGAACATTGCATGCACACGGTGCACAGAAGCTATAAATACACGGTACAGAGAAGAGATGGGGTTGCTATTGCTGTTGGAGGTTGTTGTGAGTGTTGTTGGTAAAGGTAATTCAGGTGTGAAGAAGGAGGAGAGTGAAGCAGTTGAATAGCACAAAAGAGGAACTGTGTAGAGAATGTAGATGGCACACAGAGCATAAAAAGCAGAAGACCAGACAACACAAGTAATGTGAGAAGAAAGGTAGTGAGGTAGACAGAGCAACGAAATGCAGCAGAACAGTGATAAGTTGGGTAAGCCATTGTTGAACTTTATATCACTGTAATAAGTTTCAGAAGCAAATATTTATATTTCAGGGTGGTTGGGAGGTGCTAGGGAGGACTATTATCCTCAGAGGTTCAAGTGGGTGCTTTAACACAGGGAGTTGGTGCTTCCTTCTAGTTGGTGCTAGAGAAACCAGGGAGTTGGTGCTTCCTTCTAGTTGGTGCTAGAAAAAACCAGGGAGTTGGTGCTTCCTTCTAGTGGGTGCTAGAGAAAACAGAGAGTTGGTTCTCTCAGCAAGTTGCAGCTTGCTAAACAGAGGTTGTATCCTCATTATGAGTTGGTGCTCATATGTATGATAATGTAAAGATTGTAACCATTACTTATCATATAAAGAAAAAGAGGTTTTTACCCTGTATGGGTTTCC
>JASDQU010736628.1:202470-232093 GCA_032191745.1 Picea mariana
CTCTTCTTTGACATTGATGTCAAAGGGGGAGAAAAGAATTCAGGTGCCTTAGTTGCCATCAATGCCAAAGGGGGAGATTGTTGGAAAATGTTTAACAGATAGCGTATGCTTGTCATTGATGGCAAGTACAATAGTGAAGATGGCAGGATCAGAATGTGCATTGATGGACAAACAAGAACAACGTAGGCTCAGGAGGAATTAGTGCAGAGTCAAAATTCTTCCAAGTAATAAGGATGTGTAAACTTAGAGGAGAAGTGTCGCTGATCATTGGATCCCATCCAAAATTCTCGATAGCATGAGGGCCATCAGATTTGAATAAAAACAAGAAGAGCGTGCGCTGAAGAGAAGGATAGATATCAGGCGTTATATCTGAGCGAACTCGGAAGCTCGTGAGTGGAAGAGCCGAGGATTTGGTGTTCAAAGTCACGAGGCGCGAGGACGCGAGGCGGAAAAATGGCGAGAAGATTAGGACCGTCCATCTGGGAAGGATGCGTGGCAGAGATCGGAGAGATCTCGCGAACTCGGGGGTTCACAGGATAAAGACCCAAGTATTGGGTGTTCAAAGTCACGAGGCGCGAGGACGTGAGGTGGAAAAGTGGCAAGAGATTTATAGCCATCCATCTAGGGGGACAGGTGGTGAGAGATCAAGAGATCTCTCAAACTCGGGAGTTCCCAGGTTGAGATTCCAAACATTGGGTACTCCAAGTCATGAGGTCACGAGGTAGCGAGAGAAGGATAGTCGTCGGATCCGGATCACAGGAGGACTGTTGGATCTACGCGGGGGATCACACGTGGCGAGAGATCGTCATCTCACTGACTGGAAAGTCAAAGGAATAGCGAGATGTGAGATCGCAATTTAATCAAGGACCGTTGGATCAAGAGGACGTGTGGTGAAAGATCAGAGCACCATAAAGCTTCATATCGGAGCTTCGCGACTCGCGACTTGGAAAGGCAAGAAACATAACCACCAAACTCGCGAGATGCGAGATCACGATAAGACCTTGACCATCAATACATCAAAAGATGTGGACCGTTGATCTGAGCTCCATCTCGGAGTCTTTCCTATCACGACTTGGAGTAACGAAAATCTCCAATGAAGAAACAACGAGATGTGAGATCACGATGAGATCAGGACCGTTGATTCACCAATATCATGAACCATCAATCAAGGTCGATGAAGATAAAGAGTTTGACTGTCTCAGAGAAGAGGAAGATTCTTAAACTGAGAGACTGAGGAATCTCAGTATAACATATAGTGATGTTGGACACGCGGGGCGAACCACCAGAGAAGCTGAAGAGTCATGATGATAATCAGACAGAGCACTCGAGAGGTGGAGGATAATGGTGCAGAGTCAGCATGCAGAGGCATTGCGAACACTACATGCACAAGGTGCATAGAAGCTATAAATACATGGTACAAAGAAGAGATGGGGTTGTTGTTGTTGTTGGAGGTTGTTGTGAGTGTTGTTGGTAAAGGTGATTCAGGTGTGAAGAAGGAGGAGAGTGCAGCAGTTGAATAGCACAGAAGAGGAACTGTGCAGAGAATGGAGATGGTGCATAGAGCATAAAAAACAAAAGACCAGGCAGCACAAGTGATGTGAGCAGAAAGGCAATGAGGCAGACAGAGCAATGAAATGCAGCAGAACAGTGATAAGTCGGGTAAGCCATTGTTGAACATTATATCACTGTAATAAGTTTCAGAAGCAAAGATTTATATTTCAAGGTGGTTGGGAGGTGCTAGGGAGGACTGTTATCCTCAGAGGTTCAAGTGGGTGCTTGAACACAGGGAGTTGGTGCTTCCTTCTAGTTGGTGCTAGAGAAACCAGAGAGTTGGTGCTTCCTTCTAGTTGGTGCTAGAAAAAACCAGGGAGTTGGTGCTTCCTTCTAGTGGGTGCTCGAGAAAACAGAGAGTTGGTGCTCTCAGCAAGTTGCATCTTGCTAAACAGAGGTTTTAGCCTCATTATGAGTTGGTGCTCATATGTATGATAATGTAAAGATTGTAACCATTACTTATCATATAAAGAAAAATAGGTTTTTACCCTGTATGGGTTTCCTCAGGAAATATCTGTCTCTATGTTTCTCATATATGTGACTGATGTTGAATGTGCCATTGTTTATTTCCCTAGGAACGAGTTTAAAAGAAGCATAATTGTTTAATCACAGTAACAACTAATTCACCCCCCCCCCTCTCAGTTGTCCAACAGATTTCTCTATTGATTTAGTGCCTGGAGTTGCCCCGGTGTTAAAGCAAACTTACAGAATGAGCAAACCAGAATTAAAAGAATTACAAATGCAGTTGGAAGAATTGTTGAAGAAAGGGTACATATGTCCAAGTGTTTCACCTTGTGGACCGCCGGTACTTTTGTAAAAAAGGAGGATGGAACTTTGAGGTTGTGTATTGAATTTTGACAGATGGACAAATCCACTGTAATGAACAAGTATCCTCTACCCAAAATTGATGGCCTCTTTGACCAGCTAAGAGGGGAAAATATATTTTCAAAAATAGACTTGAGATCAGGATACCATCAAGTAAAAATCAAGGAAGAAGACATCCATAAGACAACCTTTAGAACTAGGTATGGGCATTATGAATTTGTAGTGGTGCCATTTGGACTATCTAATGCACTCTTTGTCTTTATGTGCTTAATGAATGGCATATTCAAAAATTATTTGGATAAGTTTTTCATAGTATTCTTTGACGACATACTTGTCTATTCTAAGTTAGAATAAGAGCATGAACATGACCTAATATTGGTATTTCAAGTGTTGAGGAAACATCAGTTGTATGCCAAGCTTATTAAGTGTTATTTTTATCAAGAGAAAATACATTACTTGGGGCACATTATTTAAGAATAGGGTGTACGAGTAGATCCAAAAAAAATTGAATCCATTAGAGGATGGCCAACGCCGTGGAATGTTTCAGAAGTTAGATATTTTATGGGGTTAGCTGGTTGCTACAGAAGATTTATAGCAGGGTTCTCTAAGATTTCTCATCCCATCACTTCTTTTCAAAAGAAGGAAATTAAATTTGAATGGACATATGAGTGTGAAGAGAACTTTAATCTGTTGAAAGAATTACTTACTAGTGCACATGTTTTAAAGATTGCTGGCCCAAATGAAAATTTTGTGGTATGTACAGATACATGTAAGAAAGGGCTTGGTGGAGTCCTCACTCAAAATGAAAATGTCATTGGTTATGAATCCATAAATATTAAAGAATATGAGAGGAACTATGCCACACATGACTTGGAATGTGTTGCCATTGTTCACGCATTGAAGATGTGGAGGCATTACCTCGTGTGAAAGAGATTTGAATTAAGAACGGACCACAATGGTCTGAAGTATCTTTTTGAACAACCAAATTTGAATGCCATATAGAGAAGATGGCTGGAATTTTTAAGTGAATACGATTTTGATATCAATCATATCAAAGGAAAATAAAATAAAGTTGTTGATGCACTTAATAGAAGAATACATCTCATGCATGTTATAGCTGTTAGTATGCATCAGCTGTATTTAAAAAGAAAAATTTTCAATGTTTTTGTCACAGATCAGCATTACCTACAGGTAAAGGAAATCTTACAGCAAGAATATGTACATCATAAAATGAAAGAGTATGAGATGAAGGAAGATGGATTACTTATGCATAAAAATAGAATTTGTGTTCCTAGTTCCGAAGAACTTAGGAATTTGGTATTAAAAGATATGCATAATGTTCCATATGATGGACATCCCAGTTACCAGAAAACAATTGCAGCAGTAAGAAGCCAATTCTTTTGGCCAGGAATGAAAAAGGTTGTTGCTTATTACATCACCAGATGTATGGAATGTCAAAGAGTGAAGGTTGAGTATAAGCACCCAATGGGTTTGCTACAACCATTACCCATTCTAGAGAAGAAACGGGAAGTGGTAACCATTGATTTTATAACTAAATTTCCTAGGAAAACAAGACAACATGATTCAATCATGGTAGTGGTTGATAAATTGACAAAGGATGCTCATTTTGTTCCTGTAAAAACAACTTATACATCAGCCAATATTGCATAAATTTACATGAAAGAGATTACTAGGTTTCTTGGGATGCCTAAGGGAATTGTCTCAGATAGAGATACAAAGTTTACCTCAAATTTCTCGAGGGGATTATTTAAATTAATTGGTACAAATAAAAAATTTAGCACAACATACCATCCACAGTCAGATGGGAAGACAGAGAGAGTCAACTCATTAATTGAAGACATGTTGAGAATGTATGTGATGGATAATCCATCTAAGTGGGAAGATTACTTGCACTTGGTTGAGTTTTCTTATAATAATGGGTATCAAGGTTCATTGAAAATGAGCATATTTGAAGCTTTGTATGGTAGGAAATGAAATAATCCAGTGAGTTGGGACAACCCAGCAGATAGAGTGGTACTTGGGCCAGAATTTCTCAAGGATATGGAAGACTAGATGGCTAGAAATAAGAAGAATTTAAAGGCAGCTCAATATAGACAGAAAATTTATGTAGATAAGAATAGGAAAGATAGAGAATTTAAAGTAGGGGAGCATGTGATTTTAAAATTGAAGCCCAAGAAGAGATATTTAAAGTTGGGTAGTTGAACAAATCTAGTAGCAAGATTATGTGGTCCATTCAATGAGATATCAAACATAATAGGGCTAGTTTCATACATGCTTGCATTGCCTACTTCCATGAATGTGCATAATGTATTTCATGTCTCTTTGCTAAAAAAATATGTACATGATCCTAACTATGTTATTTATTGGCATCTAATTCAGGTAGAGACATAGGGAGAATTTCAGGTCCATCCAACGCAAATATTGGATAGAAAAGTCAAAATGCTCCAAAATCGAGTTATAGAGCTGGTAAAAGTCCAGTGGACCTACTACGATCCTAAAGATGCTACCTGGGAGCATGAACATGCCATGCATGTGGAGTACCTGCAGATTTTTGAATAAATTTTGAGATTTTGATCTTTGTTTTGTATAGAAACTAAGGACAGTGCCAAAATAAGGGGGAGGGGATGTAACACCCCGAGTTTTGAGCCCCGTATTAAATATTGTATTTTTTTAAGTTATGAAAGGCCAGAGTGCCTAAACAATTATTAAGAGGCCAATGTGCCTAGGAAATGTAATTTTTTTATCATTATTAATATAAAACACATCGCTGACTGCTAGACGGACAAGGACAAGAGTTATAGGGGGTTATGATTCCACAAGAGAGGGGGATTAGGGGGATAAGTATTTATTTTTTATTTTATTTATCCATTTTGTTAAATGGAGATTAACAATTATGTGAGCTTCTTGGGAGGAAGTCCAAGTGGTTCCTTGATTCCAAGAATTAGATAAACCAATATTTGGTCTGGGGTGGTGTTTCTTCTATTGGTTGCTTCTTCTTCACTCATCACTTCACTCACTCAATTACTTGCTATTCACACATTTCATTATTTCACCCACTCGTATCTCTGGATTCTTGTCTTGGCTTGGGAAAGAAAAATGAATTGTTGGAGAGAAACCAGGAATCAAGACCTGCATGTCTGAGATGATTTGGTTTGTGCTATGTTTTTCTCACAGTTGCGAGTCCTGAGAGTCCCATCATGGAGATTATGGACCAGCTGCACTAGAGCACTGGAAAGTAGATGGATAGACTGAGGGACTGTGTGGCAGAGAAGGGGTTCCATTCTCTTGGGTTGTGCAGGCTGGGTAGAAGAGAGTTGGTGTACTTTGGATTGTTGTGGGTACTGAGAAGATTTTGAGAACTTGATTATTGAATGGTTTGGGAAGTGGAGTGACACTCTGGAACAGACCTTGTGGATTCATAGCCCTGGCTTAGGGGTGACACTGTTGTTGATAATTGGAACAACAATGTCTATAGTTGGGTGGTACGTCCTTGGTCTACAACAAGTTGGTGTCTTGTTTCAAAAAATATAAGTTCTCTATATTATGGTTACTTACCTATGTATGATTTATTCCACTGTGTATTTGTTTATCTTTAAATTCAATATTTAGAATATGCATGCTTGTTGTTTATTGTTGTGCATGACATATAGTTCATTTCCTTTATGTTATAGTAGAATCTTTATCTATTCATGTGAACATTTCATGCATCTTTATTAATCAAGAATGTATAAGAAGTTGAATTAGTTCCATAAGGGGACTCGAAGTTAGCGTGCCCAACCTATGGGAGGTTGGGTACGTTACATTTTATCACAAGTGGTTTCCTAGTCTCAAGGGGAAGTTAAGGGTATCATAAGTTGGTTAAGATTATTTCTGATTCTTGTCATTTGAGTTGTTATTAGATCCTAAATTTGTGGATCTTTTCTCTTTGAATTATGGAGAGAAGGAAACTATATAAACTCCTTATGTAAGTCCTTTTAAAAATGGCTCTCTTTGAGGGAGCTTGGGAGAGTTTTGGGGAGCTTGGTAGGGCTTGAGAGAGATTTGCATCATGATGAATGTAGTCCTTCCAGTGTCTATATTAAGGTCACTTATGTGAATGCATTCATGAATCCTTTGTTAAGGAGAAGGTAAGTTTGTATGGATCATGTAACACATTTGTGAGAAGGTCCCAAACCTTGCATAAGAAGAAGAATAAAGTGATTTTTATTCCAGGCGGATCCATAGATGTAGACAAAATATGGTTAACTTTGTTAACACATGGGTTTCAAATTATATGAGTGAGTTTCAATTCTACTCTCACTTGATTAAGTAGAGATTTAACTACGAATATGAAAATAATTATGAAAAAAAATTCTCATGTTCATATGCAATGCTTATAAATCATTTGCTCATGTTCACATGTAATTAATCGTCACTAAACAATCCTCATCATGTATTTTTATACAATAATAACTCACAGAAAATATCGAATCAAGTGGTATTAGAGTTGGTATGACCAATTTTTCAGATTGTTAATATCACCATGGGAAAAGGATTGAAGCAAGTGAGAATTCAAGAGTTGAAAGAAATCAACCAATGCATTCAAGAGGAGAATGCAGAGCTCAAATGGATTCTACAAGTTGCAGAGGATGAGAAGTAGAAATTGAGACTCATGTTAGAGAAGACTATGGAGGAACAAGTTGGAGAATGTTCCACTACATAGGATGAAAAAATTCCCTCTAAGACCATACCAACTTGTGGCCACGACAGGTATATTAGTTATGGTTATTGTCGTGAAAATTTTGATGGCTACACATATTGTCAAATAATATAGGATTCTTTCCAAATACCAGATAACTGAGGTGGATTCCTAGAAGCCTCATCTATATCTTCATCCAAATAGGAGGAGAAGTTGGCCAAACTTCAAGAAGGTGACCAAGTGTCACTAACATGAATGGAAGTACATAATTCTCAATGTTCAATTCCTTCCCTTATTAATGATGATGCTTCTTTTAGATTTTTTGAAAGGAACACCAAGGCAATTGGCTTGAAATTGCTGAGGAAGATGGGGTATAAAGGAGGAGATCTTGGTATTAATGGCTAAGGCATCATTCAACCACTGGAGCTTGTAGGAAGGCCATGGTTTATAGGATTTGGGTATGGTGAAGGATAATGCTCAAAAGGAGAAGAAGCATAGGATTCTTCAATCAAATAGTTGAAATCATCATCAACACCATCTAAGAAAAATGATGTCACGTCACTTTCTGAAAGTGATAGATCTAGCAAGAGATTCCAAAGGAAATCAAAGTCTCCTTGAAAATATTGAGACAACAAGAGTATTGAAAAGTTTTGGAAGAGAAAAAATCCTTAGAGTGAAGGCAAGATGGACATGAAGTCACACAACTATTGTACTCACTGGAAAATGAGTGGTCACTGGATTAGGAAATGTTGGAATCTTTTCCATGAGATTCGTCACACACCAAACAAGAATCTTGTGAAAGAAACTATGCAAAAGTAGGATTTGAAAGAGATGATGGAAATGTAGTTAGTGTTCCTTAACCTATCCTTGAATAAGCACAACTACATGAAGAAGGTCCCTTAAATTGGTTATGTAAGAAATAGATAGTGTTTTTGCATAGTTGAGCATTTTCATTAAATATGTGGGATATTTATTCTCAGATCATGACATTTCCAGATCATTTCTCAAGTTCTGGAATTTCTCAGTAGATCCCTACTATTATTCCCTTGGAAATATTTTCACCTGCATATCAAGTTGTGACCGTGATTTCCTTGGGAAAGTATTATAGAGAAGTTCTAAGGATTTCCACAAATTTTTATGATGTTGGCATAGATATTTTTATTAAGTTTAAATATTTTATCTTTTCATAATCCTCAAGCACGTGGAAAATCATAAGTCCACAAGAAGAAACAATTATTGAGCAACAATTCAAATCTCCATGCAGTCAAGGCATCGTTTCCATGATCAACATCTCCCATATCACATCCATAGCAGAGCCTATAGACAAGTGGATCTATTCTTCAAAGATGTAAATCAGAAGTGAGAAGATCCTACACACATTGAAAGAGGATCTGAATTGTTTGATTGAAGACAATTCATGTATATAGGAAGTGAGGAGAAACCCCCGGTCAAGCAAACAATTCTTGTTGGTCCAAGATCCAATGATTATATTAATGAAGAATAAATATGTGGAGTCTCGGAGGTAGACACACCCACTAAAATTATTTTTATGGTGATCAAATCATTGGTTTCCATTCACAAATTGGCTACAATGAATCATGTTCAACAGAAGAGAACCAAGTACTAGAAACATGGTGCTTAGAGCAAGCCAAATATTGATCTTTTTGAAAACATCTTTAATGGTTTGGTAAATTTGATCAATGCATTGTTGAAATTCTTGAATTTACATATCTACAATAGATTCAAGAGGGAGATTTTTATTTGGGGAACACGTCAAAATGATACCATAGACAAGCATTCATATCTGTGAGGGAGAAGAAGACAATTTACAAATCGTTTAAACCCAAATCATTAATCGATCTGCCAAAGAGAGATAGTCCTTCGTAGATTTGTGGAAGAGCCACCAAATTCATGTGAAGGGAGGCAGTTGAAGACATGTAGGGTAGCACACCAATGAAAGTTGAGAATCTGATTCAGATATAAGAACAATTCTGTTGATAATCAATTTAATTGATCTGACAATTTGGTTGTGGGATCTGATCAATTGTGAGTGATTGCATTTGTGTACAAGATGTGTGATATGTTGATATCATATGCACAAATATGGATGTGAAAAGAGTCCAACAAGATCCTAGGCATTCAGTGAACCAAGAAGGATGATATTCCATAAAAAATCATGATATATCACATATTTTCATGAGAATAGACTCCAACAAATAAGAGGTTGTGATAGTTGATAGTGATGACACTTAGATCATCCACCTCGCATACACTATAAGGAAGAGACCTTCCCTTCCACTAGATTTACGAAGTATTTTTTGTCAAACATGTTTGGGTTTGAACCTGTCAGATAAGAAGATTTAAAATGTTATAGAGCTACAATTGCAAATGTTTTGTGGATTTCCATTTATTGCGATTTATGTGGATTTGAAGCACAAATTACAGTGAAGAAATTGCAATACATAAATGAAGGCTCATGGGCCTCTTCTATTGTGTGGGGAAATTTCGTTTTCTCCCTTGGAATTGGCGTGAAAATGTGATCACCATTTAATAACCCTTTGGAGAAGAGATAATTGCATTATCACCATTAAGGTCATCACCAATATTCTCCAGAAAGTTGCATGAAACCATGCCCAAAGTGTGGGGTTCTCCCCTGAAATAATTGCTACCATGCCTACCACGAGAATATGATACCTCATATAGGTCTCCGTCCACATGAACATTGAGGTCTACAAGTATTTCACCAGGAAAATTTGTAAAAAAATACGTGATTGGATTCTCAAGGATGTGACTACAAAGAACGTCACTGGTGGTATTTTGTGGGGTTGTTACACTTTTTTCCAATATGGTAATCATGATCATGTGTTTTCATCCATGTTTAATTCAATCACTGGAAAGAAAATATTCACCATGATCTGTGGGGAATATGTATCTTCAATACTGATGGGGATGCTTGGAAGTTGTAGCAAAAGGGTGCCAAACCATGAATTCCATCGCTATCACTAGCTATCGACATGTCCACTTTTCCATCACGTTTTCATGCGTGAGATCGGACTGCTTGTCATGCATGCATCCTCAACACATGTTGCAATTCCAATAGGCTGGAAATTGATTCATATCGTCATCAATTGATTAGATATTGTTTAAAATTGAAGGGGAAGCTTTGCCCTTCTTGTTGTGAGAAGTATTACTTAATCATCAGGCTAAGTTCCCCTTAGAACCAATACCCCGATATTTGGTCCAAAGAAAAAAGTGAAAAAGTGGTTACTACTTTCCCTATATATCTAACTCAATCAATCAAGCAAGAGAGAAGAAGAATGATGTGGTGTACCTTGTTGTGATGTTCATCCTCGCTGCTCCAATCGTTGGGCTTGATCTCCAAGCTCCTCAATGCAAATGAAATATTGCAAAGACTAGAAAATTAATCTTCTTCCTACTCTATATTATTATATAAGCAGGTCTATCTATGAATACTGAAACAACAATAGACAAGCAAATGTAGAAAACATGAACTTGAAGGGAATAGGCCAAGTTATCATTAATTGGAAAGCCAAAGAAGGCACTTACAAATCATGCTTGACAATGTATAAATATTCTCCAATATATCCTCATCCATCCCTTGCATGAATATTGATATCAAAATGTTGATGCTTCTTCTAGAACCAAAGGTTTGATACCTGAATTGTTCCCCCCTTCACCTTGGAAATACCTTCAATATATAGGCTTGAGAGGCTTAACCACCATGAGAAAATGAGGGATATGGTTGAATGTATGGCTCCTTAAGTTGGGATTATATCCTAGGATAGATCACATCGGGTAGGATTCGACCACAACAACCTCATACAATTCGGAGTGGACCCTTAGAAAGAGGTGGAGAATCCCCCATTTTCCTAGAAAAAGACAGACGCTCCCTTAAAGTTAGAGATAGAGATCCATCCTATAAAGTGGTGCTCCATTAACATGGAAATGGGGGAGCCACCCCATGAAGTGGCACTCCCCCGGCATGGCCAAGGGGGTGCCACCCTTCATAAATGCCCAAAACATGGTCGATTTTCCAAGGAAAAGGTGTGTTTTTTTCCTTGAATGATGGGTTTCTTCCTCCAATATGACTTAGGGTTCATCGAAAATGTATTTCATGGCTTCAAGGGGTTGTGACACTTATAAAAATTAATTATACACTAGGTAAGGTGCACAAAACACTTGCGACAATGCATGTGACACTTAACAAGGCACATATGTTACTTTGCGACACTTGTGACACTTAGGGTGTGAAACTTAAGTGTGACATTTTTTTGTGTAACAGATTCTCGCTAAAGTGTGAGGTCAGAAGATAAATTGATGGAAAAAAAATTTTACAAATTCTTCAATGCAAGGGTGTTGGAGTAGGAGAACCTGGCAGAAGATGCAAACAAACATCAATTAGTATACAAATATGTTCCATTTGCGAGGTAGGCATACCTATGCTCGGAATATGAGATGACTCAAAGAATGGCCACCGACCAATACATTGTGGATCTATGAGAATATTGACTAAGGATATGGCCACCAGAGATATAATGTGGATCCATACCTCTATGACATGAACTGATCACAACGACGAAAAATACATAATGGAGGTACAAGATGACAAACATAGCCACAAATCAATACAATGTGGATCTATTTGATAGTATATATATCAGTAAGATTTCCAACATGGTGATTGTACTAAAATCTCTTACATGCCCAAATGATCTCCATCACAACCTAGACAAAGCACATAATAGAGTGAGCTCCCAACCCAAGGTCTTTGTCCTGATCTTGATGCAGTATGAATATAGCCATGTGAATAGATGATTTGATGTCAAACATGGTAGAAACCACTTGATTATCGGTCATTGAGGTATAACATTAACAAGTGTGAGAGGAATAACCAATGATGACAATGACTCCCAAGGTACCCTAGTACATTATAGTGAATGTGAATAAATGAGATGGTGTCAAACATTCATGGAATGATTCGATCAAAGGTCAATGATATAAACCTATTGTTGGAAGTGAGGAGGCCTACCATTGATGCATGCAAGTCCCAAGGTATTGACTAGTTTCTAAGTATAATTATTGGATAATGTGTTGAATTCAACAAGAAAAGACTCATCGAAGGAGGGTCTTGATGTATCCCCCATCATCGACATAAAACTGACACAGGAAATTGATGTGAGATGGTGAATCGAATGAGTATGGACTAACATAGGAAACAAAAATTGGCAATACTACAGATGGATGGTTTGAAGTGAAACTTTCCTTGAGCATTATGAAGCATGACAACTGACTTTGCAACATTGACTTGAAGAGTACCAAGAACATAATGTGATGGAAACAATAGAAATCTTCGACTGGAGTGAAAAATTATGATGGCACGTAGAATTGGTATGACTCAGAGAAAATCATATTACCTAACTGTAATATGAGATGCAAACAAGTTCCATGTTCAAGGGAAACAATAGCTGCCATAAAGGATTCCAAAAAAACTTGACCCACTTCCTTCAATTTTTCCCCCATCCAGATAGATGAGTAACACTTTCTTTTTTAATGATATTGAAGAGGATAACAAATTCTTGGTATAGCTCATCCTTCAGATGAGTCCCTTGACATATGTTTAACAAACCTGAGGAAGGAGGGGTTCAGTCCCATACATGTCTTGGAGATTGGATTCACATAGTTCCTTCGATGCATAATTTTATGAGCCCAAAGAAGGTAAACTTGATGGTTTTTCATGTTTAGAGAGTCTGAAAAGAACTTAAAGATGACTCCATGAATGCATTTTTCATAAATTTAGTCTCTCAAGCCCGAAAAAATTGTAAAACAATATAGGGGAGAACTCTTCTATTCATTATTGACTAGAGTATTCCTTTTTCATAATTAGTCGCGTGAGATTGAAAAAGAAATAAACTACCACTCGAAATATGCCCTTTCAAACCTTTTAACGAGTGTGAAAGGAAGCAAGATCATGTGAAAATATTTTCATGTTTAGGGATTTTGAAAAGAGATTTAAGGAGACTCCAAATAGTTCATTTTTTGTATATCTTTTACGAGTTTGAAAAAGAGATAAAAGTGTTCTCGGTAACCTATTCTCATGTTTTAACGAGCACGAGAAATAACAAAGACTAATCTCTAAACTTTCCAATGTAACATCCAAAGGTTTCGATCGAAACTCATGGATAGTTGGTACTTTTCCCCTAGCTACGTGATGGAAGCTAGTAGCTTCACTCCAGCATGATGTCTAGAGGCTGGAGACCTACCCCCCCAAGCTTCATTTCATCCACCAAATCTTCTCCTATCACCAATTTTTATATCCAATAGAATCTTGGTTACTAATAGGAAAATGTTTACCAGAGGAGGAAAGAGAATCACCTGACATGGGCAGATGAAAATAAGGTTAAGTTATGAGATCTAGTGAAAGACTTGACTCAACATTTACGAGATCTTGCAAAAGACTTGACTCAATAGGATAGGAAGTTGTTCCATTTTTTAATGATATTGGCACAGGAAAATAAAGTTTCTCATGACCTTTGGATTCAATTCCCAGACCTTTGACTCATTTTTTAACGAGCTTATCACAGAGAAGAAAACTATGCTCACAAGGTAGGTTTCATTTTTACACAAGCTTGAAACTAGAAAAACTATGATTGAGGTCCTCTGCTTCATTTTTTAACGATATTGACACAGAAAAGGGAACTCTACTTTAACCTGGTTTCATTTTTTAACGAGCTTGACATCAAAAAATAAACTATTCTCAAACCTGGTTTCATTTTTTAACAAGCTTGAAGTCAACAAATAAACTATGCTCAAAGACCTCTACTTGATCATGAATTCCAAGAGGAAAATTCTCTGTAAGGAATACATGTCAAGGGACAAACCTCAATCATGGCTTCCAAGAGATATTTACTATATGGAAAAACCACACTCTGGAAGGATTACATGTTGAGGGTTGCGATAGGGGTAGGGAGATCAAGCTCTAATATCCCTATCGAAGAGATCACCATGTCAACCACTGGATCTAAATAAAAATAAGGAAAATATTCCTTCGCATTCAGAGTTCAATGCATGGGACATGTTGCCACATAATTTACCTATGGCAGGGTGAATATTGTTTGCATGTAAGGATCGTTTAGGGAAGTCAGATGGTTGAACATCATATGAGGTCCAATGAATGAAAATTGGCCAATGGTCACTATGCTTCCATTGTGATGGAAATTATGGGTAAAATCATGAAGCTGGGTAACACTTTCGTGACAATCAAGTCTCCAAAATTTCTAGCAGCAATTTTTCGGTCGAAAAAATGTTGCTAGGAATTTTTTCGGCCAAAATTTTGCACATGAAATTTAACGGCGCCCTCGAAATTTGTGTACAATGTTTTTTGGATGAATTATTTTCCCGTGGTAAGCATATTTCGGCCGAAATACTTTCCAGCCGAAACGTTTATTTTTAACGGATTCTGTTAAAAACTAGGTTTCAGCCAAAAGAATATTTCGGCCGAAAACCTGAAAATGGGATTGTTTGCAGAAAACTGCAAATTCTCTCCATCTTACTTCATCTTTGGAGGTAGCAGACTCTTACAAATACTCAGAATTTAGTTTCAGAATTGATACCAACATTTTTAAAATTGAATCTACTTTCATTGGGTATAATTTGTTTTCATTTTCATTGTTTTTATCTAATTTTATAAAAACATTACTGCATAGTATTTTTAGGTGAGATTATGATTCGGTGAAATGAAAAATCCATATCTCTAAAAATACACAGTGGAAAATTATGGAAAATTTATATTCATAATCGTTAAACTATTCTCTTCAAAAGGGTATTTTTAGATTTTACTTTTAAGTAAAAATTAAGATAGATACAAGGTGTAGAAAAACATGTGTTTAAAATATGCAACGTTTTCATCTTGGTCAACTTCAAAAAATTCTATAAAATATAATATTCATTTGTTAGATTCAAAATTATAGTCATAATAAAATAGAGTCTCTCTAGATTGTTGTGGTATATTTCATTTCTTAAAAACATAAGTTTAATAATAGATACATTGTTGTGGAAAACAATAACTCATTATCACTCCTTTCATGTTTAAGGAACATAATGTTAAACAATTGTCAAATTGACATATCAAATCTTGATAAAAAAAAAATTGAAAAATAATCATTGGAAAGATAACAAAATTTTTCACAAGTTTTGTTTCTACTGTAAAGTGAAATTTTAAATAAAAAAAATACTTTTGTATGTCGGAAGTTGAAGAACTTGTGAAAATACTATTTCTTTTGTCATAAAACAAGCAAAAGTGTTACCCATCTTCATGATTTTACTTAACACATATTCGAAATAATGTGGAAACAAGATCCTTCATAGCATAAACATAATATTGCACGAGGATGAAATTAAAATCCAATGGATCATGGACTACCATCACATCAATATAGACAATTTTCCCTCCTAAAGTAATAGGAAAGCAAGGAAGGATCCCTAAAGGTTGACTATCCATTCTATTAAAATCCAATATATTATGAGGCATCGATGCAAGCTGAGGAGAACCTAAATCTTGCCAAGAAATGGAGGGTAAAATGCTAACTGATGCACCTTCATCGACAATATTATGGGGAATGTCCCGACCACAAACCTTAATAGTTATTTGGAAAGGTATATGGGATGTGAGATGAGGTTCCAGTAGTGCACCCCAATCGAAAATAATGACTTTATTACTTGGGGGGGTTATGTTGGAATGGGTGAAGTGCCCTCTTATCCAGAATAATCTGTAGGAACAAGAAAGACCTAAGAGACATCATCACTCTTCATAGGAGGAGTCGGATCGACCAAGGGCGGTATTGGATCGACCACTTTAAATTCATTCTCCAAGGGGAGAGTGGGATCGATCGAAGGTGAAATTGAATCGATCACTTGATTGAATGGCTCAACTAATGATGGAACCAGATGGATCACCCGATCATCCATATTGACCGATGATGGAACCAGATTAACTAGTTTGTCAAGAAATGGTGGGTTGGGAGATGGAAAGTATTGTTGGACATCAACAATATTTTCCAAAATATATCAATCCTCATCCATACGAGGGAATAGGTAACTGTGGTGCATCTCCTTACATAATAAGAAAGGAAATTTGGCTTTACCCTTCTTACTTCCAACCTGATAATCACTAGTGGATGGTTTGTCACCAACATGACCTACAGTAGTTGACGATGCGGGTGGAGAACCTTGAGACCACACTTCTACAACCTTCATAATACCAGGTAAATCCTTAAGAAGGTGGTCACCCTTACAAATCCTTCAAGATAATTTGGTCTTGCGATGTGTCTTGGTATACTTTTAGACATTATAAACACTCATAGCATGATTAATTGTAGTTGGTTGATTTCTTCTGACATGTCCTCTAGTGTTTGGAATTTCCCCCCTAGCTTATTTTTCTTCTTCTTAATCTTCCTTTTCTTATTCTTCTTATCCACTCGGTTACTAGCTATAGATATTTCACTAGGTGAAGAGGAAGAATGAGAAGAAGACCCTACTGGCGAAGAAGGTAGAGGATTGACATGAGGTTGATGGTATTGGGGTGGAATACTTACGGACGAAGCACTAGGAGCATTTACGTTCACTAGAGTGGAAAACAACCAGACCGATAACCCAATAGTGAGTCCAGGAAGAGTCAAAGTAGTGATACAAGGAGGATCAACGTGTCCCGCATAAGGAGAAACAAAAAATATCCCAGGAAAAGTGGTTACTCCGTTGGTAGTTCTAGGAACTAACGCCATAGACACAAACTCAACCCTACAAGATTTCTAGGGAAAATAAACAACACACACTGAAAAATCTAGGAAGCAAAACAAACAAACAAACCTTTTCATAGTGAACGCACTAGTTGGTGATGAAATCCAATGTTGCAGGATCAATATGAAAAAGGGATTGAAATAGAATGGGAGGATCATTTACGTTGGTTACCTACTTAATGAACTTACACCTTGGTGCAAGTTCCCTCACAGTCTATTCATGGGTTACCCTCTAAGGAGCCCGAGTGAGTTTGACCAACATTTCACCCAGGTAAAACAAAGACTCCCCTTCATTGTCACTTTGTGTATCAAACCTAAGGAATATGGCCACTAGGGTTACCAACTGATATTCAACCTTCGGGCTAGTACAGTCGACAGTCGGGATCGAACGTATGGGTAGGATATCAAGTCCAAAATTCATCTAGAGGACTGAAGACAAGAGGATCGATAAAATCCATAGGACCTCGAACAGATTCGATATTCATGAAGCACCAAGACCTAATGAAACCATTGATACTTCAAGAAGAACCCCTAGTATACGATCTTTCCACTATGTTTGGTTAAGCTTCGGTGTTAAGAAGAAAATATCAATATAGCATAGAAAAACCTCAGAAAAAGTACTCAACGCCTTGAAAAAGAGATAATTTCAGATAATAAGCCTCTTCGAGGGGGAAACCTCCTTTTACCCCACATAAATGTTCAAGTACAAATGATTCCAAATGAAAATGTCTCCTTGGTATATATAAGATACTAGGAGGTATAATTACAACTAATGGGATAAAGTCGACATAAATAAAATAGCATTACTAATGTAATATGCCCCAATTAAGGGGTAATGAGCCAATATGGGCTTAACATGCCCCTCCCCTTGAGACAAGTGTTGTATGCAATGCTTGAGTAACTCTGGATGCTTCTGTATAAAAGACTCATCTTCCCAAGTGGAATCTTCAGTTGACAGTTTCCTCCATTTAATGAGATACTCTGAAATGGATCTATTGCTCAGGTGGTGAATTCTTGTGCCAGTGATGGCTTCAGGCTCCAATATGATTTTTCCTTCCTCGTCAAGTTCTGGCAATATAGTTTGAACTAGGATCTTCTCGCCTATAACCTTCTTTAAGCATGAAACATGGAAAACTGGGTGTACTCGTGAAGATGCAGGAAACTCCAATTTGTATGCCATAGTAACAATCTTTTGCAAAACCTTATAAGGGCCATAGTACTTTGGTGATAATTTATTATCCTTCTTGTCTTGCTTGAGGGACATCTGTTTCTATGGTTGTAGTCTTAAAAACACCCAATCCCCTACTTCAAAAATTTTGTCACTACGATGTTGATCTGATTGTTGTTTCATGTGATTATGTGCCATGGTAAGGTTGTCCTCTAAGATTTGGAGAACTTGTTGTTGATGCTCCATGTGATCTTCCACTGCTTGAACCTTAGATTTTTCTTTTAGAGAAGAAATGATGGAAGGAGGGTGGTATCCATAGAGTGCCATAAATGGTGTCATTTTTGTTGCAGTATGAAAGTAAGTGTTATACCACCATTCTACCAAGGGTAACCATTTGAACCATTGTGTTTGTTTATTAGAGACAAAGAAACGAAGGTAGCCTTCTAGACATTTGTTCACTATCTCATTTTGTCCATCAAATTGAGGATGATAGGATGAGCTATGAGCCAATTGAGTACCCAAACAAGAAAATAATTATGTCCAAAAATGTCCAGTGAAGATGGGATCTATGTCACTTACAATAATCTTTGGGCTGCCATGTAGCTTTTGAACTGTCTTCATGAATGCGATGGAAATTGTAATAGCTTTGAAGGGATGAGAGAGTGCACAAAAGTGTGCGTACTTGGCCAGTCTATCAACAATCACCATGATGACACTCTTTCCTTCCATTAGAGCTTATCACCTTACTAGGTTTCCCTGTGGTACCTCTTAGCTCAATTTCTTTTCCTTCCAATGAAAATTTCATGAAAAGTTCTTGAAAATTAAAAGCCATTGTTCCTAATGATTGTAACCATTGGATTCCTAGTACAACATCCACACCACCCATGGGTATAGAAATCATTGGACTATTCATTACATATTCTCACATAGTAAGATTGATCTTATTGCATTTTCCTGAGAAATTGATAGTTCCTCCATCTGCAATCATTACTTGAAACTTTGGCACTGGATATACAAAGAAATTGAGAGCTTTGGCTAATTTATAATGAATGAAATTATGAGTACTACTAGAATCAATTAGGACTATTACCTTTTTCTTTTTGATGTATCCTTCGATCTTGAGGGTTTTAGGAGTGCTAATTCTAGCCAATGCATTACAAGATATCGTGGGAGTCAACTCTTCAAATGAAATTGCTTCTACGTTTTTATCTTGAGATGGTTCTTGTTCTTGTTATTCTTCCTCTTCACAATCTATGTAGAATACTTTTTTATCACCACACTTGTGTCCCTTACTGTACTTGTTGTCACAATTAAAGCATAAAATTTTTTCTTTTATTTCCTCCAATTGTTGAGGCGTCAACCTTGTAGGTTGAGGTGTTTTAGAAGAAGGAGCATTGTTCTCTCTATAGATGTTAGGATTGGTCCTTCTAGTAGCCATGCCCATATTTTTACATTCAACATTTCTTGCCACCTTAAATGCATTCTCCAATGACTTGGGTTCCCAATGACGAACCTCATGTTGAATGTTATCCTTTAAAGTTCCTATGAATACATCAATCAAGTGCTCATCTAGAATATTTGTTACCTTTATATTCAATCTTTGGAAGTTCTCAATGTGCTCAATAACTTAACCCTTTTTCTTGAGATTTATCATTTGGCTAAAGAAGGTATTGCTTCTTGTATCCTCATAGTGCGTTATCATTTCTTCTGTGAAAATTGTCCAAGTGATGAGTGATTTGTGAGAACAAAGCCATCGATACCATAAAAATTGATTGGGTTCTAAATATAAAAAATCAATTTGTACCTTTTGTGTATGTGGCACATTATGTAGAACAAAGAATTGATCCATCTGAAGTATCCATGTGATTGGGTCCTTGCCATCAAACTTCCTCATATCGATCTTAGGAATGTGGTTGGTCTTCAACCCAAATTTGG
Organism: Picea mariana; assembly: GCA_032191745.1. Lineage (NCBI taxonomy): Eukaryota > Viridiplantae > Streptophyta > Pinopsida > Pinales > Pinaceae > Picea > Picea mariana. Next base: position 222,461 of record JASDQU010736628.1, read on the forward strand.
AGTTTCTCCATTATTGATTCACCTTCCTTGTGTCCTCATCATGAATTTCATGGGATTCATTTTCACTTTCAGTTTCTTCTTTATTACGAAATTTTGCAATACTTCCATGATCTCCTCTTTTAAACCATCCATCATTGCCTCCAACTTAGCTTCTATCACTTATAGTTAATATTTTGTTACTATATTATTTTGTAAATCATTTATGTCCCTATGCATTTCTTCACCTTCATCAAGATTCCAAGTAGGATTGTCTGGAGGCTTATTTGTTGTAGAAGTTCCCTTTTTGGGCGGCATGTTGGCCAAGTATCACTTTTGAACCTTGATTTTGAGGTGGTTCTACTAGAAAATCTTTCTTATGTTGTATCTCCCAAGTTTCGGGCCTTCTGGGTATGAAACTTTCTTTTATGTAGTTCTCTGATATTTATTCTGTGCAATGCCATAGGTCTAATCAAAATTGGATGTGCCAAGTGGAATTTACAGTAACTTCCCTACAACTTGTTGATTTGTGGCCTTTCCAGGTGATCTCACTTGTATAGCGTGCCCCGCACAAAATAATTAATATAAAATTATGAAACTCGTACCCAAAATACTACAGAATGTCCACTATCCAATGAAACTGGTATCACTCAATTTGGATACTCTAGGAAGAAGTTATTATTGTTTTACCTGGAACACCTTCTTGAGACTAGTCAATAGAACTAGTCAGATACCCTATCTTCCACAGGGTGTATCTACAAATGTACAATGACCCAGAAGCTGAACATTTTACCCCATATACCTTACTAAATTCTGTGAATATATTCCAAATTTCAGAGTTTRAAACATTACATAAAAACAATTATAGTGAAAATTCTGCAATGACTCGGTTCAATATGATTCCATAACCCTATCTTGCACAGGTTGTATCTCCGAAAGTATAAGGCCTCAGGTGCTGAAATTTTAACCCAACGTAGATTGATCCGTATACTAAATATACTCCAAGACGTTCCTTCTAAAAAGTTGTAGAAAACAAGTTATAGCAAAAATACCAAGGTGTCTCATATGTAGCAGTGAAACCCCAAGACCTTGAGCTTTGATACCATATGTTAAGAACCAAATATCAATATAGCATAGAAAAACCTCAGAATAAGTACTCAACACCTTGAAAAAGAGATAATTTCAGATAATAAGCCTCTTCAAGGGGGCAACCTCCTTTTACCCCACATAAATTTTCATGTCCAAGATGATTCCAAATGAAAATGTCTCCTTGGTATATATAGGAGACTAGGAGGTATAATTACAACTAATAGAATAAAGCCGACATAAATAAAATAACATTACTAATGTAATATTCCCCAATTAAGGGGTAATAAACCAATATTAGGGTTTAACATTCAGAGGGGTAATCTTCATTGCTCTCTTGTACACGACCTCATGTTTAACCCCTATGTGAGAGGGGGGTCTCGGCTATGCTTATATGAAAATTGGATTTTCCCTCCCCATCTCAAGATTCTATGTCTGTTTATGAATTTGGAAATTTATTTTGAACACCCATTCCAAATCCCTACACTTAAGCTAATGTAGGTTTGCAAAGCCCTAGAAGGAAAAATTCCTAGATAGATTTTAATGAGTACTTTGATTTTAGGTTGTTGTTTACTCAAGGGTATGGAAGTGAAATTCAGGATATTCGTGACTTCGACTCCAAAAGAGTGCAACAGAATGAGATGAAAATATTCTTTTTCAATGAACTCTATCTATGGAAAGGAGAAGAGTATTTTTTAATTCCCAAATGCATAAACCCAATGCAATTTACCATATGAAAACTACAAACATGTACCACCCAAAATTTTGAATGCAATCAGTTTATGTTCGTTTGATTATAAATGCAATGAAACTAAATCAAATGCAAGTTCTTTATAATTCCTTACTTCCAATGCAAGAATCCAATGCAGATACAAAGGAATATGAATTAAAAAGATCAAACAAGAAATGCACTCAAAACTGATGATAACTAAGATAAACTAAGTGCGAAATAACTCGCTCAATCAAGAAATCAAAAATTCGACAAGAAAGCACAAAGAACGCAAACAATGAAATAGAGAAAGAGGAAATCACTCAATAATCCTTAAATATGAGCAGCAAAGAAACATGTATTCAAGATAGGTTGTGGTAAGTAAAATAATCTCAATCATTCAAAAGAGAGAGAAGTTCTAAAGAAGATTGAACAGAAACTCAAGACCAATCAAACCTTTTCAGACTCTTCCAATCAATCAGATAATTGAAAAGATCACAAGACAAAGACCAAACTAGTGAAAAGCATGGTGAACCAATATCGCAACGTAGAAGAGGTTTGCAATATCAAAAAATATAAAAATGAGTGATAAGTATAAAATCCTCAATCCAAACAAATTCAAATACAATCAGGAGTCATTGGGAAAAAAACCTCTCAAAAGAAGATTGAGAAAAAGAAGGCAAAAAGAGGGAAAAAACCTGAAAAGGGAGTTTGGCGTCCTTGTTCTCAAGGAGACATAGCGCCATTAAAGAGAATTTCACCCCATAGGAGGATTAGGGGGAGAACCATTCAGCTAATGACACCCTTTTATGCACTCCATGGGAGTGCCAATCAGGCTAATGGAGCCCTGGTGTGAACTGCAGAGAAGTGCCACTTTTTGAAAAAGTTCAAAAAATGGCTTCTAACAAGCTCAGACTCAACCAAGACTCATTCAATGGATTTGTAAACTCTTCAATAAGGAAGAGAGAAGGGGATATATATTATAAATAATCATCAAACAAGATCTAATTATAGGCAACGTCTTTAGACAATCCAAGGAAAGAGTAGTCAAAGTTTATCCCCACTGGAGTCGCCAATTTCTATTGTGAGAAATATTACCCTATAGACAAGATAAGCTCCCCTCTAAACCAAGACCCCTATATTTGGTCCAAATATAGTATTGAACAAGTGGTTACTACTTTCCCTGTAGATATAAATTAATAAGACAAGCAAGAGAGAAGTAGAATGGTGTGGCGTACCTTGTTACGATGTTCATCCTCCCTTCTCCAATCCTTGGGCTTGATCTTCAATATCCTCAATGCAACTAAAATCCTGCAAAGACTACAAAAATTAATATTCTTCCTACTTTGTATGATTATATAAGCAAGTCTATCTATGAATATTGAAATGACAATAGACAAGAAAATGTAGAAAACATGAACTTGAAGGGAATAAGCCAAGTTATCATTAATTGGAAATCCAACGAAGGCACTTAAAAAGAATGTTGGATGATGCAGGAATATTCTCCAAGCTCTCCTCTTCCATCCCTTTCATGAATATTGACATCAAAATGTTGTTGCTTCTCCCAGAATCAAAGGTTTGATACTTGAATTGTTCCCCCCTTCAGCTTGGAAATACCTTCAATATATAGGCTTGAGAGGCTTAACCACCATGAGAAACTGAGGGATATGGTTGAGGATATGGCTCCTTAAGTTGGTATTATATCCTAGGATAGATCCCATGGAGTAGGATTTGACTAAAACAACGTCATCCAAGTCAAAGCTGACCCTTAGAAAGAGGTGGAGAATTCCCCATGTTCATCTAACAAGATTGGTGCTCCCTTAGAGTTAGATATAGAGTGCCATCCTATATAGTAGTGCTCCCTTAACATGTAAAGGGGGTGCCACCCCATGAAGTGGAACTCGTCCAACATTTCCAGGGGGGCACCACCCTTCATAAATTCCCAAAAAATGGTCGATTTTCCAAGGAAAAGTTGGGTTTTTTCCTTGGAGTGATGGGTTTTTTCCTCCAATATGGTTTAGGGGTCATGGAAAATGTCTTTCATGGTTTCAATGGGTTGCGAAACTTAGAAAAATGAATGCAACACTAGGTAAGGTTCATACAACACTTGCGACAGAGCATGCGACACTTAACAAGGTGCATATGTCACTTTGTGACACTTGTGATAGTTAGGGTAGGAAACTCAAGTGTGACATTTTGGTGTGTAACACTTCTGTATGGAAGATATTATATGAAAATGTCAGTGACATGATTGAGAGTCAATTCTTTTGGAACGGATGCGTCTATTTATAGTCATCCACATGCACTTTTCATTATTTGTGCTAATGTAAGTCACCATTTAGAGGCAGCTATTGACTTTTATGTGTGAGCAGTCATTTCATAGAAGCTCATGCGATGAGGTGTGATCAACTTTGAAAACCAATTTTATAAGGTTTTCATATGTATATTGGATTGTATTGGAATTTGAGACCATAAAGTCTAACCACTAGTGAATTTCTATGGAATTGGCCATAAGTTGATGTTGAAACATTGTAAGACTATTGTAACCATTCCTAAAGTGATGAGGAGAGTGAGAGGCATTTTTTCCTTTACCTAAAACCTTGTTAATCCTTGTTGGAAACATTGTAATGGGCCATGTAGCCATTGTTGAGTGAGAGGCATTATTGTTTTTCCTAAGCCTGTTTTGGAAAACATTGTAAACTTGACCATGAGTGTTTTATAAACTTCTAGAAAGTATGGTCTTGCTTAAAAGTTCTGCAAAAAAATATGATCATGTATTATCATCTATAGATTTGCATTGATGAAAGTTTTGGAATCTACATCCTCATTTTGAAGTACAAAGGTGAAGGAGAAGAAGGGTGCGGTTTGTTAGGAACATTTGTTATGCAAGTCAAGGAATCAAGTACAGATTTTCATTGATGCAAGTTTTGGCATCGACATCCTCATTCCGAAGTAAAAAGGTGAGGGAGAAGAATGGTGTGACATTTCACAAACATTTTTTATGAAGATCGAGTAGTGGGGAAGTGCATCATGGAGTGTAATACTCTTCCTAGACACTGGTAATGGTAGTCATGAACATTCAAGTTACAGTTTCTCTCTATACTTTTGGAGGACCAAAAATGATTTTTGTGGGGAGGTTTGATCCAAGAGGATATCCACTTCCAATAAAGAAGTCTCAAACCATTGTTTGCAACATTATGGACAAGGTGTATTACACTTTACACACCAATTCTATAGCTCATTAAAGTTTTTGTAAAAGGTGAAATGATTAATACTTTTGAGCATAATGTGCTCATGTATTTTTCATTTAATTTGTAAAAAAGGAAATTAAATTAACTGTGAGAATTCACCTCACAAATTAGTTTCTTATTCTTAAAGTGAAGTTGGGAGTCTAATGAGTTGGTTGGGGATTCTTCCTCATTTTATCACAAGTGGTTTCCTAGTCTCAAGTGAAAGTTAAGGGTCTCATAAGTTAGTTGAGATGCTTTCTCATTCTTGTCCTTTGAGTTGTTATTAGATCCTAAATTTGTGGATCTTATCTCCTTGAATTATGGAGAGAAGGAAATTGTATAAACTCCTTATGTAAGTCCTTTAAAAATGGTCCCCCTTTGAGGGATCTTGGGAGAGTTCTAGGGAGCTTGGTATGGCTTGAGAGATCCTTCCATCATGATGAATGTAGACTGTAGTCCTTCTGGTGTTTGGAGTAAGATCACTTATGTGTGTGCCTTCCTGAATCCCTTGTTAAGGAGAAGTTATCTTTGTATGCACCATGTAACACATTTGTGAGAAGGTCCCAACCATGACATAATAAGGATAATAAAGTGATTTGTATTCCAAGTGGATATGGAGATGTATCCAGAATCTGGTGAACTCTGTTAACATATGGGTGTCAAATTATATGTGTTATTTTTTATTGTATTCTCGCTTGATTAAGCAGAGATTTAATTACACAAATGCACATAATTATGACAATTTTGCTCATGTTCATATGCAATTCTTAGAAATTATTTTCTCGTGTTCACATGTAATTAATCGTTAGTAAAAGATCCTCATCATAGACTTTTATAGAGAAAGATATCACAGAAAATATCGTATCATTCAAGGATTCTCATGCATATGCAAGAAAGTTAAAGGAATGCCAAAATTCAACTAGGCACATACCATATTTATGAAAATATTGGGCCAGGAACTCAAGACGTTGGAGGGATATTTGTAGGATCAACCTGTCAATGGAAAATTGCTAAAAATATACTCCTCCTAATCACCTTCGGTGATGTAGCCTTGTACATATTAGGTTTCTTTTAGCCTTGTACATATTAGGCTGAAACTAATCCTCCACCAAATATCCCTACTCCATACTTGGAATCCCTCAACATTTCTAATTTGACTAAAATCACGAATCATTTTACATGACCCCACATGACCCTATATGCCTACCAAACTACCTTCATATATTCTAAAATTTGAAGGAAAACCAGGAGAAGTTATCTCCAACCATGTTATGACCTTACACTTATGATGCTCTTCCAATAGCATCATGGATGATTCCATATCCTTGAGGTTATTCCAAAAAACTCTCATAGTCCCATCAACCAAATGGTATGTGGACGAAAAATTAGGGTCCCATGTGACCTTTGAATCATTGGCCAAGGCCTTTTTTTCCTTTTTCCAGCTACCAGTGCATCATGATATTGGCTTAGATCTTCTCTCTGATTTCAAACAAACCATTGTTATCCATATATTTGACCACATCCATGAATGGCGTCGACGACATAGTTTGTGTAAAGTAGAAACCACCAAGGAACAACATCTTGATTGGTTTCTCAAGTCACTTGTCTCTGTCCTTGCCAAAGATGTAGCATCCACTTTTCCTCAGCCAGAAGAGGAAGCCATCAGCAAGGCCCAACCATTTGACCTCATTTATGCTCAGTCAGGTTACTTGTACATAGTATTTACTGATGCACCTAGACCCATACCATTTGGCCAAGACAAAACTAGGATGTCCCATGCTACGGATGGGTTGATTAGTTCTATGAACCATATCAACCCTTACAAACACCCGTCACCCACTTATGATGCACATAAATATACACAACCATATGGAGGGACATATTATTACCCTTTTCCCACTCACCAACATTCATATCATGTTGCTTCCCCTCCACCAATGGGTGGACCCTCACCAGTACCCATGATGCGTCTAGCCTATCAACCAAGTATAGGTTCACCTTCTACCTCCACATACAACCTTAGCACTAGTGGAAGCGCTTTAAATTCCTACACACCATATGTATCATATCCACAAAACAATCCATATTTTCCATTCCCTAGTCCTCCACAACCGGTTGCTCCTCCACTAGGACAACCACAAGCTGGTGTTAATTTTGTTTAACCCTCTCCCATTCAACAAATTCAAAATTTTGAACAATTGAATACAGAAAATCCAACCCATCCATTTCGTAATGCCAAGAAAAAAGGGAAAAATCGAAAAAATAACAACCCGAGAGCAGAAGTAAATAACCCCCAACAAAAAACTCCTGGGGGCAATCAGAATCAAGGAAACCAAAACCCCAAAGGGAGACACAATAACAATCAACCTCGACAAGGGAGGAACAATAACCTTTGGACTAACTTCCCTTGTGCTCTCTATGGTGAGTATGGACATTATACTCACCATTGCCCCCAAATTTCTGACTTCAAACGGATGAACGAGTCCATGAACGCACAACGTCCTCCACCGTCGCCTACCCCTAAAAAGGCCCCACAATAGTACTTGCAACAACCATCTTTGATGATTTTGCAAAACCTCATTCCACACCAAGGTGTGATGAATACATAACAAGAGGTACACCTTGCCCCACCCCAAATGGGGCAATATCAAAACCCAGGTCCCAATCAACCTGGAAATCTCACTAATCGCAATATCCTCCTTACCAGTGAAGAAGAGATTCTTCTGCAAACACGTGGTCGACAATACAGTGTTCCCCCTGAATCTACCCCAACCACTTCATAAGAGGCTTCAACTACAACTAGACAACCCTTTATGATTCCATGCCCTAACATTGAACCAAACCCTCATATACCGCATATTCCTTTATGGAGGAATGTGCATAACCCTCATGCTAGGTAATCCCATAACTACAATCTCATCAATGACTTAGCACAGTCTCCTGCAGCCATGCCTGTATTGGAGGTCCTCAAAATCTATCCAAATCTGTGGAAATCCTTGCTTTCCTCCTTGGGGGCAGTCGAACCAGTTGATACTAGACTCATTACCTTTGATCTAGATAGTGGAGAACCACACCTCCCTGTCCTGGTAGATTTTCAGATACCAATTAAGATCTGAAACATCAAAATTCATTGATGTATCATCGATGAAGGTACATCCACATGCATCATGTCCAAAGTAGTCTGGAAGAAACTCGACTCCCCTGAGCTAGTACCATCTTCCATCACTCTGAGAGCTTCTGACAGTCGACCATCATCCCCTGAAGAGATATTCCAACATGTCCCTATAGAACTTGGGGGGAAAACCATATTAATCGACATTGAAGTTATCAATGCCCCACTTGATTACAATATCTTGTTTGGACATAGCTACATGTATTCCATGAAGGCAATATCCTCTTCTATGTTTCAAACGATGATGTTCCCCCACAACGGGAAAATCATCACCATCGAACAACTTACATATTATGATCCTAATCATTCTGCCAACATTGATAACATTCTCACCCTTGTCCACACTAGCTTAGATGCTTATTAGGTCATCGACATGGATCCCAGAATTTTCAAAGACCCATCCTTGTTGGGGGCATACCATGGAGCACCACCTCTCCTACACCCTTCATCACAAGTGTGTGTATTATATTCTAATGGAACATATATTAGAGACAATCCTCCTCCCATAGAGTCCCCTCCCCACATCAAAGTTCCACCAATTGGAGAACTATTACCTCAGGAATTCCCTAAGAACCCCACTACACCACTTATCCCAGACTTTCCCCCCCTCCAGGGGAAAATCCCAATTTGGGAGATAGTCCCCCAAGCCATTACCCAAATTCCCTTCTTCGACCCCACACCTAGAGTCCAAGAATTCCAGGTAGTTGCAACCCCTACTCTTCCTAACATGGTGCTTTCCATCCCTCTATGGTATCTTCATCCACCCATAATGGTTCCTCAACCATATCTCCCTCCTCATACAGAGGGAATATCGATGCAGTTCCAAGTATAGGCTCTTGCCACACCACCCTCACCCCCAATTGTTGGCACCATTGCCACTATTGGGGGAAGACAAAAGAATAAAGATCCCACAGCTCCACTTCCTCCCTAAGTTCAACCTCCTTGTGCATTATGCGAAAGAGAAGGAAACCCCATTAACAGATGTCCTACTCTTCTCGAGTTACGCAATCTGATCTAGCTCCCTAGAGCAACCACATTATTAGCCACTCCACCAAGTATATCCACTGATACTATGGATTCCTCCACCACAAGCAATAAAGTGTTGCAAACCAATTTCGTTTGTGTTATCTGTTTAGAATATGGCCACTACACTCATCATTGCATAGCTCTACCTTAGTTTCTCCATACCTTATATGCAGTACGCCAAACATCTCAGACAAATCCCTCTCAACCACTCCCTAATGCGACTCACATTACTGATATTTGATATATTTCATCGTCAGTCTGCAAGATACCAGATATATAAAATATGTAGAACAGAAACGAAATGCTAGAAATAACAGAATAACAGTGAAATATCCAGCATAATCTTCACAATACACAGAAATGATATACGAAATAGCAACAGAAATAGCACTTGAACAGAAATAGCACTTGATTCAGATAGCAATGTTCACAGG
>JASDQU010736628.1:232143-245188 GCA_032191745.1 Picea mariana
AGTCATGTGTTCACTATATTGGTTTGTCCATCAGATTGAGGATGATAGGATGAGCTATGAGCCAATTGAGTACCCAAACAAGAAACTAATTCTATCCAAAAATGTCCAGTGAAGATGGGATTCTTGTTACTTACAATAATCTTTGGGCTGCCATGTAGCTTTTGAACTATCTCCATGAATGCGGTGGAAACTGTACTATCTTTGAAGGGATGATAGAGTGCACAAAAGTGTGTGTACTTGGTCAGTATATCAACAATCACCATGATGACACTCTTTCCTTCAGACTTCGGTAACCTTGTGATAAAATCCATGGAAACCTCCTCCCAGTGTTGACTTGGGATGGATAATGGTTGTAAAAGACCTAGGGTCCCAATTTTTTCCACCTTATTTTGTTGGAAAACCAAATATTTTGCCACAAACCTTTGAACATGAGTTTTAAGGCCATCCCAAAAAAATTCCTTCTTGACTCTATGGCAGGTTTTCAAAAATCCCAAGTGCCCTCCTACTTGAGAGGTGTGCAATTCCAATAGTACCTTTTGTTTGAGATGGGAGTTCTTACACAAATATGAGTGATCTTTGTACCATAGTGAATCATTTTCCCATCTAAATGTATCTGATGCACTGAAATACTGCTGCAAATTTTGAATGAGAGTCCACACTTTTTCATCATTCTTCCATTCATCCTTTGCTTCTATTATCCAATCGGTTTGGATGATCGAGATAGCACAAAGAAATGCCTCAACATCTTCTTCCTTTCATATGAGTGCATCTACCACAACATTTTTCTTCCCCTTTTTATAGAAGATTTCAAAATCATAACCCAATATCTTGGTTACCCATTTTTGTTGTTCTTCTGAAGATAGTCTTTGTTCCAAGAAGTATTTAAGACTATCATGATCTGTTTTGACCTTGAAGTGCCTACCTATTAGGTAAGGATGCCATTTCTTCAATGCATGTATTATTTCCATCATTTCCTTCTGTTATCAGACTAATCGGTAGGTGCAGACACTAACAGATCTCCCTAGATCCACCTGGATCTAGAACAAAATAGGATAGGACATGACTCTTTCGCTAAGTTGCAATCATTGAATTTGCTAGTAAGGAAGAACAAGTGACATACCTTTGTATCACTTCCTTAGGTATCTGTTGCTCCTTCTTTGCTCCGGTGCTCTCATGAGGTCAAGTCCAAAACAACACAAACCAACCAAACTAAAAATAGAAAAATATATTCAATGTTAACTTATGCATATGATCAAGGAATTACACAATAAAGTAAGAATGACTTTATGGGAAAAGGACATGCCACTGTATAATATTAATTGAAAGTAGAAGATACAAACTGATCGCCTTGATGTCACAAGCTTCCTTTCAGTGACCCTTGGTTCCAACACACATGCTTTCTCTGTACTTGCATGAAAAAGATCTAATTCCTCTCGATAGACCAACTAGAGTCTCCAAGCTTCTATCTAAGTAGGGTTCTTCACACAATTATGTCACCAATTCTTCAATTAATCTTGCTTAACCTTTTCCATGAGAAACATTTCAATATATAGGAGAAGGAGAGATGGTTACATGGATGAGGATGATCCCATCAAATCTAATAAGTTAGTAAAATGACAACCATACGAATGCCAACTCATTTTCTAGAATATTCCCTTCTAGAACCCTCGAGACCTCTTCTCTTTTCCAAGCTTGAAAATATGTTCACACCTTATGTATGGAGCAAACCGCAAGAATTTCTGACCCTAGATGAAGGTGACCTGCGAGAATGAGGGATTCTCGCACCCTAGACCATATGCAGCCTACAAACTCACTTTGAAAATATGTTTTTGGAAGGAGACAAGATCCACTTTTCTCAGGCAAAAAGTCCTTGTTGGGAGCCTGAATGCACCATTGTTAATACATCACCAAGATGACCAAAATCATGTGTAACAGAATTCCCCCCAAAGTATGAGGCCGAAATCAGTGACAACTGAAATACTTTGTAAACTGCGTGTGTGTGTCGGAAACCAGGAGTGCACCTAATCGGAAACCTGCAAACAACTAAGCATCTGTAGAATATAATACCAGTTCTGAGGTAGGCATCCCCATACTTAGATCACAAACAGATGACATCATGAGCATGGGTCATGGCCACTAATCATACACCATGGATCGATTCCATCAAAATATTGCATAGCCACCAAGAATACACTGTGGATCTATGCAAGAAGATTCAAATTAAGACGACATAGCCATGAGACATACAAAGTGGATCTATGTGTTGAGGAAAATCATACATACTCTATTGCAGCCTGGGTCAAAAAGATGAAACCCAGGGTCTTCAATCCCATGACCTGAAAGTATGAATCTAACCATGTGATTACATGTGCCGAAGTCGAACATGGTAGAAACCACTTGATTATTGGTCAATGATGCAACTGTTAACAAGTGCGAGGGAAATCACCATTAATGTCAATGACTCCCAAGGTACATGAGTACAATCCAATGAATGTGAATAAATGAGTTGAGGTCGAACATTCAATGGAATCTCTCGATTAGGGGTCAATGATGAAAACCCACTGTCAGAAGCAAGAAAACCTGCCATTAAGGCATGCAAGTTCCAAGGTACTAAACAATTTCTAGGTCTTGTTTCCAGATAATGAAATGGAGTTGATGAAACAAAACTCATCACAGGAGGGCCTTGATGTATCCCCCATCAATGACATGAAATGAATAACAGATTTTGAATATGAAATAGAGTATGATGTAGGTCAAACTGGACATAGGGAAGGCCAACACAGAGAGAATGGACAACTGCAGATGACCGACTCAATAGAGGTTTCAAATGGACTTCTCTTGAACATATAAACGACACGACCAATGATTTGGAAGCACTGACTCAAAGACGACTGAGGATATGAACTTGTAACAAGTTGAATGAGATTTCCCAAACTAGCTTTAGATAATGAACATGGGGTGTCATGTTCAAGAGCAACACTTACTGCCAATAATATGAATACGAAAACACATCCCTTTCCCAAATTTCCCCCCACCATTTCTGGCGAGTACCTCTTTATTTTTACACAAGATTGAGGAGGATAACATATGCTTGTTAATGTAAGCTCATCCTTCGGATGAGTCCCTCAGAGTATGTTTAACGAACCCTAGGAAGGAGTGGTTCGTTCCCATTACGGGTCTTTCAATGTTTTTTTAACGAGTCCAAAGATAGAAAATTTGAAGGTTTTTCATGATTATAGAGTCTGGAAAAACACTCAAAAGAGAACTCTCTTAGTTCCTTTTTCGTAAAGTAGTTTGATGAGACCAAAAAAGAGATAAATTATCACCCAACAGATGCTTTCTTCAAATACTTTAATGAGCGTGAAAATAGCAAGATCCCTCAACAAACTTTTCATGTTTAGAGGGTCTAAAAAGAGCTTAAAGAGGACTCCAGGGGGTTCCTTTTTCATATAACTTTGATGAGCCCGAAAAAGTGATAAAAGTGTGCTTGATTACATTCTCATGTATTTTCGAGCGTGAGAACGAACAAAAACTAAGCTCGAGGTTTTGTCTAAAAACCATAAAAAACAACTAAGCATGTGATGAAAAAGATAAAATATCCGTACTCCTTCGGGTATACTTCAAAGTCGTTATATCTGCAAAAAGTCGCACTCATAGGGCTATTAGGCATTACGTTTAATAAATAAAACAATATAAGTGGGTGAAAGTTCTTTTACCATAGTCATTGTGACTTTCCAAGATTTTATCCCAAAACCCCTCTTTTGCCCTTGAAATTCAGCGCTCGATTGTGGAAGGTACGAGCAACCGTTTGGCAAATCATCTCCGTCAGTGAGGTAAGCTTCCTGTCTTCTACCTTTTCATGGTTCAATTTTTTGTTTTCATTGGAAAATTTCAAGTTTTGAGTTTGTTTTAGGGCCAAAATTTGCGCCCAGGCGTTCTCGTAGGCTAGCCATACAGGACCTGCGAGAATGCATGATTCTCGCAGGTGGCCCCAAAGGCACCTATGAGAACCTCGCACTGTGCTAAAGGGGCACCTGTGAGAACCGCAAAATGAAAATTTTCTTTGATTTTTTCTCAATGAAAAAAGTGCCAAGGCTTGAAAAGAGTTGCTGACCCTCTTCTTATGGTTCTTGTGCAGGCATTTAACCATCACGATGGTTCTGGAGTGGCGCAAAAGAGAGCATGAAGAAGATGATGCTATTACCGGGAATGACCTGGGCACCGTTGCCACTTTATGAGACTGTGGTGTCCTGAAATTCTTTGGGATCCTGGGTATGAGGGCCCAAGTCAGGTTGTTGGAGTACCTCATTCATATGTGGGACGTGGACCAATAAGTATTCCATGTGGGGGCTCACACATTGTCCTTGGATATAGAGGACGTTTACTTCCTAACAGGACTATCACAACATGGTTACCATGCTAGCTTGACTGGTAGCCGAGGTGGTGGGCTGCCTATGAGTGAGTATTTCCGTCAGTACTATGTTCCATAGGTGGAAAGAAGCAAAGGAAAGGTGGCCATTTGGGGGGTCTAGGATTTGACCCTTTGCACCATCCTATTCACCATTGCTTGTATGGCTGGGAGCGCTGCTCCACACATGGATCTCCAAAGATATTTTTAGTATGCCATATAGTGTACTGAGCCTCGGGTCTTTAACTGGTTAGACGCAGTCCTTCGTAGCATAAAGAGGCAGCTGACAAAATGCAAGAAAGGTGACCTGAAGCAATTCAGGTACGGATCACTTTTGGTTTCCTTCTTTCTTGAGAGGGTTCCCTTGTTGAGGCTGCAGGTTGAGTGGGGTTTACTGGCTCCAGAGGATCTGAGGATGTTGAGGTGGTGAAACCTCATGGCTCGACATGTAGCTGGGCCAATCATCAAATGCAATGATTCCTTCTTTGACTAGTTGTGGCCACAGATGCTGATAGTCGAGGATTATGCCTATGCCGGGTTGGATTTCTAAGGAGATCCGGATTTTTCCCTACTTGAGGATGCTTAGTGGGGAGATCTAGGTAAGAAGTACACATTTTTTCACTTTTTAAATGTTTTTGTGAGTTTTATCATATGCAAATGTTTTTATGTTTTCCCAAGAACTAATCAAAAATCTCATTCAAATGATGTAGATGTGGGGCCTTATCGACCTCTGGGTACCTCTCCTATTCAATGACGAGGAGAGGTGGCTCTAGTGCCACGATGAGATGCTGAAGATTATGAGGCAGTGGAACAAAAATTGGAGGGGTTGACTGCTGACATTCTGGACATGCCTATTGGAGAGGTCCCGCGGCGTTATCAGCGTCATATGGTGGGCATGCCATATTCTATTGGCCGAATGCTTCATACAATTTCCCAGGTAGTCGTGTGTTATTATGAGCGTCATCCATGACGTTACTTTGTAGAAGCTATGAGCTTCAGATTTTGAAAGTTTGGTCCTTGGACAAAACTTTTTTGTAAAAAATTTTTTTGATCATTATATACATATGTACGGCTTCTACCGGCTTATTCGTGTTGTGTGATGCATGTGATGTGATTGGTTTATAAATGGCCCAAATGTCTATCTAATACATAGTTAGCCAATGCGTCAGTTAATGTATTTAGACATCTAGGAATATGTTGATACTCAATATAATCAAAATAACGTTCCAAGAGGCAAATTCGTAAATATACCCGTAATAAAGTAGGACTTCGAATAGCATAGACAATACTTAATTGTAGTACTACTAGCTGCGAATCGAGTTGTACAACCAAGTGACGGATATCGAGCGAGATAACATCAATCAATAATTTGATAACGACGCTATACTCTGCAATATTGTTGGTCGCATGACCGAGACACACACCTCGTAGAGTGATAAGTTCATTTGTAGGGGTGTAAATTGCACATGCAACAGAAGCAAGGTTCTGAGTACTACGGCTAGCGCCATCAGCAAAGCTAATGTGGGGTAGTGAAGAATCCGACATCTAGAAACCAAACACAATGTAACATAAGGGCAGAGACTAGATAACGAAAAAAACATACTACAGTAACACAAAAGAAGTATGATACAATAAAATACAGGTACTCATGCACAGGTGATCTTAGGCATAGTACTTCTTTAAGTACAACCCATTTCTGGGTTCACTCAAAGGGATACCGTCGTAATCTACTAACTTGTAAGCTCCTTTATTCAAAACTCATCTAACGATATAAGGACCTCGCCACATGGCTTTGAATTTTCCAGCTCCTAGCATATCCCGATCTTGTTCTTAAAGGAGAACCAGATCTCCTTCGGAGAAAATGCGAGGCCTGACATGTTTGTCGTATTAGGCCTTGACTCGTTTCTTCTAGGCTGCTATGACTAGGGTAGTGTCGTGTCGAGTTTCGTCTAATTGCATGAGATACAACAGACGTTCTTCCTCGACATAAGTGTTTGGTAGAAGTTCAATGGCTAGTTTTAAGGAGGGTATCTCACATTCAATAAGGAGGATGGCTTCTAGACCATAGACTAATTGGAATGGTGTAAACCCGGTAGCAGACTTAATGGACGTCTGGTAAGCCCACAATGCTGAAAACAACATTGTGTGCCAACTTGTTTTGTGAATCCCTATCATTCGTCGAAGCATGGTTATGAGAACTTTGTTAATTTCTTCGACTTGGCCATTGGCTTGTGGGTAATAGGGCATTGATTTTTCATGGCGAAGACCCAAATTTTCAGTGAGTTCAGACATCATGAAGTCTCTAAGGCGGCTACCAGGATCAGTGACGATAGCCTGAGGAACACCAAAATGAGCTATGATGTGATTGAAAATGAATAATGCTATGGTCTTTCCAGTATTGTCAAATGTCATCATCGCCTCGGCCCATTTCGTAAAATAATCTATGACTACAATAATGTATCCATGCCCCCCGGCCTAGTGGGGGTGACATGTCATGAAATCGATACCCCATTTCACAAAGGGACCAATAGAGACCACAGGGTGAAGAGGAGCAGGATGTGACCGTATTTTATGGTTATAGGTCTGGCAAGCGTGGCATTTTTGGACGACGATTATGCAATTGTTAAATAAAGAAGGCTAGAAATACCCTGCTCGTAAGATCTTCTGGGTAGTAGCATACCTGGACATATGACCACCACGGGCTCTAGAATGGAAGTCATTTAAGGCTTTCTCGGCTTCGTCAAATGTGATACAACGTCAAAAAACTGAGTCAATCCCACAACGATAAAGAGTATCACCGAGGATAATATATTGATGAGATTGGTAGCGTATTCGACGCCGATCAGTACTGGACAAATTGGGATGGAAAGTTTGGGTTTGGAGATATATGATGATATCTCCATACCAAAGATCATCGGAACTGATTAGAAAAAGGGATTCATCGGGTAATGAATCGCCTGCTACATTTTCCGTTTTAGAGTAGGGAAAGTCGCATATCAACTCGGCAAACACTAAGGACTTCTTAGACTTAGCTCGTTCGAATTCCAAGTCAAACTCCTAGAGTATCACGATCCATTTGGAGTATTTTCCCCCTAGCAATTGACGTGTGAGAATGTGTTGCATAGGGTTGCAGTTAGAAATTACCGTAGTCTTGCAAGAGAGGATATAGTGCCGGAAACATTGAACTGCTTGGACGGCTGCCAAGGCCAGTTTTTCGACATGTAAATACTTGGTTTTGGTAGGCGTTAGACTTCGACTCAAGTAATATATAACATGAGAATCATGAGAATCATCCTCTTGGACAAGAACCATAGCTATGGTGTAATCTGAGGCTGCGAGGTAGAGGAAATAATTGTGACTGTAATCGAGGGGGGAAGAGAAGCGGAGCACATGTCAGGGATAGTTTTAGAGCTTCGAAAGCTTTGTTTTCGATGGTATCCCATATGAACTCTGACCCCTTTTTGAGTAGTCGCGTAAATCCAAGAGTTATCTCGGCATAGTTCAGGATGAAATGACGAAGAAAGTTTGCTTTCCCTTGCAAACTTTGTAACCGATGAAGTGTAGAAGGAGGAGGGAGATTGAGAATCACTTCGACCTTTAAAGGATCTACCATGATCACTTGACGTGAAACAATAAAGCCTAGAATTCGGTCAGATTCTATGCAGAAAACACATTTGTGAGGATTCAAGCATATATGGTAAAACCGACAGCAGAGGAAAATGGCTCGGAGGTGTATGGGATGATCAACCTGGCACATGGAATGAGCAGGTAAGTCATCAAGATATGGCTGCACGATGTGCTTGATATCATGGAAGGCATAAGACATAGCGCAATGGAAAGTTGCGCCAACATTTTTAAGATCAAAAGGAAGTTTCCAATAAGAAAAAGTGCCCCAAGGACAAATAAAAGCGGTTTTGTGATGATCCTTGGGAACGATATTGATTTGATTATATCTAGAGAAACCATCCATTAGAGAGAAGATTTCACTTCGAGCACAATCGTCAACAATCTGATCGACGAAGGTGGTAGGAAAGTTGTATTTAGGACAAGATTTGTTAATATCCCTATAATCAACACACACGCGGATTGTGCCTTGTTTCTTGTCTATCGGGACAAGATTGGAAACCCAGTCAGTGAGGGCCACTGGGTAAATAAAGTCGGCTTTGAGAAGTTTCTCAACTTCAAGTTTGATAGCATCTACTTTACGTGGGTGAACTGGATGAAGGCGTTGCCGGACAGGTTTAGCGTCTGGGTATGTCTTGATCTCATGTATCACAATGTCGGGGTCAATGCCTGGAATTTCTTCATAGCTCCAGGCAAAGACGTCATGAAATTCTTTGAAAAGTGACTTGTAGGTGACGATTTCATCAGGGGAACACGAAGCTCTGATATGCACATTTTCAACAATTCCAGGTTTGATAGATATGTCGAGGGGAAGAGTGGGTGAGATATTTCTTAAGTTTCCTTTGGAAACACATCGTGTGTGGACTCGGGAACAGTTGAAATGACGACAACAGTCGACGGGGTCGAGATCCATTGGTAGCTCTCAATGGTGTGTTGTTCTAGGAAGAGGATGGAACGGTGATGTCCATCATTATAGGGGGTGTCTCCATGACAGACATAATCATCTCGTTCATGGGAAAAATGACACGGAAAGGATTTGGAGATAAATCACCAAGAGAGGGGGTAGAAGGGGTTGCTGATTGAATGGCCTGATAGGTAGATTCGACCAGACTCAAAGGTATTTCGTTGTCGTAATGAAGATGATCACCAGGGTCGAGTACCATCCATGGGTCGTGAGACACAGGGGTTCCATGAATCGAGGTGGAGATCATGTTGATTGAAGCGAAAGACGGGTGTGGAACATTGGGTGGTGGAATAGGGAAGGTACCCATTAACGAAGAGTCTTTGACAAGACCTACATTGACGTTATCATATTCGGGGGGGTTTTTGGCAATGAATGGTATGTTTCCAGTACACGTATCCAAGTTAAAGAAGGCTAATTGGTTGACGATAATTACCTTTCCTTGATGTGGGAAACGTACAACATGAAAAAGAGTCGAAACAACTGTGCACATGGAATCAATCCAGCTACAGCCAAGAAGAAGGTTGTAATCAAGAGGAACATCAAAGGCTTCCACTTCAACTTGGACCGTTTTTCCTTCTAACGCGAATGGCAATGAAGGAAGGACACTGTAAGGCTTAAAATTAGAGCCATTAAAGGCTTTAAGTGTGTTATGGGATTCAGTCAAAGAGGGAGAGTCGATGGCTTTCCAGCAGGTAATAGTCATGACACACGTCGAGGCACCCTCATCAATAACAGTTCTACAAATGTTTTTGTCAGAGACAATCACTTGTATTTGGAATGAAAGTTGAGGGGGTAACCTTTGAATATGATCTTCCAAGTAAAAAATTATTAAATTCGTATCCCTCGGGTTGATTCCACCGATAGATTTCAACAGTGCCTTCCATTGTATGGGACAACTTTGATGGACTTCGAGGGCTGACATCGTGGATGGTGCTTGGGCCAGATCTTCAACAATGTTGTAGTTCTAGGCAGCACAAGCATGAGGATTGAAAGATGATTTCCAAACGATGCCCTTTAGAGGAGGGAGAAGAACTGTGTCGAGGCCTGGTCATTCGAGATGAAGAGGACCATTGGTAGGTGGAGTTGTGGGAGATGGTTGGACCAATGAAGGAGGTATAACATCAATATTCTCTTTAGAGGGAGAATAATATTTGGCTCGAGTGGTAAGTGTGATGTCGCTTTGCTTTGAATCACCTGTACACATTAAAACATAAGATGTAGTGGAGGGGGATGGTTGGTCTTGAATGACCAATTGGGGCTATTGTTGAGAAGGGAAAGGTTGTGATAATACGGCTGGAGTGGGAGGTTTCATGGTCCCTTGAAGGAACTTAGTAACCTCGATACTTCATGGACAATCCTTAGTGTAGTGATCATCACCACAGATAAGACAAGGGTATCATGGTTTGCGCTTATCCCTATCATCAACGGGCAGTGTTTTGGTTCTCTCTGCTTGCGAAGTATTTTTTTCCTCCTTATTCTTACCCTTTCCCTTTCTGGATTTGTTTTTACCGGCGGGGGTAGATTGAAAAACATTTACCTCAAAAGTCTTGCTGGTGGGAGGGGTAGAATACGAAGCATTTTGAACATTAGAAGAAATGGGTTTGGGGTTGTTGCTCAAGGCAGAATGTGGTTGGGCATGGAACATGCCAATCACACAGCCGGTTGCATGAGAAGCAGCAGGAGTAGTTGAAGTGGTGAAATTGGAAGGACGAGGTGCATCAGGGAGTAATTCGTAAAGAGTACCCATTTGTGAGTAAATGAGGTCAAGGTATTGAGCATGAATAATGGCCTTTTCTTCCATGACAACCCCACACATGGTGATGTCACGACTGATGTCATTCACAAATGATTTTGTGAACCACTCTGCCAGCAACTGATCGGGAAGTTCAAGTTTGATGAGACGTCATCTTCGTCACCACTCATGAATGTGATCGGAGATATGAGTGGCTTTGTTTTGTTTGAAAGAACTCAAAATCTCGGTCCCTGTCTCGTAGCGGATCAGTAACTGGTAGTGGGTGAGGAAATCCATAGCGAGGGTGTTGAAGTCGGCGAAGAAACCTCGTGGTAATTATATATACCACTTCGTGGTAGAAACCATGAGAGTTCGTTGAAAAAGGTGTAAACAAATAGAGTCATCCATCAAGGAGTTGGATGAGCACCAAAGGTGAAAAGTCATGACGTGATTGTTCGGGTCCTCTCCCACTTTGCCATCAAATTTAGGGATGTCATATGGTAGCTTGGCTGGTATAGAAGGCCATTGGGGAGAGTGATAGATCCGATCATTTAAAATCCTCGATAGATCCAGGAGGTCCAAGGTGGCTAAGAAAGGTAACTGTCTATTCACATGCAGTTATTGGTGGCTTTGGGGAGGGAGTCCCATCGGCAAACCAGTGGGACCATAAGTAGTCTGCATATAGTGCGAAGATCCAAGTAGATTCGGTGGTTGTTGTGGAGGCAAGTAACTCATAGGGTTGTACCCTTGAATGGGGGCATAGGGTTGAGCATTTGAGCCCCAAATAGGATTAGATGTACCTGGATATGGTTGGCCTATACTGGGAGGTATAACGGATATAGCTGGAGGTTGTTGCCCCCCAGTTGATTGAGGGTTATGTTGTATCAAATGATTCCAATACTGGGTCAAGGATGGAGGTATGTTTTGTCCATAGGGTGGGGTCGGTGGGGGTTATCCTCCAATTGGGAGTTGTGTTCCAATCGGGGGTTGTGTTCCAATTGGGATTTGGGTTCCAATTTGGATTTTCCCTGCAAGAGGGGGTTGAGTCAAACCTCCTTAGTGAAATTGTCCACCAACAGGAATCTGGTAATTTGGTGTGAATGAAGGAATGGTGCCACTAGGATCAATGCTGCCGATAGAGGATGGAAAAGGTACATTGAAAGGGGGTGGAGGAAGTGTTGGAATGAAACCGGGAGGAGAGTGCCCAGAAGAAATGGGACCACCAGGAGTTTCAGATGTGATTTGCGTAGGAATGGGAATAGAGGCATTCAACGCACGGTGCCCAGGTGGAAGTTTTGTGGTGACTCTGGGTGAAAGAAATGTGCCAATAGGGTCTTAGTTAACTATGGTAATCCTGATGTGAAGACTCGTAGTATCTGTGTAATGGACCATTTTTAAAGGGAGAGTCAAGATGTGGTTAGCTCACGGAGCTTTTGTACCAGGAAAATAATAAGCAGTAGTAAAAGGTATTGCATTTGGATTAGATGTTTCGGGGAACGCAAGTGAGACAGTGATATCAACGCCTGCTCCTGAACCAAAGAGATCCCGTCTAAAAACACTAGCAGTCCAAAAAGGATCTTGGCCCTCAGGTCCTAGAAAAGGTCCAGTCAGTGATCCATAAGACAAAACAAATAAGTCTCCGGAAGAATTCACTCGCATAATACATCTCTCAGATTCGGGATGAAGTTGAAAGTCCTCTCAAGAATTGGTAATTCAAAACCATTCTAGAGAGTCAGTTCTTTTCACTTGTGGGGTGGTGACGTCTTAGACTTCACTCTATTGAGGAGAGCCCTCCGGTGAGATGGTAGGCAAGGGTTGAGAACCTTCTAGATTTTCTGGGGGTAAGCCTTGCATTCTACGTGAATGACATGGAGGGTCAATTGTGAATGAGTTAAAAACTTATGAAGAAAATTCTATGGTCAACTTGGGTAAACAAACAACATGTGATAGTAAACAAAATCTAGGAAACAACACCAAGCAAACAAGACCTTATAATTCTGAAGTCACTAGTTGGTGATGAAGTCCAACGTCGCAACAACGAGATGAGAAGGGGCTGGGATGGGGTGGAAAAGATATGTTGATGACCTACTTAAAAGACTTACGTCCTGGTGCAGGCTCCCACACATAATCGTGGGTATACCCTCCAAGGAGCCTGAATGAGTTTGTCCAACGTCGATTCCAGGTACCGTGAAGACTTGTCCCTTCATAGTAACCTTATGTAAGACCCTAAAAATATAGGCCACTAAGGTTACCATCGACAATAATAAATCCTAGGGGGACAGTCAACAGTCTGATCCACATGCAAGGGCAGGGTATC
>JASDQU010736629.1:2111-28900 GCA_032191745.1 Picea mariana
TCTTGATGATTTGACGGTCTAGATCTTTTCATGATCTCGCATATCGCGATTTCACACACCATGCTCCGTTGACTCCTCCAATGTGAAAGTTAGCGAAAATTTCAATCGCTTGCCACGTGTCCTATGACTCCAATGGTCAGGATTGTTATCGCGAGTTTGAACCTCTTTCCTTTGGATTTCCCGATCTGCGAAACTCCGAAATGAAACCTTTTTCATGCTTTGACTGTTTTCCTCCTTCTGAGCTTACACTGTTGATCTTGCCACCTTTGTCGTGATTTGACTGTTTTCCTCCTTCTGATCTTGCCATTATCGCTATGCTCCTGATCATTCTAATCTTCGCCATCTGATCATGTTGATATTCACCATCAATGAAAAACATGTTCCATCAATGACAAACACACATACTCTGCCTCTGTCTAAGAACATGCCAACACATGTTTATGACTAGCTTCAGGACTAGTAAAAAACTTTATCTTCCACAGAGTGTATATCCAAAATTATAGGAAATAAAGAGATTATTTTTTTACCACGGGTACCTAAATATGTCGTCTCAATATCCTCTGAATTTCACCATTTGAATCATTCTAGAAACAAGATTATAGCGAAAATGGTAAGATTACCTATAAATAACATACTTTAGAACACATCACCAAAAAACTTCAAACTCCCTTGAAATTCGACCTTCTTTACTTTAGATTTCCTCGGAAATTAAACTTATAATGAGATCTATTTATACCCTTTATGTCACTTCCTTTTAACATTAGGGCCAACATGTAGTTTCTCCTTCAATTCACATTGTCATCTTCAAAAATTCATTTCTCCTCAATCGTGAGGATCCACATGACGTGCCACATACCACCGAAAGTGGCGTGACTTAAAATATCCATCTACGGGTTTTGTATCTGCATGTGTAATTTCCTTCATGTCTATCTAATTTGATCAATTGTGGGGTCCAAAATCCAATGGCTAGGATTGAAATCAATGTCTACAACCAATGACTAGGGTTGACATCAATGACAACAACCAATCTTCCAAAAATATACCCCTTTGTCATTGATGGCAACAATCATTCTCCCCCTGTCATCATGATCCCAATTTATCTCCCCCTTTGGCATCAATGGAAAAGGGTGGGGCTGCTCCCCCTGAGTTCAATGTCATAAGGTGACCTTCTTCTTTGGGGATGATCCCCCTAAACATGTGGCACTCAATAATACTTCATCATTATTTTTGGTATTTGGGACTTTTTATTCTTTGGAATCCTTTTGTGTGGCTTATGTTTTCTCTCTCTTTTTCATATCTAGGAGGTATATGTTGTTGGGTCTTCTTGTTGCAATTGCAACCAATCTTCCTGAGTTCTTTTCTCTGATTTTATATTTTCGGGAGTCAAACGTAAGAGTGTATCCTTGATCACATATTTTACTGACACTGAGGATATTATGCTTGATATCTTCAACCAATAGGACTTTTCCTTCTTTTACGTTTTCACTTCCAATATTTATAGTTCCTTTTCCAAGTATTTTGGTAGATGAGTCATCTCCAAATGCAACATTTCCACCCTTTTTCTTCAAGCTGACAAATTTGCTTTGATCTCTGGTCATATGATATGAGCACCCACTATCTATGAACCATTCATCTTCTTCTTTGCAATTTTTAGTGACCAATTCCATTCGATAATTTTCATTGCATGGAATTTATTTCATTTTCCATGTTGTAGTTGGTATAGGGACATTTGGCATAGGATTATCTTCCTTCATCTCTCTGCAATCTCGTGTTTTCTGACAAAGATTATTTCATTTGTAGAATACAATAAATTGATCCATTAATGGGTCAAATGGATTATAATTTTTTTTGACGGGTCTGCGAACATTTCCATATCTACTATTTGCATGATTCATGTATCTTGCGTAGTTATTATGTTCATTGATTCTACAATTGATTTCCTTGTGTCTAAAATTTACACAAGTATAACAATGTCCAAGAAAGAAAATTTGATACCTAGGAGTAAGTGATCTTCTTTGTGGTGTGCTTCATCTGGGTTCATGATCTATTGTTTTGTAGTTTCCTTCATAATGATTTATTTCATACCTAATGGGAGAGGATCTTCTTGATGTCTCATTTCTTCTAAATTCTAGTCTTCTATCTTGTTGTTCAACTTTCTCTCAAGTGTTGGTTTCATCCTTTTCATATTCATTCTCTTGTTTTGTTGTCTTCATACTATCATTGTATCCTAGTCTTGTCTTGTCATTTGGAGATCTTTGACTCCTAAGGATCTCATCTAATTTTTTAGTTCTTTTTTCAAACTTCTTCAACTTTTCTATTGCCAATAGTAGATCCCCTTTTGTGTGATCCAATTCTTCTTTCAATTTATCATAATCTTCTAATTGTTCCTTCAAGCTATCAATGGTCTTTGCAAGCTTGTAATTCTCTTCTTCACAACTACTCAATTCACCTTTTAGTATTATGTTTGTGTTTCTAAGCTTGTTATTTCCAGTTCCAACATGCTTCAACTTTTCAAGATTCTCATCTTCTTGTTCACTCTCTACGTTGTCTTTGTATCCCCAAAAGGAATTAAGGTTGGTTTCTTCATTTGAATCTTCTTTAGAAATGATTTTGTCTTCCTTATAACTCTTGTGATCATCATCTTGGGTTTCTTGGGTTACGAAGAGGACTTATCCTCCATCATTATCTTTTTCATCACTCTCATCTGAGGAGATTTCATCATCCTTGGAGTAGAATATCTTTTTATTGTTGAGACTTCTCTTTTTATAGTACCATTTTTCAACGATATGTCCTATTCTACCACAATTAAATCATTTGAGAGGAGACTCACCTTTGTATCTTTCAGATCCCTTTTGGAGCCTTCTTACAAAATTTTATATTTATTCATCAAGGTTGTTATCCTTGTATTTTGTCTTCTTTATGGCTTTAAAGGCTACTTCATTGTTTGGCTAGTCACTTTCTGTACCTATTCTCATTTCATATGCTATAAGAAAAATAGAGTGTCAACTTTAGGTTATCTCATGAGTCTTGGATTAACTATTGTCTCATGGTGATCATGAAAACAATTAGTTCCACCATATTCCACAATAGAGGAAGAATATGTCGCAGTTGCAGAAGAAACGAAAGAGATTGTATGGCTCAGGAAAATACTTGAATATTTGTAGGAGAAAAAAGTAATTTCTACTCCTCTTGTAATTGACAATAATTCCACAATCAAGTTGGATAATAATAATATATTCCATGATCGAACTAAGCATGTCACCACAAAATATCGTCTCATTCGATATCATGTAGAGGCCAATACTATTCACTCTTGACATTATTCCATAAATGAGAAAATTGTGAACATGTTCACCAAAGCGCTTGGAGGAGAAAAATTGAAAAGTTGAAAATGATGTTTGAACTCACAAATGCCCCTTAGGATTAAGGGGGGGATGTTGGACACATAATCTTTGTGATTGTGTTACTGGTATAAATATCATTGTGAATATCACTAGGAGAAATATGAAGAGATGTAGGTGATAGGAAGAGTTACTCGTTGGGGAATACCAACATTCATTCATTTGTATATTTATTGAGCATCATGTTAATGAATTAATCAAGTGTGGAGTTATGATTTTTCACATATGTGTCCCATTAGTTACAAGCTTAGGAATTGACGATGAGTTGAGAAATTCTATTGCTAATTTATTTGCCAAAACATGAATTGGAAACAATCCTAAAAGGTTCATCATTGTTTTAGTCATCAAAGCCACTTATTATAATAGTGCATTAACAACCATCAACAATGTAACTTATGATGGTGTCCCTTGAATGAAAATTTCTATAAGTGGTTTTGGTGATGATTATTAAAGGTTGACTAAAGGCCTACCTATCACTAATTTCACTTTTTTGTGTGCTTCCCAAAAAGAAAAACAATGGGAGCCCAAAATAAGGAAAACAATTTTGAATTTCTCAATTTTTATTCATGACTCTGGAAGCCTTGAAACTCTATGAGTTTTGGACACACTGACTACACTGAGAGGGGGGTGGGTGAACAGTGTAGGGATCTTTTACCAAAACTCCCCCTTCACAAAATGCATTAGTTAGCAATCACCATTTACTCATTACTTATTGTTGTCATTTATAATCAGTTACATGTGAGCATATATCAACAACATATATCAGCAATATATCATCAACAAATCATCACCACAAGGAACACAATATGTTTGACCAATTTTGTTTTTATTAAGGACTAGAATCCTTGGGTTATCAGCAACAACTGAATAGAGTACAAATTTACAAGAGCACCAACTCTATAATGAAAGATTCAGCTTACACCCTTAGAACCAACTGAGATGAGGCAACAATCCTCAACAAATATCAATCTGTCAACAGGTACATGACTTGTCAGTAGTGCAACATGTGTATGCATGCACCTTACCTATAGTACAACTCGTGTATGTACGTGGTCAGCCTACAATACAGCCTGTGTATCACATATGAGTTACTTAAGGTTTTCTCTTCAAGATCAACTTAGATCCTCTGCAACCTTCAATCACATTCTCTTCTGTCTTTCACTGTCCAATCTGACCCATAACCTATCACAACACATCCAAGCTTTCTAACAACTTACTCATTCCTCTCAACCATACAATATGAATTTTACTCATCTTGTATAAGAAACCAATATACTATAGCAATCATATCAGTACTGAATCATAAGAGTGTTTCTCACTCCATCAATCAACACAAACCAGATCACAACAACCATACCAAGAATGCCTTAAGCATTCACCACACAACAAGCAAGATTATCCATCAAGACAACAATGTAACCATACCAGAGTCTCAGTGGCAGATCTGAACCCATAGAATGAATATTTGAAACCGGTTTTAGTCTTTAAGAGCCTATCATCATCTCAACCACAAGTCTTCATGACTTCATCCACTGTACACTCCTTGTCCTCATTCATCCCGTGTATGTACGTGCTCTAGATCACTACAACCCATGTATACCTCAGAAACTAGGGTTTCTAAACTTCTGAGACTTTTGTTTTCGTGATCTCAAACTTGCCAAAACTTTGATGCATCCATGAGATCCTCTATACACTCTCTCTCTCAGAATAGATCTACAATACATGCTCAAGAGATACACAAGATATTATTCCACAAGAGACCCTTTCCTCTTATTTGTACTCTCCAAGTAGCTTCCTTAGAAGCATCTTCTAGGTCACTTAACCTACTTCTAGGTCACTTAACCCATTTCTAGGTCACTTAGGTCACTTAACCTATTTTCCTCATTTTTAGGGTTAACCACTTTCCATAATTAGAAAGTTCTCCAATTTAAATACTCCTCCTTGAATTTGTCACTTTTCTTTATCATTTAAATAATATTTTCTTCTTTGCAAGCTCTTTGACTTATTTGACCTTTTGGGGCTTCAAGCCTACATATGAGGGTCCTCCAAATTTGTAAGGCCATAACTCTCAAACCATGAGGAGTTATGTGAAATTCCACATACCACTGGAAATGGTATGACAAGAACTATCCATCTAGGATAGTTTCACTAACAAATTCACTGATCTTCATCTCATTATACCACAATCAAGCATGGGTTCTCCAACCATACTTCTAGGATAAATCAACCACAAAGCGTCTTCCCATTAGAGATTTCACCATAAGGGGACCACTTTGGAGTTCATCCATTTGTACTCCTTATCAACCATGATAAGACAATAATGAATCATCTTTACATCAATTCAACAATGCATCATATACCAATGAAATCACATCGATCCATATTCATCTATGCATCATGTATCAATGATAACTCATTGATCCATCTTCATCTATGCATGACATCATATGACTATGATTCCACTTTACATCAATCTATTAACATCAAGGACAATACATACTTCATCAATATACTATGATAAGACATTGTTAATTTGACATCAATCAACATCAATCGTTTGACATCAAATCTTTGACCTTTGACATCATTCAATTATCCTTTGGCATCAATCAATCCCTTGACATCAATCAATCACTTGACATCAATCCGTTGACATCAATCAATCAAACCTTTTGCATCAATGACAACATGATCCAACAATCTCCCCCTTTGTCATTGATGAAATACCAACATTGATGTCAACACCAATCATTGATGTCAACATGTAGACAAGGCATGCTCTACATCAATAATCATCAATCACATCAATGTGACTATCTCTTGA
This sequence comes from Picea mariana, assembly GCA_032191745.1. Taxonomy (NCBI): domain Eukaryota; kingdom Viridiplantae; phylum Streptophyta; class Pinopsida; order Pinales; family Pinaceae; genus Picea; species Picea mariana. The sequence continues at coordinate 8,337 of JASDQU010736629.1, forward strand.
CATCAATAATCATCAATCACATTAATGTGACTATCTCTCCCCCTTTGACATCAATGGAAAAGGGTCATTCTCCTCTTGGGGCTGCTCCCCCTTCTTGAACTCTCCTTGGGGATGCTCCCCCTACATGAATTCCTTTGATATTCCTTTGAATAATCCCTCCCCTTTTTGAACAAGGTATATCACTATGATGTAATACTGAAGATATATCTCTCATGCTCCCTCTCTAACCATCGCTCGCCCTGGAATTATGCTTTTGTGATCTTCCTTCAAATATAGGTATATTTTACCAAGTATGCATCTGATAAATATCTCCTCCTTGAATCATGGGAAGAAGAACAGGTCCCCCCTATGGGTATGTATCCCCCTATATTCTCTGCAAAATGAACAATATACTACCACATGAAAATCCTTGGACCTGTCCATGCATCAAACTCACGCCATAACAAACATCATGAAGAAAAAGATATGTCAATGAATGAACAAAGACATCATGTGCCAAAACATGTGCCAATAGTATACCAATCATATGCCTCCATCAACATGCCAACCATGTGCATATACCAATATTCCAACCATGTGCATCTACCAATGGTATGTCTCCACCATGAACCAAGTATCAAAATCATGTATCTCAATCAATCAAGTGTCTCATCATATCATCCAATACATCATGTACCAAAGTATGTGCTAATTAAGTAATACCAATTGTGTACTTTTAGCCAAGTAATATCATCCAAACATATACCATCTATGAGTGTATCGAACATGTACATCAACATGTATCAACACTTGTACCAAGAAAGTACATCAACCATGCACCACAACAAAATGAATCCTCATGCATGTATGCCAAATCTAGAATAAAACATGTGCCAATCAAACTGCTAGTAGGTGCCTTTACCAATGCACTAGAAGTGTATCAATCATGCATCAACTATAGATCATGCTATGACTCATCAATGATGTAAAACATGATCACCTCATCAACTCACTAACTACATGTCCCAATATGTTGTCCAACCATATGCCAAATGCATGCACCAAGATATCCAACAAGTAAGCTTCCAATAATACATCATAAGATATATCAATGAAACTCAAAATATGTACCATCCATGTACCCCAACAAATCAGCCTCAATCCTCCATTCATTACAACAAATAATTAAGAAATCAATATGTACTATAAGTGTGACTCAATAGATCAATGACATCTCTAGCTAGCATCATCAAGATATATCACATAACCAAGGTTCCATAACTTCACTGTCATAATCAGCATTGTTCTTCAACAGAACATTCCTCAATCCATACTCATGTGTTAGTGCCATGCATCCAAGATATCCTTTCATTTTATATCATCACTTTACATAATCCAATATGTAATCATGAAAACCTACAGCAAACAATGTCAAAACCTACAACAAACTATGTCAGACCCTACAACACAGAGTTATACCATCACATCAAGTTGCAACCCATGTGCATAGCCCTTTTCCCTAGGATTTACCACATATAAGTGGCATGATGCATAGAAAACTCACATATATACAAGACCTATTCAAGTTCCACCTGCATATGTACACGACTATTACCATTGTCACCCGGGTATGCTTCAGTAGATGACACACTTGAGCCTCCTTTAAGGCTTCCATTCTACTCTTGGGATTTCTTCGTGTGTTCCAACAATCCTAGGATTTGTGGCCAAATACACTATAGATGTAACATTTGATGTTGTGATAGTGAACAAAAATGTGTCCTACTTGATCACATCTCCAACATCTTATGGTGTTATGAAATATTCCGTTATCTCTCCTTGCATAAAATCTACATTCCAAAGCTTTGTGACCATATTCATTACATGAATAACATTGACCATGAAAAATACTTTCATACTTTTGCTTTGGTGTCCATATTCTTTGAGATGTAAGGATGGCTTCTTGATGTATTCCTTTCTTTGTTCTTTTGAAACTTTATTTCCCTTGTGTAGATGGTTGACTTGCAACATTATCGTCATCCTTTCAGAGTGAGGGACTTACCTCATGCTTCTTTGAGGTTCTTTCTTCAGCATGTGTAGCTTCTCTCTTGTATCCAAGACCTGATTTATCATTTGGTTATCTTTGAGTTTCCAAGATCTCATTCAAGATTTGTGAGTTATTCAAGAATTTGTTTGAATTCTCTACTTTCTTTCTAAGATCAACAACTTAAGCTTCTAACTTATAACATGACTCTTCCTTTTCATTTACTTTATTCTTCAATAGTTCCTCTACCCTTTTGGCTTCTTCAATTTGGGTATTAAGATGGACAATAGTTTCAAGACTTTTGCTAATCTCATCATCTACCATCTTGTCTTCTTTTTAATTCTTTAGTCTTGTGATCTCTTCTTCATTTTCTTCTAATTGAGTATTATTACTCTCTTTTTGTTCCTTGAACATTTCCTTTAACTTGAAGATGTGATTTTGACTCTTCTTAAGAAACTTTTTAGTGTTATCCAAAAGAGAGCTATAGTATATATAATAGTGGTCATTTCTATATTCATATAGACCTCTTTCAACTTTCTCTTTAAGCTCTGATAGTTTTCCTTCTACTTTTTCCATGGGATAACAATCAATTAATTCTATATGAACTATTTCTAGATTTTCTTCTTCACTTGTAGAGAAAAAATCAACATCATCACATTTTGAATTATTGCAATCAAGGGTTTGTGGAGATTCTTTACCTTCATTTGAAATGTCTTCAAGATATTCCTTTTTTCCAAGATCATCACATGATTCTTTGCCTTCATTGGAATTGTCTTCAAGATCATCATATTTAAAAATATCAAGAGTTTTTGGAGATTCTTTACCTTCATTGTTCTTGATGGAGTTGTCTTCAAGATCTTCCTTTTTTCTTTGATATTTATTCTCTAGATTTATCCATAGATACTTGGTGGAAGTGCATTGTCTCATGCTCACTTTGACAGGACTTGAGAGTCCACTAAGAATGGTCTTGAGAGCCAATGCATCATTCTTCTTTCCTTCGCTTTGAGATGCAAACTCTGACTTGTTCTTCAATGAAACAGATCCACCAATGGTTGCCTTCCAAATACCTGCTCCCATTTCCTTCAAATGTACGTGCATCTCTATTCTCCATGTAGAATAATTTTCCTCATCAAGGATTGGAACTTCATCATCCATTGGTGTGTCTATGGATCTCCTCCAAGCTTATTAAGGATTATAGTGAAGGCTCGTTTTGATACCAATTGTTGGACACACCAACTACACTGAGAGAGGGGGGGTGAACAATGTAGGGCTCTTTTACCAAAACTTCCCCTTCACAAAACTCGTTAGTTAGAAATAACCATTTACTCATTAATTATTGTTGTCATTTATAATCAGTTACATGTGAACATATATCAACAATATATCATCAACAAATCATCACACAAGTATACAGATTGATATATCCTTAACAGATATCAATCTGTCAATAGGTACGCGACATGTCGGTAGTGCAAAACACGTATGTACGTGCCCTACCAGTAGTACAGCTCTCGTATGTATGTGGTCAGTCTATAGTAAAACCTGCATATCACATATGAGTTACTTAAGGTTTTCTCTTCAACATCAACTCATATCCCCTACAACCTTCAATCACATTCTCTTATGTCTTTCATTGTCCAATCTGACCCATAACTGATCATAACACATCCAAGATTTCCAACAAATTACTCATGCCTCTCAACCATATAACATGAATTATACTCATCATGTATAATCAACCGATATACTATAGAAATCATATCAGTATTGAATCATAAGAGTGTTTCTCACTCCATCAACCAACACAAACTAAATCACAACAATCATACTAAGAATTCCTTAAACATTCACCACACAATAGGAAAGAGTATCCATCAATACAACTGATCTTCCCAGGAAGGTGATATACAAGAGAAGGTGACCATGCAAGCCATATTCCATCTTTTGACCAAAAAATCCTCAGGGGCGCAAATCTGAACAAGGGCGCACGATTATTTTGGGTGACCAAGCAATGGGGATCCAAACCGGGATGATCTAAGAGTGGCCAAGAGGCTTTGGCTATATCCGAGTGACCTTCAGGGATCAGTGAGAGAATCACAGTGCATCCATGGAAGAGGGTGCACTCACTTCATCCCAGCAAAGGAGAAACCAGTAAGGGTGCAAACCCCAGTTGGTGCTCCCTCCCTTCTCCCTCGAAAAACTTGAGGGAAATGATTTCTCCCTGAGAGAGTGGATAGATAATAGGATAAGATTCCTCTCAGAGGTAGAAGCATGGAAAATGGAGTCACTAGGAGGCATCCATGAAGGAAGATGCACTGGTTATTCTTCAGAAAACTTAAAAATGAAATTATCGTGAATGTAAAAGGAAAACTAGGAAAATAAAATAAATGAGACACATAGCTTTAGAAGAAAAGGTAAGAATGCTTTATTTGAGTCGCGGTTCACCTTATATACTGAGGGAACCATTTATTTTACATATATTTAATTCATCATCAAAAGGTGAAGATGTGTTGCGCCTAGGTGATTGACTTGTGTGCCCTAGGTGATCGTTCCCCTAGGTGGCCTCCTTGGCCCAATTCCTCCCTGTTTAGATCTCGAAGAGTCTTGGCTTCCATGAGAAGATGAGGAAACTTGTTGTGCAATACATCAGTTGTGATCCACTTTGTTTGAGCTGGTGTTTGGCCTTGGCGGGGTACCAGATATGAAGTGTATGTCTGGTGTCTTGTAGAGTGACTCCGAGTATCCAGTATAGTGTCTTTGGCCACTAGGAGTTGGAAATCGGGAATTTTGTCCACTGGATGAGTGATGGTGAATGGATCTTCCAAGAGGGAAGCCTCAAAAAACTTTAAGTGATTTACATTAACAACATTATGGATTCCCAGTTGTGGTTGCAGATCCAAGCTATACGCATTTTCTCCAATCTTTTCGAGTATTGTATACGAACCATATCTTATTGGAAGAATCTTGTGATGGTGGCCTTTGAAGTGTTTATTATCGAAATGTAACCAAACTTGATCCCCTGGTTGAAAGGACATGAAGGTTCTTTATTTTTCATGGCACTGCTTGGCATGATCTTGGGTTTTTTTGAGTGTTGTTGTTACTGCACTATGGCGTTGTGCAATTTTTTGGAGAAATCGTTGAGTTGAAAGTTGTTCCTGTTGTTGATGGAAGGTACCTTGAGGAGCCCAAGTGAATGGGAGCACGGTTGGAGATGCTGGTTAGAAGCCCAAGAATACTTCAAAAGGTGAAAATCCTCTAGAAGAATGTGTTGCCTTGTTGTAGCTATGTTGTAGAATGTGCAAGTAATTGTCCTATTGTTTGTTGTGCTCAAAGTGAGTACGGAGAGCATGAACCAAGGCTCTATTGAAAACCTCTATTTGGCCATCTGTTTGAGGATGGAATGCAGTAGAAAACTTGAGGTGGCACCCCAATAGCACCCATATGGTCTTCCAAAATGTGTTGAGGAAGCGAGAATATCTGTCTGAGATGATAGTGCTTGGGAGGCCAAAATGGGGCCAGACATGTCAGAAGTAGAGTTATATTGTTTTCATTGTTGTAGTAGTCTTCGTGCATGGGATAAAAAGTGCCATTTTGTTGAAGCGGCATACCACGACCCAGATTACATCATGTTTATTTTGGGTTCTTGGAAATCTACTAAGGAAGTCCATTGATATTGACTCCCAAGGCCGAGAAGGAAGCGGAAGTGGTTGATACAACCCATGCTTCCAGTTCGATGGCTTGAATTGTGAGCATAATGCACAGGCTCTGATAAATTTTTCAACTTGAGGTTGCATGGAAGGCCAATGAAAATGGCGTTGTAGATGTTGGATGGTCTTTGTGGTACCGAAGTGGCCACCATAGGTTGAAGCAAGTGCCTCCCTAATGAGTAAGAGGTGGTCTTCTGAGTTGGAACGCATAGCAAATTCAACTTATATAGCAACCCATCCCGAATAGTGTAGTCTAGGAAGGGGGTCTAATTGATCACTGTGGGACTTTGCAAAGCTTCCCAAATCTCTCGAAAGTCAGAGTCAGTAGCATATTGATATTTCCATGTGTCATAAGTAGCACAATGCACTTATAGAATGGAAAGAACTGGAGTGGGAGGTCGACTTAGAAAATCATCCATCTTATTTGAAGTGCCTTTATTATATCTGATGACTAAGTGAAATTGCTAAATGTAGGAGGCCCATTTAAGGTGCCTTTGTTCCTGAATCTTCGATTGAGAGTTGATGAAAATCAAAGGGTGGTGGTCTATATGCAGAATGGTTTCTTTACCCAACAAATAATCCCTCCATTGTTTGAGTGCTTGAACCAGACTATAAAATTCCTTGTCATAGGTGTTATAATTTTCCTTTGCCTCGGATAGGGTTTCGGAGTGGTAAGCAATGGGGTGTCCTCCATGTTTAAGTATAGCACTAATAGCATATTTTGAGGCATTAGACTCAATATCAAAGGGTTGGGAGAGGTCCAACAGATGTAAAACAGGGGATGAGCAGAGGGTGTCTTTGAGCTGAGCAAAGTGACTAGTTTCTTCTTTAGCTCGTATGAATGTAGAATATGTATTTGAGAGTTGATGCAAAGGTCGAGCAAGATGTGAAAAAGAGGGAATGAACTTACGATAGAAATTGATGCCACCCAGAAAGATTTTCAAATCCTTAGCTGAAGAAGGTAGAGGCCATTGCTTCAATGCCTGGATGTGGGTTGGATCTGGTTGAATACCCTCTGAGCTGACCACAAATCTGAGATAAGGAACTGAAGTCTGGCCAAAATATGACTTCTTCGCTTTGACTTGCAACTTCTGTTCTTGGAGAATTTGGAGAACTTGTCGGACATGTTGCATGTGAGTGTCCCCTGTCCGACTGAAGATGAGAATTTAATCTAAGTAGATGACCACAAATCGACCCAAATGTGCTTTGAAGATGTCATTGATGATCCTCATGAAAGTGGTTGGGGCATTGGTGAGGCCGAAAGGCATGACTTTCCACTCAAAAAGACCAAATTTGGTCTTGAACGTTGTTTTCCAAACATCATCTGGGTTCATTCGAACTTGATGGTAGTCGATTGTTAAATCCAATTTAGTAAACCACTTAGCTCCTTGGAGGGTGTCGAGTAGTTCCTCAATCAGGGACAGGGTGTAACAGTTTTTTATTATGGCTTTGTTCAAGGCTCGGTAATCAGTGACAAGGCACATTTTTGAGGTATCTCTTTTAGGGATGACAAATGTGATAGAAGCACAGGGAGAAGATGAAGGTTGGATGTGGCCAGAGTTGATGAGGTCAGTCAGTTGTCTTTAAATTTTCTCTATTTCTGTTGGGGCCAACCAGTAAGTAGGGGTGTTAGGTAAAGCAGATCTGGGGATGAGATGAATGGAATGGCCAATGTGTCGGTAGGGGGGGAGTCCCTCTGGAGGTTGAAATGCCTCTTAAAACTCATGGAGGAGGGGAGTAATTATTTCAGGAACAGGGTGTGTGGTATTTTTTGGTGTTATTGGGCACACCAAATAGAGAGAGATGCATTGGTTTAAGTGTACATGCGGTATTTAATCTTTGGTAGAAGGGGGTTTGGGTTTTACTGTAGTTAAGATATAAGTGTGGCCTTCTTTGGTAATTTTTTACTAGCGGGATTTGGCTAGATAGATAGAATTTCTTTGGGTTTGGTATGGGATATCGAACAACAAATATGCACAATCCAAGGGGAAGACATCACAGAATACAGTATCTTTGAATTGGCCTATGGAGAAAGTGACCAGACAATGCTTAGAAACTAAGAGGTGAGGGCCATCCTTCTGGACCCATCCAAGTTGATAGGGTTGTGGATGTGGAGTAGTAACCAGATTAAGGCGGTTGACAAGGTCTTGAGACACCAAATTTTTTTGGATTCCATTGTCCATAATCAGTAAAGCCAAGGCGTTTTTGATTTGGCAGTTATGGATGAAGAGGGTTTTGGTGGATGAGTTCAAATCTTCATGGGTCATTAGAATCAATGAGGGATATATTTCTATGGGATTTTCCAAAGGAACTTCTTTGGTATATTCTCCTTGGGAAGGCACAATGAGCTCAGTGAGTAGGGTTTTTTTGGTTTTTAGATTTTGGAGGATTTGATAATTTGGTGAATTGTGTTAAGTAGTTTTGTGGAATGAGCACCACAGTGTCCTTATATTTGTATTGGGTGTGGGGTTTTGAGCCCGACGAGGTGGGAAGAGTGTTGATGGATGGGAGCTAGATGGTTGAGAGGCAGGGGGGTTGGTGTAGGGGCGGGACTAAGGAATACGACCTCTAGGAGAAACTTTCCTTTCTATAGCCAAAGATCTCTGAAATGTTTTGTCTAAAGTTGGATTTTCAAACAGCTCTACTTCTTGATGAAATTGAATTAATAAACTAGCCACAAATTTTAATATGAGTACTTATTCTGGATATGGAACATGAAGTAAGAGGCACATCTTACAGAAGAAGTCTATGTAGCCTTGCACTCCTTGTGAAGGGAGTTGTCGAAGTTGGTTCCATTTGATCCATAAGGATTTCACATACCCTGGTGGGTAGAAGCGATTTCTCAAAGCTTTGAAAATTCGAGTCGAGGTTCTAATGGGTTTGGAAGTAGAGGATTATGGAGCATCCCCAATCTCTATCACAAATGTGGTCTTCTCTTGCTCTGTATCCCACCAAGTTTTTGACAGTCCTTCTGATTGCAAGGCGACAATCTGGAGCTTTATTTCCTCGGTAAGGCCTGGACATTTATTAAAATAGGTGGAGAGGCTGCAAATCCAAGAATCCACAATTTCTCCATTGATTTGACCAGCAAATTTGGGTAGTTGTATTTGAGTGTCCAACCAGAAGGGGTCTAGATTGTTTTGTTGTTGCATTATGAGAAACTCATTGAGGACATAGGAAAGATCTTGGACGGGATTTGATGTGTTGGAATATGAGTCGGATGCCAAAGGATCTTTGCATGGATGCATTGTGAGGCCAATTGAAGAGCAAAGGCGCCCCTAGTTTGCAATGTTGAACAGATGACTCTATTTTGAGAACAGAGGATGCAAAACCCTGAAGCAACAAAGATTGAACTAGTCTAGAGGGAGAGATATGTATTTTTTTAGATCTTTCGAACTCCTCTTTGTTGCAATGGAGATGTGGGCACCCTTGGGGCTTATGAGATTTGTTGAGCTTCTTGCATAAAAATGGAAACCCTGGAATGGGAAAAATATGGACTATTTCATGAAAACCCCCAAAACATTTGGCTCAATCTTCAAGATCGAAATATTTTCCATGGATCTTGAGGCTCTGATACCAATTGATTTGCCCAGGAAGGCGATCTACAGGAGAATGTGCCCACCCAAGACATAGTCCGAATTATGATCAAAAACTCCTCAGGGGTGCAAATCTGAACAAGGGTGCACCATTGTTTTGGGTGACCAAGCAATGGGGATCCAAACCAAGATGATCTAAGAGTTTCCAAGAGGCCTTGGCTATCTCAGAGTGACCTCCGGGGATCAGTGAGAGAAGCACATTGAATCCATGGAAGAGGGTGCACTCACTTCATCTCAGCAAAGGAGAATCCAGTAAGGGCGCAAACCCCAGTTGGTGTGCCCTCCCTTCTCCCTCAAAAAACTTGAGGGAAACAAATTTCTCCCTGAGAGAGTGGCTAGCTAATGGTATAAGATTTCTCTCAGAGGTGAAAGCATGGAAAATAGAGTCACCAAAAGGAAGCCATGAAGGAAGGCACACTGGTTATTCTTCAGAAAACCTAAAAATGAAATTGACGTGAATGTATAATGCAAACTCAAGAAATAAAACAAACGAGACGCATAACTTTAGAAGAAAAGTTAAGAATGCTTTATTTGAGTCCTGATTCACCTTATATACTGAGGGAACCATTTATTTTACATGTATTTAATTCATCATCAAAAGGTGAATATGTGTTGCGCCTAGGTGATTGACTTGTGTGCCCCAGGTGGGTGTTCCCCTAGGTGGCCTCCTTGGCCCAACAACAATGTAATGATACCAAAGTCTCAGTGGAAAATCTGAGCCCATAGAATACAAATTTGGAACCTGCTTTAGTCTTCAAGAGCCTATCATCAGCTCAACCACAAGTCTTCATGACTTCATCCACTGTACATGCCCTGTCCTCATTCAACCCACATATGTACGCTCTCTGGCTCATTGCAGCCCGTGTATACCTCAGAAACTAGGGTTTCTGAACTTTCGAGACTTTTGTCGTCATGATCTCAGACTTTTCAAAACTTTGATGCATCCATGAGATCCTCCATACACTCTCTCTCTCATAATAGATCTTCATTACATGCTCAAGAGATACAGAAGATATTCTTCCACAAGAGACCCTTGCCTCTTATTTATACTCTCCAAGTAGCTTCCTTAGAAGCATCTTCTAGGTCACTTAACCTACTTCTAGTTCACTTAACCCATTTCTAGGTCACTTAACATATTTTCCTCATTTTTAGGGTTAACCACTTTCCATAATTAGAAAGTTCTCCAAGTTACAATGTGATCAATATCTAATGAACTGTGTTCTGAATTTGATATCTAGTTAGGATGAAGAAATAATTATTGATGAGTCATAACATAACAAAACCTATATGATCTCATCCATATGTGGTTTTAACACACTAAAGCCCAAGTTTTCTTCACATAGTCATAAAAGTGTTGCAACCTCTATTCTTTAAATCCGCCTACCTTTAGGAAATATATCTTAGATAATTTTAGACTAGAATCCCTAATTAAACCTACAAATACAGCTAAACCAAGGCATGCATATATCAATCCATTAAATACTATAGTGTACTCAGAAAAAATAGGGAAAGCAACTTAGGTAAGGCCATGATTTGAGTAATAATAGAGCACACATTAAGCCTCTTCTATATTTAATGGATGTAAACCACAAAATCAAGTTAAGTTAGTGATTAACTACAAAAATGTCAAACATGAACTTGTCTATGGTGAGATTTGTCATGTTGATCTCTTAATTTTATGATACTGAAACCGATAATATAGTCCCCCTTAAAAGACATAATAAGTGCATAGACACCTTCGAGGGTATTAATAAAGGAAAGAAATATTTTAAGGATCCATACTTGATTTAAAGTATAGAAACCTTGAGGAATCTTACTAATTCTTAAAATGCCTACTATAAAAGGTTTAGTTAACTTTTTTTTATATAAATATTTAAATTCCTATGAATTTTAGAAAAACTTTTACAGGAAAATAACCTTATCCAATAGAATAAATGTGCAAATATATTTCAAAAAAATAAAAATTGATAAATCATTTTTGGTAAAAACAATGCAAAATTAACTTGTAAAAATTTCCCTAAAGGGAATCCTTTCCCAACCATGTTAGGTAACCATGTTAAGTAGAGCTACTCAACATGTTGCATAAACCACAATAGATCTCACACAAATAAATAGTATTAATTCCTCTTTTTCAATGAAAACAAGTTATTGCACCATTAAAGAGAGTGAAAATAGATAGTGACAACATTATCCATGTCTTTCCTATGCTTTTACACCCAAACTTCAATACAATGTGTCAAAGAACATTGGTATTGTTGCAACCTCTATTCTTTAAATCCGCCTACCTTTAGGAAACATATCTTAGATAATTTTAGACTAGAATCCCTAATTAAACCTACAAATACAGCTAAACCAAGGCATGCATATATCAATCCATTAAATACTATAGTGTACTCAGAAAAAATAGGGAAAACAACTTAGGTAAGGCCATGATTTGAGTAATAACAGAGCACACATTAAGCCTCTTCTATATTTAATGGATGTAAACCACAAAATCAAGTTAAGGTAGTGATTAACTACAAAAATGTCAAACATGAACTTGTCTATGGTGAGATTTGTCATGTTGATCTCTTAATTTTATGATACTGAAATTGATAATATAGTCCCCCTTAAAAGACATAATAAGTGCATAGACACCTTCGAGGATATTAATAAAGGAAAGAAATATTTTAAGGATCCATACTTGATTTAAAGTATAGAAACCATGAGGAATCTTACTAATTCTTAAAATGCCTATTATAAAAGGTTTAGTTAACTTTTTTTTATATAAATATTTAAATTCCTATGAATTTTAGAAAAGTTTTACAGGAAAATAACCTTATTCAATAAAATAAATGTACAAATATATTTCAAAAAAATAAAAATTGATAAATCATTTTTGATAAAAACAATGCAAAATTAACTTGTAAAAATTTCCCTAAAGGAAATCCTTTCCCAACCATGTTAAGTAGGAGCTACTCAACATGTTGCATAAACCACAATAGATCTCACACAAATAAATAGTATTAATTCCTTTTTTTCAATGAAAACAAGTTATTGCACCATTAAAGAGAGTGACAATAGATAGTGACAACATTATCCATGTCTTTCCTATGCTTTTACACCCAAACTTCAATACAATGTGTCAAAGAACATTGGTATTGTACTATATTATTTTATGTCTATATGTACCCAAACTTCAATACAATGTGTCAAAGAACATTGGTATTGTACTATATTATTTTATGTCTATATGTTATATTTAATGATAAATGCTACTATATCAATGGTTTAGATTCTCATTTTTAGATAATATAAAAACAATTATTTTAATTTTGATGGTGCCTAGTTCATTTTCAAATCAAAATTTAAAAAAATATGGATCAAGTATAGGAGATGTACAATTTGCACACTTTGTAGACTAGGCATACAAATTCAGAATTGAGAAAATGAAATTTCGTTGGAAATTTTATTTTGAAAACTAAAAGGTATAGCCACTATATGTTTCTAAAAGTTATTAAAATCCCTTCTACACTCTATGCAAGACCCAACTCATGTGGAGCCCCCTTGGTGACTAGTGAAAAGACTCAACATTGAATTTTTTGCAAATTATGCTTACATTTGATGAAATCTAACTTGGTCATTTTGGACATGTGATTTTCAGATATAGGAGGGTTTTATAACTCAAAAATAAATTAAGAATGTTTTCCTTAATTGCCAAAAGATAAAGAGCTCAAAATAAGTCAAATAAGGTCAAATGATGATGTGTCCACAAATAAATACTATCCGTACAACCCCAAACTTAGTGAGCTAGACCTAACCAATATAAAATCCAAAACATTGAAACAATTTTTAAGTCAATCCAAATGACTTTGAAATGTTTTACTTGTTAATTTGGTCTTTATGTTATTTGGTTTAAGGAGAGGAAACATGCCTAGTAAAGTTTTGTTGTCAAAATAAGTATAACAAATGACTTATTTATTACTACTTTTTTTATTATTATCTTCTTTTTTGATGATTTATTTATCAATGCCAATAACAAAAAGGTTGAAGGTAAAAATAATAAGTCATTGACAAAAAGGACGAAGAGAAGAAAAATAAATTATGGAATATGTTCATCCTTTCAACGTTTTATTGACCAAAACTCAAATAATTGATCTATAAAACAATTCTCTTAAAATACTATTAAATTAACAAATATATATTTTAAGCAAACTTTCAATCATGGTTTTTTTCTTCTTCAATGTAGTGTATTTTCCTAGATTTTCTAGATGGACCTCGTTAAGGAAAACACCTAATTATATCCTTAACTAGTTACTTAGTTAGTTTATCATTACAAGAGTTGGTAACTCCATAACATCTTATAACCATATTGGAACCATATTGTGTAACTGTACATGTGCATATTAATAAAATACACATCAATAGTGTAGTGTGTTGCATCAATTCTATCTCTGCTTAATCTCTTCATACTATGAGAGCGGATCTAAATCTCACTCCATCACTAGAAGACCCAGGACCCTTGGTATGTGAAAATTAATCCTTCTTGTGAAAGTTGAAGTTACCAAAGCAATACTCCTCATTGTAAGATCAAGGATCAGTAAGAATGCAATAGAGCCAAGCCGAGTCGTCTGAGTGTTTGGAAGCAAGGAACCTCGTGTGCAAGAATAAAGGGAGGTTCTGTTGGATGCCTATGGAGACCAGGTTTAGAGAAAGAGCAACGGAAGCATGTGTGAAAGACCCAATGAGCATGCAATAAAGGGATTCCTTACGAATGCGCTGGAAAATCTCAGCCACGAACCAGGATAAAGTAAAGTATTTATTATAATTTTATTACAAGTTTTAAAATGCTCAGTAAAAACGACATGGATTTAAGAGAAGTATTATATTATTATTTTTAAAATGATGTGTAAAGCCAAAGAGACGTGAGTTTTATTTTAAGTTTTGGCCATCATAAAGAAATAAAAAAGAATAAAGTGTTTTTGAATTATAAAAGGGAGTGTTTTATTTTAATGTTTTAGAGATGACGATATAAAAGGAAAGGCAAGAAAGGATTTGCAATTAAAAAGGATTTGTCATTAAGCAAGATCATCGTCAGTATTCAAAAAGAAAGAAGAAGGCATTCAGAATGGAATGAACTATTTCATGTGATATCGAATTGAGTGGACAGATATGGAGTGTCACATGTAAATATTATGGTTGGAAATGTTATGGTTGGAGTGGATTTGGATGAAATTCTCAAAATGATTGGAAATAATTTGTTTTTTGAAAACATGCTTAGTGTGTTGAGTTGTTTCTTGTGTAAGTTGTTAAAGTTGATGAAAATAACTTTAATGCTTTGGTGATATGAGAAAATATTTTTGTCTTGGAAGAATGTATTGAATCTTATTGAGTCTAGCTAACTCAACATTGGTATAGTTATTTTGTTAGAATTCGCGACTCTAACAAATGACAGGAGAATAAGGAAATCCAAGACGAAGGTAAATTCAAGAGAAAAAAGATGTTAAGCATGGTGATGAGATTTATTTTGGCATTTATAAAGAGAGTTGCAAAGAGATAAGAAGTTATGTGAATCGAAGAAGCATATTCCACCCAGGCCAACAAAGCCAATAGATGAAGAAGAGTCGTCATGAAGAAAATAATCTACAAGAAAGAAAATTGAGGCTTCCAGGGAGGAAGCCGCAAGACAAGACTATTTCCTCTTCTATTGTTGAAGAGAAAGAATCGTTATTGCATCTTTTATTGTTGAAGAGAAAGAATCATTGACGTTGAGTCATTTTATGGACAACATTAGCAGTAAAAATTGCATGAAGAAATTCGCAAAGAAGAAAGATGAGCAGAGACATGCAACAAAATATAACTAAATTTTTGGTTTTTTCATTCATCAACAAATACATAGGAAATGAATTGTTGTAATTTGAGGGGTGCATGTTCAGTTGTACTTGACACCCCATTAGACACTATTGTAAGTTTTTTTGCCTAAGTTTTTTTGTCCCATTTGTAAGAAGTTGTGAGCTTTGCTATAGGCAAGCTTTGTTCCCCATGTTCGGTAAGCCTTGACTGAATCGGGCCTACATAGGTCAATATGTGATCGTGTAGCATGTATCCTTGGTTTTGAGCAGCATGAAACATTGGCCATGATACATCACAACTGTCCCTACTGGCCAGTGGAGGAATGTGGTATTAAGTCCACTTTGGTAGATACAAGGATGTCTACTCATTTGCTAACTTGATGATTGTATCGGAGAATTTGAATCTTCGATTAAGAGGGGAAATATGAGATATGTGAGATATTAATCTGAGAGTTGATTAAGACCAAGTTTTGTTTAAGGGGAAATGTGAAATCTAATGTATTGGTAGCTGATGATAATGATAGTTTTTCCCAAATGTAATTAAGGGGAAATGTGTATAGAAAGTCTCTCTCGATCGAAGGATTCACTCATGGCTTGGGGAAGGACATACAGCTGAACAAGATGTGTCAGAAAAATCGCAAAAGAGCATGCGTTGTGTATAGTAATAACCAAATAGGATGGTGTGTCAACCAGAGATAACGGTGTTATGAAGCACACTAAAACCATAGCAGTGCCGGATAGGGATGGGGGTAATGCATAGGAAATAGAACCGGTATTACTATTTAATGTCCACTAAAGAAAGAGAGAGACAGCGAGATAGCGCTGGAATCCGTTGAAGCATCATTTAATTGGCTCTGTTGTGAGAGCGAGACCATATCGCTGGAATCCGTTGAAGCATCATTTAATTGGCTGATAGCAGAGCCACAATCTGCCGCTGGAATTGAATAACGATAAAATTCTGTGTGATAGATAAATATATGTTTTTTTTTGGTTTTTCATAGAAATTTTGTGATATAAATTTGAATAAAATTTCGAGTTTTTATTATTTAAATTATATTTTTGAATGTATAAATGGATTTAGTTTATTGAAAAATCTCTGGAGTAGATGTAACAATTTCTTATTAAATTTAGAACAAAATTAATCAAATAATATTAAATAAATTATACAAATTTGACCACTCAAATCTGTAGATGCAACAATTTCTTATTAAATTTAGAACAAAATTAACCAAATAATATTAAATGAAAAAGCCAAAAAATAGAACATTTAAATTACCAAATACAAAATTAACATCCAAATGCTTTCTCTATCCAAAAGCTCTTTTGAGTGGGAACAGGTGGAAAGTGTGCATGATATCCAACCTGCTGAGCAATATTGAATGCTGCAGCAGATGGATTATAAGCTGTAGGATCTGAATCGCTTTAAGATCTGATGGCTTATAATCCATTCGCTACAGCATTGAAAGCTGAGTAGCTACCCTGAATAGGGCAAGTTTTCTATCTGAGTGTCTTCTATCCAAGTTCACATATTTTGAAAAGGAAAGTGCTAAGCACAATGCAATGTATTAATTAAAATTAAAATTGGGTATATATGTGAGCACTGTAATTATTTTAAGTTTTAGTCTTTTTTTATATATTTTCTGTTTAATTTTGTGGAAAATTTGGTTAGAATTTGTTAGATTTACAGATTGAGTGGTTAATTTTGTATATTTATGTATTCTATATTCAGAAATACAATATAAATATAAATAACAGAAAAATATGATTTTATAAAAAATTGGATCACTAAATTGAATCAGACAACCAAAACTTAAAACAATTAAATAACATCTATTTACTGATGATTGATATAACATTAGATTGAAAAGTATTCCAATGTAAAATTGGAAGTTTAAGCTTATAATATAAACCACGAACAAAAATCAAAGTTATAACAAAAAAAAATCAAAGTTATAGGGGAAAAAATGATTGTGCATACAATTCTACAAAGTTATAAGGAAAAGAATGATTGTGCATACAATTCAACATTACAGCAGTAGTCGAAAACAAATTTACAAGAAATTGTACCATGAAATTTAAAAGAATTTAGGTGTCAATGGCATAGTTGCAGCCATAGCATTTGGCGGTCGTTGCTCTGGCATACCAATGCATATAAATTTACACCCCATTTAATTATGGATAATCTCTTGAAGCAACTTCTTCATATTTGTATCGTATTTATTCACAATCTCGCTTCCAAGAAAATCTGCTAAAACTCGAAGCTCGTTTGTGCTGATCACCCTAAGCCCAGATTTACAAAGTGCGGTAATAATATTTAAAGCAGCTCTCACGTGAAATGCCCTGAATTCAAAACCTGCAACGACTAGTTCCACCATTCGAACAATATGTTTCACTATGTCCAATCTTTGCAGCCTCTCCTTCTCGTAGTCATCGTTATTATCTTCGGCCGTGGCTATGTATTGGATCAATTGGGGCCCTCGGGTAAGTGCTATACCAGTAGAAATCAATTGGAGCCCTCGGGGAGCTACTGCTACATGATCCCGGAAACGGGAACGTCCACGTAATCTTGAAAATATAAAAGAGCGTCCCTCTTGCACATCCAGGCAGCTTGGAGAATTGATGTGCCGTTGTCGAGGTCTTCGTCTGTTATATCCCGACTATTATCGCGTCCTTGGCGTCATCACATGAAGAGAGCCATTCCCGTAATAAATTAAGGAGATGTGCATCAATCACCTTGAACAAATATTTGTATCCCTTCATTATCGAAAACGAATCCTTGTTTTCTTTTCTGTACTGGCAATAAATGTGTGTGCAGAAGCAAAGGAACAATAAAATGCACAGAAAAAAAACGATTGTATTGCACACACCCAGAAATGGTTACATTGCTTGTTTTTATAGGGAGAATGGAAGCATCTGGAGCATCCAGAGCTTTCCCTAGAGTGTTGGTGGAAGTATTCACAAAAGGTAGTGAATGGAGCTTTCTGGAAGAGAGTGGAAGCTGGTAGGTAGGTAGGTAGAGAAATTAAATTCTCTCCAACACTCCCCCTAATTTCTACTACTAATTACATCAATATTTACAATGCCCAATTCTTCTCTTAAATACTCAAATTGGTCGTATGCAAAAGCCTTTGTAAATATGTCTGCAAGTTGCTTCTTTGATCTGCAATGTTGTAGGATGAGTTCTCCATTGTTGACAAGTTCTCGAATGAAGTGATATTTCATGTCGATATGCTTTGTCCTCTTGTGAAAAACATGATTCTTTGATAGTGCAATGGTGGACTTGTTGTCACTATTGGTTGCTTCTGCTGATGAGATTGTCACTATTGGTTGCTTCTTTGATGCCCATGCCACAACTCCTGTTCCAAGATGAAATGCATATCCAGATGTGCTCTTTCTATCATCAATGCTTCCTGCAAAATCACTATCTGTGTATCCAACCAACTGCAGATTATTTGAAATGGAATACAATTCTAATAACCTTCCCAATTGACCTTTAGCCACAGGACCTTCCAGTGATCTTTATGTCTTTTCCTGCTTGCCAATGTGAGTTCTTTGGTGTGTCCATGAATCTAGAAATCAAACTGACTCCATACATTATATCTGACCTAGTCGTTGTCAGATACATCAAACTTCCAACCAATTTTTTGAATATGGTTGAATCAAAATCCATCTCATTTTGTTCTCTACTTAGTTTGGTGCCAACTACCACATGTGTAGAAACTGGACTGCAGTTTATCATTCTAAACCTTTTTAAAACATCTATTGCATATTTACTTTGACAGATGAAAATGCCTTTATCATTTTGTGTAACTTCAATGCCAAGAAAATAGTTCATTAACCCCAAGTCTGTCATCTCAAATTCCTTCTTCAGTGTTGATTTAAACATATCAATAGAGAGATTACGTGTATAAATTAAATCATCAACATATAGGCAAACAATCAAGATCTGACCTTGTTCATTGACTTTGGTGTATAGTGTAGGCTCACTAGTGCTTCTTATGAATTCATTTTTTATCATGTATGAATCTATCTTGCTATACCAAGCCCTTGGTGCTTGCTTCAATCCATAAAGTGCCTTCTTTAACCTGTAAACCTTGTCTTCTCGTCCTCTTACTTCATACCCTTAACCTATAAATCTTGTCTTCTCGTTCTCTTACTTCATACCCTGGTGGTTGCTGCACATAAACTTCTTCTTCTAAATATCCATTCAAGAAAGTTGATTTGACATCCATTTCATAAACTTTCCAATTATATTGAGTTGCAATAGCTAGTACCATCCTAATTGTGTCAAGTCTTGCTACGGGTGCAAATGTTTCACTGTAATCAACTCCATATTCTTGTGCAAATCATTTAGCTACTAATCTTGCCTTATATTTGTCAACTTCTCCATTTGCCTTATATTTAGTTTTATACACCCATTTCAAACCTATGCATTATTTCTCCTTAGGTAAAACAACTAAATCCCATGTATCATTTTTCTTAATAGATTCCATTTCTTCATTCATTGCATTAATCCAATGTTCTTCCTTAATTGCATCTTCAAAGTATATAGGATCTTGAGTAAATAGAGAAAAAAAATATTTCAAATCTATCCTATCTCCTTGATCATATATTTTTTTGCAAGCTTCTAGTCTTTTTGCCTCTTAATCTTGATCTTAATGATTCAAGTGTAGGATCGGAGTCATAACTTACTTGTGGACTTGATGTTTCTCCTTGCTCAACTTGCCTTTCTGAATTTTCTTCTTGTGGAATTCTTGGTGGTATTCCTCCTTGCTCATTTGATTGTTCTCCTTGACCTTTTTCTCCTTGTTCTTCATATAATATTCTTGTACCTGTAATTGTCTTGTCTATTTTTCCATCCCATGATTCTTCCTCTTTGAATACAACATCTCTACTTACAATGAATTTCTTAGTTATAGAATTAAACAACTTATATGCTTTGGATTGTTCATCATAGCCAATAAAAATGCATTTTTCACTTTTATCATCCAATTTACTCCTTGCTTGTTTAGGCACATGTGCATATGCAATGCAACCAAATACTTTAAAATGAGAAACACTGTGATGCTTACCACTCCATGCTTGTTGAGGAATCATGTCCCTGACAATCTTTGTTGGACTCCTGTTCAATATATAAACTGCACAAGCTATTGCTTCAGCCCAATATTCATTAGATAGATTCTTGCCTTTCAACATGCTTCTTGCCATCTCCATTATTGTACGATTCTTCTGTTCTACAACACCATACAACACCATTTTGTTGAGGTGTATAGCTTGTAGTGAACTGCTTCTTTATTCCATGATACCTGCAATACTCCAAAAACTCATTTGACTTGTATTCTCCTCCTCTATCTGATCTTAATATCTTAATAGATAGACCACTATGTTTCTCAACCAATGCCTTGAATTC
>JASDQU010736629.1:44430-63935 GCA_032191745.1 Picea mariana
TGTAATGAGATATTGTCATTCCTTTTCAACCTATCTTCATAATTTTTCAAGGAGCCAACCAACTCATCCATAGAATATTTAGTCAAATCTTTAGATTCTTCAATTACCACAACTATTGCATCAAATTTTCTAGACAAACTTCTTAAAACATTTTCTACAACCTTCTGATCTGCTAGCTCATCACCATTTTGCCTTATTTGATTAACCAACTCCGTAACACGATATGTAAACTGATCTATTGAATCAAAATCTTTCATTTGCAAGTTTTCAAATTCTCTTCTAAGTGCTTGAAGTTTGGCAATTTTTAACTTGCTAGTACCTTGATATGCGGTCTGATGCAGACCACCCCCCACCTCAGCAGGGTTCTGCAACCTCCCGATCTTTGGATCGTTCTTCTTCTGAGCCGAAATAGCTCTTCGGGCTCCTATTAGAACCCTTTGAACAAATCCACAGGTCCCTTTGTCCTCTGGCACAGGCCTTGAGAAAACCTATGCACGCACTCAACTTTCGACACTCTTCTCTGTTCTGAACCAACACACCTTTCGCGTTTCGGGGTTTTGGGACTACTGCATGCGAGCTCTCCCAGGCTCCTTGTCCTTCCAACTTCCAGTATCTGAAACGTCGAAAAGGGCTTAACGGCTCTGGATTGCCCCTTAGCCTCCATCCACGTGACCACCACTTTGTGACCATGCGCTTAACGACAAAGTGTTATCGGCCTTTCGCAATTCGGGATTTCACGATTCCGGCTGCAACGATTTTTGGTCCTTCAAACTCCCAGGTCCTGAAATGTCGAAATCTACCCATGACCATGGTCCACTTTTCAGGATTTCAGAATTCGTGATTTCGTGATTCCGGCTGCAGATGGTTCTTGGTCCTTCAACCTCCCAAGTCCCAAAATGTCGAAATACTACCCCTTGAGAGAACATTTCAGGGTTTTCCCTGAACCTTGACCACTCACCACGTGTCCCCTTGATGAACGGTCCTGATGCTTTCACAATTTCGTGAGCTGGGACTTCTTGTCTCACGACTCCTTCTCCTCGAACTCCCGGTGACCGAAACGCTGAAAAGGGCTTGGATCTTTGACACTTGTCCTCCAAAATGGATGGCCCCAATGCTTTCGAGACTTGACGAGTCCTCTTCCCTCCGTTGTTACGAGGATTAAACTCCTTGCACCTCCTTCTGGATCCAACAGCTATCAGTCCTTGGTGCTAGATCTGATGGCCCAGATCCTTTTTCCTGTGCACCTCCTAGGGACTCAACCATGTGCACGTATCCTTGATCCAGCGGCTTTCAGGCCACCGCGCTCTAGATCCAACGGTTGGCACGATTTCACAAACCGAGAGTTCGCGATGCAGCAACTCCAAAATCCCTTGCCACTCCAAACCCCGAACTTCGAAATAGTGAAATTCGAGCGTGAGATTTCAGGATTTCGCGAACCGGGAGTTCGCGATGCAGCGACCCCAAAATCCCTTGTCTCTCCAAACCCTGAATTCCAAAATAGCGAAATTTGAGTGTGATATTTTAGGATTTCGTGAACTGGGAGTTCGCGATGCAATGACCCCAAAATCCCTTGTCGCTCCAAACCCCGAACTCTGAAATAAAAAAATTCAACGCCTTAGAGTGTTGGAAGACACTCGGCCTTAATCTCCTCACTGCTCTACAAGATCCAACGATTCTCGCAACTTTGGCACTTTTTACACGAAGTGTCTCCACCGTCCATACGGTTCCTCCCCCGGGGTGCTTCTAAGCGCTTAAATTCCTTGTAACTTGGTGTGATTCTAGGGCTCTCGAGATTTCGACACTTCTCCATGAAGCGTCTCCACCGTCTGCTTCAGTTGCTCATCTATGCGACCTCCCAGAGGTTAAACTTTGTGCACCCTCGCCTGATCCAACGGTTGTCGGGTATTGGCGTTGGATTTGACGGTTCAGATCTATCTTCCTTGGTTATCTCCTCCTGAGATTTCTTGGCTTTTTTACTTAGAAGATTTTCTAAGTCTCAAAGATATTGACCTTCAACTCTTCCTCTTGCGAGCTCGTTTCATTTGGGTCTCATCTACATTATAGAAACGTTGTCCCTTCTGAGCTTCGTCCTCCTGGAGATTTACTCCTGTGCACACCTTGCATTCGAGGATCTCGAATAACTCAGATTCGAGAAGTTTTCTTGAAAGAAAACTCCTTACGCCCACCTAGTGTTCTCCTACTCGATGCACATCTTGCAGAGCCTACAAAGTATTCAGTAACCCTGTGAGTGTCTTCTCTTCGACACTTCTCTTTTCTCAGAACTCGAAAGAGTTCCTTCTGTGCACACTTGCACAAACTCAATGCCCTCCTGGTAGAGTTCTCCAGAATCCTCAGTGATTTTGTCTTCTCGCCGAACTCGAAAGAGATTTCCCTTCTGTGTACTCCTTGCANAGACTATGTGCACTCCTTGCACTTGAAAACTCCAAGACAGGAAGAAATTGAAACTTATGCAATGCTTCGCCAATTATGAATTTAAAACATGAAATGCATAAAAACATGTAAACGTCAAACACACAGTGTGCAGGAAAAAACTACTTTTCTATAAATCTGTATGTCTATACAAATGTTTACAAAGGCTGGACTGTAACAAGTCTCAGCTCTCTCTCGATACCTCTCTGCTCTGGTCTCTCCTCCTAACTCTCTACTCCCATTTCTCTTTTACAAAATGAGGGCTCCCATGAGCTTATCCTCAACCACCATCTTTGAGCTATCACTATCACAGAGTGGCTCCTACAGCTACATTACATAAATGGATGTCGCAGACCTGACTATGTCCTAGGATTGTTGCAGGCAACCATTAAAGGAAACCTCAACCACTACCTGTATAAAGGCGTGGTCTAGCATTAAAAGCCTTACAACATTTATTGAAATTTTGAATTTCAAAATTGAGAGGGTTGCGCCTCTCCCTTTCTCCATTAAATGTGTGTTGGATGTGTTGGATCGCTGGCATGTTGCTGACATGGAGCAATGCTCCTGCATCACGGTCTCTAGAATGTCCCATGCTTTTTTGGATGTAGTGGTTGGTTTAATCCTTCCAACAACCGAATCGTACAACACTTGTCCAATTATCTGCAAATATCTTTTATTCTTTTGCCTATCTTCATCAAGTTTTTTCTTTTCATCAACACTCAAGACAGACTCATCTTGTGGTTCAACATAACCATTCATTACTATATCTGATAGCCCATATGAGTCAAATGTTAATTTCATTCCAAATTCCCAATTATCATAATTTTTTCTAGAAAATGTTGGAATCATAAGCTGCTGAAACATTCTTGATGCCATTCCTTAAAAAATCAAGCCTCCAAAAGAAAAAAGAAAAAACTTTCAGCAAAAAATAGGCAAAACTAGACAGAGATTCCACTCTCACATAGCTACCAGATCTGACAATTACTAAATCTTCTGCGGTTGCACTAATACTTCACAAAATACATAGAATATCCAAAAAAAAGTCCACATTCTTCAGAAAAATGTCGTATAACTGTTGAAAGCTATGGTTTTCAATGCAGATGAAAACACTTATGAGACCACCAACGGCTGCCAAAGCCAAAATTGAAGTCCTTCACACCTCGAGAAACCTTCAAATTTCAAGCTGAAAATTGAAGTAGGAAAAAAAAAATTACCTCCAAGGACGGAAAAATTACAAAAACTACTCCCTAGAACGAAAATAAAGAAATCTCATTCCTCAAACTCGTTACACACTATAGGAGTCGACTGAGCACCGAAAATAAAATGCAACACGATTTCACATAGGGTCTTCCTTCACGAACTCTGTGTGCTCCAGGAAAACTCAAGAATGCACCTTCAACAACCTCAATCACAATGGATTCCGCGGATCCTCAGCAATTGCACAGAAAAAATGTGTGGCTCAACCTTCTTTCTCTCACTTCCACACTTTCATGCATAGGGGCGTCTTCTCAAATCAGATCTCTATTCGTCGGGCCTCTCTTCATGGGATTTCTATGAAATCTCTCTCAACACTCACGGCCCTCTCTTCAACACTCACGACCTTCTTTGCAGCTCAATGCAAAGCCTTCAGTTCTCACAGCACTCGTTGCTCATAGCCTTCACTACTAACATGGAAGTTGCAGCTTCCTCTCCACAATGTACAAGAACTCTCTTGCTCTGATACCACGATGTGTGGGAAGAAGCAAAGGAACAATAAAATGCACAAAAAAAAAAAACGATTGTATTGCACACATCCAGAAATGGTTACATTTTTATAGAGAGAATGGAAGCATCTGGAGGATATAGAGCTTTCCTGAAACAACCTGAAGTGTCAGTGGAAGCATTCACGAAAGGCAGTGGATGGAATTTTCTGGAAGAGAGGTAGGTAAAGAAATTAAATTCTCTCCAACAATAAAGATGGATCAAATTGAGATTTTTCCACAGGCCCTTCTAGTTCTCTTCTTTGTTTTCCTTCTTCTTAGAAAAACGACCATAATGGGAAACCAAATCGTTCAATAGATATCTCATTTCAGTCTCCTTTAATACTTTGGTATAATCGAGAATAACTTCAAGGCCTCGGATTTTGTTTTTGGTGATGTAATGGCGCATCTTGTATCTCAACTCAGTCTGGGGGGTGACATTCTTAATGTCGAAGGGTTGGCGGGTATATGGGTTAACGACGTCGTGTTTCGTCACCCAAATCGTTTCGATTGTCCTGCAGTTGTATAGCATCTAAGCAGGGTCTTCCGCGGGCGAAAGTCTAATCGGATCGTAAGAAAATTCTTGGAACAAAATGTCCATATATTCTTCTGGAAGACCATCTAAAGCCATTCTTAGAATCAATTAGCGGAGAAAGCTGCAAAAACGGATAGATAAGGTTTTGGCATGTTTTGTTCAACTCGATATATATATATAACATACTTGCTACAAATCAGGTCGACTGATGGTTGTAGGGCCATGCAAACGGCCCAATGAATTTGAAGCAATAGAAAAAAAAGTATACCCTATTCATTGCTAGTAGTGTGGTAAAGAACACATAGGAGACACATAGAGATCAGATCGGTGCGAGTAAGATTTGAAAACATTGTGCAATCATGCACAATTGTGTTAAGAAATTTTCCTTCATAGAAGTCTCTAAATGTAGGACATGACATCATATCAGTATTGATAAGGAACACCANCCGGAAAAAAAAAAAAAAAAGGAAGTTGAATACATGGCATCTACTCATGCAAGAAAGGAAGTAGTATGGTTATAAAGATTATGTTCAGGTATTGGGTTGGTACAACAAGTTGTAAGGATAGATTGTGAAAGTCGAGTTTAATTTTTCTATCGAATAACTCATCTTATCATTCAAAGACAAAGCATATTGATGTTCAATATCACTTTGTGAGAAACATGGTTGAAGTAAAGAAGGTGTTGTTGATGAAAGTGAACACTTTGAAGAATATTGCAGATTCATTAACAAAGTTTGTGAGCATTGAGAAGTTCTCTTAATGTAGATGATCTATGGGTATTGTTGCCCTAGATTGTTGACTATGTAACCGTGTAACCCCCTGTATGCAAAGAAAACAACCAGTGGGAGGATATTGGGTATGTGTTATATTTTTTGCACAACTAGATCTAGTGTCCATTTTTGGGAGGTCCTCGATTTTCCTTGGTTTTCATGTTCATTTTTGGGAATTTCCGGTTAAGAAATTAGGATTGTTGACTAATCCATGTCATTAGATTAGATCTAGTATGTCGTTGGCTCATATATTCATATTGTATTGTAAACAATGTATGAACGAATGAATTTCCCAGTTTGGGTTTCCAGGGGAGAAATCTTTGTGTAATGTTTGTATTTTCCATTGTATATTTTTTTGTTATGTTATTGAAAATCTGTTTGCAGTAAAATATTGTACAAGCTTAAAATATACACTTATAAATAATCATGTAGAGAAACAAAGGAATGTGCTAAGAATGGAAGGGTATGTTTAAGCCTAAGCATCGATGACATAAGAGCTATGGGAAAGGTATTGGTATCCAGGCTCATCCAAGAAGGAAAATGCTACACAAACCATTCCAAAAGGTAAAACGCATCTCATGGGTACTTTGTGTGCTATTATAGCTCTTTTGCTATTGCATTTTTCCTTTAAATGCATTTTTTTGCTTCCTGAACAGTCTAACAAAGATCCCAAAGGTAGAACACATCAATCACCTTCTTGTTTCATTGTTGTAACTTTGCCAATGTTACATTTTTACCTTCAATGTAGTTTTATCTTATTGTGGGGTCTAACAAATATTCCAATGGAAAAACATATCACTCATATTTTTGCTTCAATGATGCATTTTAACCTCCAATTCAATTTTTAGATTGTTGTGGAGTCCATAAAATCTCCCCATGAATCAATTATGTTGAACTTGTGACATTGTATTAGACCTAGGGGCACCCCTATCCCATGAGTTAATGGATGGAAGCTTGTTTTATTTAACTATTTATGGAACTAGGGTTTTGCTCAATAAGAGACAATAAAAATTTTTGCATTAAAGGGTCAAAATTGGAAAAACCCACCCTGGAAATGTCTTGATATTGTTTTCATGTCAACCTTTTCCAAACATGCTTGCAGGAGATTATTACACTCAATTCTATTGCTCAATTTGGTTCTTATGTCGATGACACAAATTCACCATGTGTCCTTGAATGACTTCATGAAGTGAGTTGAAAGTCGCCATAAAATGATAACCATGACTCAAATCGATGAAAATTCTATTTAGTTCGACTTGTGACATCGTGTTACAGCTAGGGGCACCCCTCTCCCATGATTTCATGTCTTGGAGCTTATTTTGTTCATCAATTTCCAAAACCAAGGTTTTTCTCAATAAGTGAATGCATTTTTTGCATTAATGAGTCAAAAGTGGAAAAATATACCCCAGTATCATGTGGATAGTTTGCTTATGTCGGCCTTTCCTAAACATGATTGTAGGATCTTATGACATTAAATTATGTTGGTTAGTTTAGTTTTTATTCCCTCAGCTCAAGTTCATAATGTATCATTGAATGCCTTCAGGAAGGAATTTTCAACTCACCATAAAATGATAACCCAGATTCGTATTGATGAACCACTAATTTCATTGGACTTGTGACATTAAATTACAACTAGTGGTGCCCCTATCTTTTGATTACATGGAATGAAATTTTTTTTATTCGATGATTTATGGAACTAGGGTTTTTCTCAATAAGAGACAATGTAGTTTTTGCATTAAAGGGTCAAAATTGGAAAATTCTACCTTGAGAGCATGTAGACATTATGCTCATGTTGGTCTTGCCTAAACAAAATTGTAGGATATTATAGCACTCAACTCTGCAACTTGTTTTTTTTTTATTCCTCATGACCAATTCCCCATGTGTCCTTTAGAAAATTGACTTAAATGCAATCAGGGGCACAAAATATAAATTGATCATCAAAAAGATGTGTTGTTAGTTGCATCATGTCTATTTCAATGGGGCCATCCTCCCTTTGAAGCCAACAAGGTGGATCACACCTCCTATCAAGTTTTGACACTTGAATCCAACCAAAGGTTTGTATTACCATATCAAATTGTGCTTTTTATCATATGAGCTTAGGCTCGTAATGAAAATTATAGCAATGGTATTGTAATATTTAATTTAAGATTAAAACCACCAAGGATATTGAACCATTGTGCCCCTACGATTTTAGAATCACTAACATTGAAGATTTTCTACACTCATTTTCAATCAAGGTAGGCCTCTAAACCTTAGTAAGACCAACTTCATTTGATGCATGTTCCATTGATTTGACCACCATGTAGTCTATTTTACCCATTATAAGCCATTTTGGTGCATTATATATTCTTAGTGACAATAATAAATGAATAACATCGAATGAATAAAATGTTGGATAGTTGGTTGTCATTGATATTGTTGGATATATTGTTGTCAATGATGTGAACATAAATGGTTGTCATTGATGGAAACATATGTGATGGTTGTATTTGAAGAAGTATACACGAAGCCCTAGAGGTGTGGTTATGAAACCCGAAGTTGTTTGAGGAATACAGATATGAAGGATAGTGTAAATGCAAGTAACACACTCATATATGGACAGTCCTCGTCACATCATTTCCAATGGTAGTTGGTATGTCATGTGGTTCCTCACAGTTGAGGAGATATTCCCTCTTGAATATGGAATCCCTAAAGTATGGTTAAAAAGACCCAAATTATTGTAACAAGAAGTGACGGGAGCATCGAGAGGCACAAAATGATATTTGTTGCTAGAGAATTCTCTCAGGTGAAGGGAATATATTATGAGGAGATATTTTCTCCTATTGCTCGATACACTTCTATCCGGATGATTATTTCCCCTCTAACATCCATGGTTTAGAGAGTACATCAGATGGATGTAAAGACAACCTTTCTCAATGGAGAGATTGAGGAAGAAGTATACATTGAGCAACTAGATGGTTTCGTGATACATGAGAAGAAATCTCATGTATGTACGTTGAAGATGGCCTTGTATGGACTCAAGCAGCCACCTCGAGTTCGGTATGCAAGGATTGATGGACACCTGATGATTTTTGGGCTTCAACAAAATTTTTGTTGATCGTAGCCTATACTACAAGACTATTAATGGTGAGTCCCTAAGTTTCATCCTCTACGTTGATGATTTATTCCTAACCGATACAGAGAGCCTTAATGTTGAATGCAAGTATGTGTTCGCCTCTAAGTTTGAGATGAAGGACCTTGGTATGATGCACTACTTCTTGGGACTAGAGGTGTGGCAGAGAACTGATGAGATCTTCCTGAGTCAGAGGAAGTACATAGTTGAGATATTGAAGAAGTTTGGGATGCTGAACTTGAAGCCCATGGCTACACCCATGGTGGAAAATCCATAGAAACTAAGTGTGTTTTATTCTGATTCCGACAAAATTGATCTGACCCTGTACAAACAAGTGATTGGATCATTGATGTATCTGATTAACACCAGACCATATATTTTCTATGCAATGAGTGCACATAGCCAGTTTATGAGTGAGATGAGATAGACACACTGGATTGTTGCGAAGCATGTGTTGAGATACCTACGAGGCATAGTTGGACATGGTCTGAGATATACTTCCAATATTGATATGATATGGTAGGAATATATTGCCTCTGATTGGGAAGGAAGCGAAGTGGACAGAAAGACCACCTTCGGGTGTTTCTTCACTTTGGGATCTTCCATGGTTTCCTGGTGTAGCAAGAAACAAACTTATGTGGCTTTGAGCACAGTAGAAGTAGAGTACATTGCATTAATTCTGTCAGCCCGTGAAGCAGTGTGGCTTCACAATATCCTTTCATATTTATCCAAACATGTGTTGGATTCCACCATTAGTCATTATGGTAACTAAAGTTGTGTGCAGATCTCAGATAATCCACTATTTCATGAAAAATCAAACCACATTGAGATCAAGTACCATTACATCCGAGACATACTGCAGAGGAAGGAAGTACTGGTGTTGGACCTTCCTACAAATGAGTAGGTTGTTGATGTTCTTACCAAACTAGGACGAAGTTCAAGTACTTCCGTGATAGACTTGGTATGGCGGAGAATGCCTCCCTCGCTGAGAGGGAGTGTTAATGTTTGCAACTTCCTGAGACATTCTATAGATCGTACTCCTCTGTGACTAAGTTGAGTTGATCTATGATGACACTTATCCGAGAAGGGATATGTGTGTTTGGGATTATATCCCAATGTCCCATGTGAAGAGCACATGAGGACATGTCAAGGATTTGATCCTTGATGTCACACACAATGGGAGTTGACCCTAGTATTTCTAGAGGGTGTAGCCTCTATAAGTCCACATGGGAGTTCCATGTGTGACAAACATTCTCCATATCATACTCCTCTATGAATTGAGTTGAGTTGATCTGTGAGGACACTTATCCGAGAAGGGATAAGTGTGTTTGAGCTTATAGCCCAACATCCCATGTGGAGAGAACATGAGGACATGTCAATGGAGTTTACCCTTGGCATCACACACTATGGGAGTTGACCCTAGTGTTTCTAGAGGGTGTAGCCTCTAGAAGTCCACATGGGAGTGCCATGTGTAACAAAACAAATTCTCCAGATCATACTCCTTTGTGTTTGAGATGAGTTGATCTGTGAGGACACTTATTTGAGAAGGGATAAGTGGGACACTTATTCGATAAGGGATAATTGTGTTTGGACTTATAGCCCAACGTCCCATGTGGAGAGCACATGAGGACATGTCAAGTGATATGACCCTTGACGTCACACACTATGGGGAGTTGACCCTAAGTGTTCCTAGAGGCTCTAGAAGTCCACATGGGAATTCCATGTGTGACAAACCTTTTGCTACTATGGTGGTTTTGTACCACTGGCGGAGACTATGTGTCTATAGAAAATAGTTGTTTACTAGTATGGAAAGATACCTCCCTAGTTAAGAGGGAGTATTGATGTTTCAACATCAGGCGGACCCTCTCCTAGATTGGGCTGCAGACCAAGGGATATATGATACAATTATCATAAATGTGCACTTGTGGTAAATGGGCCTAGATGTAGTCCTTCCTTGATCATGACAAGGAATAATATGGACTCGAGATGCTTGAAGTGATTTCCACATGTCAGTTAGCATCAGACTGACATTCACTCACATGTGTGTACTTTTGGTGAAATATCATGGTGTAGTCTTTGTCCTAGTCATGGTGATTTGACAAGGAATAATAAAGACTCAAGATGCTATATGCTATTACATGTGGACCCAAAGTGATGCAGGAGCATCGTAAGTAGCTAGCCAAGTGAGCATGAAGGCAGAAGACAGCTGGAAAGTGCAGCACGCATTTTGCACATTTTGAAATGTTTTTGAAAAATTAATGAACATATGTTAATGTAGTAGTTAAGGGAAACGTATTTGCATGTTGTAAACAGATCTTGAGCGATTTTCTCTCATCTTTCAATGTAAAAGGCATTTAAGCCCAGTTAATGAAAGTAGGTAGATTTGAATTCATATATTAGACGATTAGAGCGTAGGAGGGAGAGCGGATATAGACACCCTCGCCTTTGTATCATTGTAACATTATCAACATTGAGAGCTGTAGATAGATTTGTAGAGAAAAACCCATGTACAGAAGAAAATGAGTTAATATATGAAGTTTTGACTCAACTTTCATGGTGTTATGATGTTTATTGTTTACATATGTTGAATGGTATGCTTACAGTTGTTTTATTCTCTCTGTTATGCATTTGTTATGATTCTATGATGTGTTGAATGTAGGATTTCATGTTGAATGTATGAAGTCTGAGAGAGAAGGAGAATGAGTTTCAATTGTTTCTCTTCCTGACAGAAGTTCCTGCAAGGAGTGCAGTGAAACATCCGCAAGGTGTGCATTGACAAGGGTTCTGAGTTGTATCTCAGAAATCTCAGGATGGATACCATTGTTCTCATTCCAACAGAAGTGCAGATGAAGCATAGAAGCCATGAAAGGTGTGTACAGGCTAGTTGAAGCCTTAGAATTTATAAACTAAGGTTGAAGAGTGAAAGACTTGTTGTTGAGAGTGCACAGAGTCGAAGAATCAAATACACAAAAGTATTTGAAAGATTGTCGCAAAGAGTGCGTGCAGGAGTCCTTTCGAGACCTGAGGTTGCAATAGAAAGATCAGGAGGGTCAGTGCCTTTGAAGTATTCAAAGAAATATGGGAAGCTAAATCATTGTGCAATAGTTAAGTCCCAGAGAAAGAATGCCGAGTCAATTTGGGCCAGAGATTCAGAGGAAGGAATCAAACGATCAGAATTCTCCATGGAGAACTCGCGAAGTTGCGAGAGTCGTAGGATCTAGTGAAGTTGCAAGGCGGTTAGGGGTTGGAAGGACTCACCACCCTAGCATCAAGAATCAACATGAGTTGTTGATCTCGTCCCAACCCATGTCATTGGATCATATCGCAAATTCGGGGTTCGGGAATTGGAGGCCAAACCAAATTTATTGGTTTGCGCAAAGTTTCAAGTTGCGAGGAACAGGGAAGGAAAACCAAACTGTTAGATTCGAGCTACGGGAGGTCCGTCGGATCAGAACTTCCAACAGATATCATGTTTTGGGAGTTCAAGGTTGGAAAGAAACTCTTATTGACTACAGGACTCACGAGCTTACGAGTTGCGAGGGCTCATGCAACACGTGGCATGTCTGCTTGGTGGGGACCATGTGGTTGACAGGTGGACACTTGTCGCCTGGGAGGGAGTCAACACCCTGTTGACTTCTCATGCTTCAGGTTCTTGTGATAAAGGAGCACAAAGGCTCAACAAACCAACTTGTGAAGTTGCGAGTTGCGAGAAGTGGTTAAGGAGTCAAACCTTCTCTGACTTTTGCGTCTCGGAGTTTTGTAAAAGAAGGGCCCGGAGGTTCAATCCTTCAATCTGCGAAGTCGCGAGTTGCGAGTAGTGCTAGTGCTTAGCCCTAGCTAGTGGTTATGCATGGAGGGAGCTAACAAGTAGGATCCATACCCCATCGCATCTCGGGTATCGACGTTTGGTGAAGAAAATTCGAGGGTCTTCGACTTGCGAACACGCGATTTGCGAAAGGCGCTTGCACAAGGACCAGGTCATGGTCATATGGAAGTGTAAGACACACCCTTGGTGTTAGTTTCTCAATGCAAGAGTTCACAAGGACCTGTGGATCGAATTTGTTAAAGGTTTCAGCAGGGAGCCAAAGAAGTTGCTTCGGCTTAAGGAGAATTTAGAACGATCCTGAGTGAATCTTGACCCGAGGGTTAGGGTCTACACCACAAAGTGAGCCTAATATTAGAGAGAGTTAATTGGATCAAAGGGAGAGTCGCAGAAGGATTTTCTCCTCAGTTCAGGTGGGAGAGAGATGTCTCCCAAGACTAACAGTCAAGTGTCATGAGTCTAGGGTGAAGTTTGTATACTTCAAAGACAAGCTTGGCATGTTGCAGAATGTCTCCCTCGTTGAGAGGGAGTGTTGATGTTTGGACAACATAGGGAAGACATTCTCTTAGAATAATAATTAATAATATAATTATTGATTATTAAATATCATATATATTAAGTAAATGATAATAATAAATAGTTATTGATTATTCAAGGGATGCATTCTTTCATTGATGGTCACCATATGTTCCCTATATATGGAACACTCATCTTTGTAATAATATATCGATCATATCTCATATGAAGAAAAACCAACATCAATTACTATAAGGTGAATGAATTCAACTTGTTTGGATATTCTAATTTAGACTTTGTTGGGGTAAGGAAAATGGAGTGTCAACTTTAGGTTATCTCATGAGTCTTGGATCAACAATTGTCTCATGGTGATTAGGAAAACAATCAGTTCCACCAGATTCCACAATAGAGGAAGAATATGTGGCAGTTGCAGAAGCAACGAAAGAGATTGTATGGATCAAGAAAATACTTGAATATTTGTAGGAGAAACAAGTAAATTCTACTCCTCTTCCAATTGGAAATACTTCTGCAATCAAGTTGGATAATAATCATAGATTCCATGATCGAACTAAGCATATCAACAAAAAATATCATTTGATTCAATATCATGTAGAGGCCAATACTATTCACTCTTGACATTATTCCACAAATGAGCAAATTGTGAACATCTTCACCAAAGCGCTTGGAGGAGAAAAAATTGAAAAGTTCAAAATGATGTTTGAACTCACAAACACCCCTTAGGATTAAGGAAGGGATGTTGGACACATAATCCTTTTGATTGTGTTACTTGTATAAATATCATTATGAATATCACTAGGAGAAATATGAAGAGATGTACGTGATAGGAAGAGTTACCCGCTAGGGAATACCAACATTCATTCATTTGTATATTTATTGAGCAACATGTTAATGAATTAATCAAGTGTGGAGTTACAATTTTTCCCATATGTGTCCCATTAGTTACAAGATTAGGAATTGACGATGAGTTGAGAAAGACTATTGCTAATTTATTTGCCAAAACATGAATTGGAAACAATCCTAAAATGTTTATCATTGCTTTAGTCACCAAAGCCACTTATTATGATAGTGCATTAATAACCATCAACAATGTAACTTATGGTGGTGTCCCTTGAATGAACATTCCCATAAGTGGTTTTGGTGATGATTATTAAAKCCTGACTAAGGGCCTACTTATCACTAATGTCACTTTTTGGTGTGCTTCCCAAAAASAAAAACAATAGGAGACCAAAATAAGACAAACAATTTTRAATTTCTCAATTTTTATTCATGACTGTGGAAGTCTTGAAACTCTATRAGGTCCTCTCAGTTTCGTTGTGAAATTTTACAACAAAGACATAAGAYAAAGTGTCATTATTTCGRAAAAAAAGATAAAGTGTCATTACTACAAGAACAATGTGATCAATATCTAGTGAACTGTGTTCTGAATTTGATATCTAGTTAGGATGAAGAAATAATTATTGATGAGTTAGAGCATAATAGAAATTATTTGATCTCATCCATATGTGGTTTTAACACACTAAAGCCCAAGTTTTCTTCACATAGTCATAAAAGTGTTGCAACCTCTATTGTTTAAATCCATCTATCTTTAGGAAAGAGATCTTAGATAATTTTAGACTAGAATCCCTAATTAAACCTACAAATACAACTAAACCAAGGCGTTCTTATATCAAGCCAATAAATACTATATTGTACTCAGAAAAAGTAGGGAAACCAACTTTGGTAAGGCCATGATTTGAGTAATAACATATCACACATTAATCCTCCTCCATATTTAATGGACATAAACCACAAAATCAAGTTAAGGCAGTGATTAACTACAAAAATGTCAAACATGAACTTATCTATGGTGAGACTTGTCATGTTGATCTCTTAGTTTTAAGGATATTGAAACTGCTAATATAGTCCCCCTTAAAAGACATAATAAGTGCATGGACACCTTAGAGGATATTAATAAAGGAAAGAAATGTTTTAAGGATCCATACTTGTTTTAAAGTGTAGAAACCTTGAGGAATCTTACTAATGCTTAAAATGCCTACTATAAAAAGTTTAGTTATTTTTTTTTATATAAATATTCAAATTCCTATGGATTTTAGAAAAACATTTAGAGGAAAATAACCTTATCCAATAGAATAAATGTTCTTTAAAAAAAAATGAAAATTGGTAAATCATTTTTTGTAAAAAAAAATGCAAAATTAACTTGTAAAAAATTCCCTAAAGGGAATCCTTTCCCAACCATGTTAAATAGGATCTACTCAACATGTTGCATAAACCACAACATATCTCACACAAAGAAATAACATTAATTCCTTTTTCTCAATGAAAACAAATTATTGCACCATAGGAGAGAGTGAAAATAGATAGTGTCAGCATTATCCATGTCTTCCCTATGATTTTACACCCAAACTTCAATACAATGGTTTATAATGGTTTGTCAAGAACAATGGTATTGTACTATATTATTTTATGTCTATGTGTTATATTTAATGGTGAATGCTACTATATAATGATTTAGATTCTCATTTGTAGATAATATAAAAATAGTGATTTTAATTTTGATGGTGCCTTGTTCATTTTCAAATCAAAATTTAAAAAACGATGGACCAAGTGTAGAAGATGTACAACTTGCACACTTTGTAGATTGGGCATACAAATTCAGAATTGGGAAAATGAAAGTTCGCTCAAAATTTTGTTTTGAGAACTAAAAGGTATAGCCACTATATGTGTCTAAAAGGTATTAAAATCCCTTCTACACTCTATGCAATACCCAACTCATTTGGAGCTCCCTTAGTGACTAGTGAAAAGGGTCAACATTGAATTTTTTGCAAATTATGCTTACATTTGATGAAATCTAACTTGGTCATATTGGACGTGTGATTTTATGATATGGGAGGGTTTTAGAACTAAAAAATAAATCAAGAATGTTCTCCTTAAGTTCCAAAATATAAAGAACTTAAAACAAGTCAAACAAGGTCAAAAGATGATGTGTCGACAAATAAATACTATCGCTACAAACCCAAACTTAGTGAGCAAGATCTAACCAATATAAAATCCAAAACATTGAAGTAATCTTTAGCTCAATCCAAGTGACTTTGAAATGTTTTACATGTTAATTTGGTCTTTATGTTATTTGGTTTAAAGAGAGGGAACATGCCTAGTAAGGTTTTGTTGTCAAAATAATATAACAAATGACTTATTTATTGCTACCTTTCTTATCATTATCCTCTTTTTTGATGATTTATTTATCAATGTCAATAACAAGAAGGTTGAAGGCAAAAAAAATAAGTCATTAACAAAAAGATGAAGAGAAGAAAAATAAATCATTGAATATGTTCATCCCCTCAACTTTTTAGTGATCAAAACTCAAAACATTTCTCTATAAAATAACTCTCTCAAAATACTATTAAGATTAACAAATATATTTTTTGAGCAGACCTTCAACCATATTTCTTTTTCTTCTTCAATGTAGTGTATTGCCCTATATTTTCTAGGTGGACCTTGAATGATAATTATTTTTATTCTCAGATGTAGTGTATTACCCTAGATTGGCACAAG
The DNA here is from genome assembly GCA_032191745.1 of Picea mariana. Lineage (NCBI taxonomy): Eukaryota > Viridiplantae > Streptophyta > Pinopsida > Pinales > Pinaceae > Picea > Picea mariana. The sequence goes on from JASDQU010736629.1 coordinate 60,929, forward strand.
CCAAACCTGTGTGAAAATTGCACAATGGGACATTAATCATGAACAATTTATTTATAGGAAGTCTCTTGATCGAAGGATTCACTCATGACTTGGGGAACACCATACATATTATAGAAATTTAATGACAAAATAAACATGCATTAAATTATGTCATACACTTAGCAACCTAGAGATAACTGTCATCTATGGACTATGAAATGTATAAACCCACATTCATAAAATATTATGAGAAGAAATACACATTTCCAAGCACTTTTGCAGTGAAATAAACACAATGAACAACGATTACACATCCATGTAAAACTCAAATATTTAGGCAACCAACCAGAGAAAACCCCAATGTGGGGAAACCCAAAGAGAGAGAGAGAGAGAGAGAGATTTTATAAGCTTCAGGAAAGTATATCAGCAACAAAATTACATCTAGCAACCAAGAGAATCACTTACAACACCCATCAATCCCAGAAATCTACTGCCTAGAAAAACGTGCCAAATCTGTACAATTGTATGACCTTGCTAAAATCAACACATTAATATTTGTTCCCACAACAACATGTTGTACCTTCACTCGTGTATGACTGACATCCAACAGAGAATTCACCAAAAGCTTCCTCGAAAACTATGCCCAAACTTGCCTTGATTTCTGTGCCCAAACTTGTTGTTGTACATCTTGTACAGATCCCTACAATACGACCTGTATTCAACAATAAATATCAACCTCTTCTAAACAAAATTTCTCCCTTAGGAAATGTGCCCAATATCCCTTGGAATCCATGCCAAAAATTTGTTGTTCACTTTCCTCTCTCAAGCTCTCTCATAAATCTCTCAATCTCCTCTTCTTTTGTTGTGTCTTGCACACTATGCAATGCATTTTATTATAATTCAAAAATGACCTTTCACCTTCCAAGTGTCTTTTTACCTTCCCCATCCCTAAAGCCAAAGGCCAAGATCTAATCTTACCTTTACATGATCAAGGGACATGATTCATCCCCTCCAAAATAAATCACTTAAAATATTAAAGTAAAAATTTAACTTTATAACATAAGTGCACTTTATGAGATAAAGTCACTTTAATATTTAAAGGTACACTTCATTAAAAAGTCACTTTAATAAAATAACCACTTTATCACAACTTTATAAAAAACCATTCCAAAGTCAAGTGTCTAGTAGTACAAGGTTACTTCCGGAGCTAAAAAGCTAACACAGTTGAACAAGATGTGTCGGAAAAATCGCAAAAGAGCATAATAACAACCAAATAGGATGAGATATTATGAGGCACACTAAAATCATAGTAGTGTCGGATAGAGATGTGGGTAATGCATAGGAAAAAGAACCGGTATTATTATTTAATGTCCACTAAAGAAAGAGATACAACGAACCCAAATATAGCGTTGGAATATGTTGAAGCAACATTTAATTGGCTCTTGTGTGAGAGTAGAGCCACAACCAGCATTGGAATGTGTTGAAGAAGGTAAACGTTTTAAGTTTTGGTATTTTTCATAGGAATTTTGTGATATAAATTTGAATGAAATCTCAATTTCTTATTATTTAAATTGCATTTTTGAATGCATAAATGGATTTAGCTTATTGAAAAACCTCTGAGAAGTCAAATTATACAAACTTGGCCACTCAAATCTATAGATCCAACAGTTTCTTATCAAATTTAGAACAAAATTAACCAAAAAATATTAAGTGAAAAAAGCCAAAAAATAGAACATTTAAATTACCAAATACAAAATTAACCAAATAATATTACTTTTAAAAAAACAAAACATAGAAAGTTTAGATTACAAGGTTTTTCAATAGGTCAAATTGAAAATGTTTTTTGAGTGGGAGCCTATGGGAAGTGGGTCTGATATCCAACTTGCTACGCAGCATTGAATGTTGCAACAGGTGGATTATAGGTTGTGGGATCTGAATTGCTTTAAGATATGATGGCTTATAATCCACTTGTTGCAGCATTAAATGTTGAATAGCCACCCTGAATAGGGCAAGGCTTCTATTTGAGTTCCCTCTATCCAAGTTCACATGTTTTGAAAAGGGAAGTGCTAAGCACGATGCAATGTATTATTTAAAATTAAAGTTGGGTATATATGTGAGCAGTCTAATTATTCTAAGTTTTCATTTTTTTATATATTTTCTRGAAAATTTGGTGAGAACTTGTTATATCTGCAAATTTGAGTGGTTAATTTTGTATAATTCCAGTGTCTCAATTCTCTTGTATTCAGAAATACAATTTAAACAATAGAAAATTGTGATTTTGTAAAAATTTGTGACACTTAATTCGAGCAAAACAAACCAAGACATAAAACCAATAAAACTATGTAACGTAAAATCCTAATAAAATAAGATCACACAATCTACAAAATTAAATGAATTCATGTGTCAATGGCATAGTTGCAAATTTCTCTAAGAGTAGTTCTGAGACATTTTTTATTACATTTCATGTAGCTCAAGAAAATGCAAGTAACATTTGGTTCTTGATAGTGGTTGTAGTAATTGTGTGACTGGAAATAAAGAGTTGTTTGAGGATTTGGATACATCAGTTAAAGCACAAATTAAATTAGGCAATGTTAATATTGTATAAATCATGGGAAAAGGTGCAATTAATGTAATAACAAAGACTGGAAAGAAAATTATTCCTGATGTTTATTTTGTACCTGGTTTGAAGCATAATCTCATAAGTGTGGGGAAACTTACTCAAAAGGGTTATAGAGTTTATTTTGAGAATAATGTATGCACTATACTTGATATTCCTCCTAGTAAAATGGTGATTGCAAATATTAAAATGACAAACAACAGAATGTTCCCACTTCACATGAAAAGTGAAATGACGGAGAAGATTGGAGCAAGTTTCAAGGCATCAAGTCAAGATCAAGCATGGGTATGTCACTTGAGGTATGGCCATATAAACTTCAAAGGATTGTGTTTGTTTCAAAGAAATGAAATGGTAAGAGGTTTACCACCTATTCAAGCACCAATAAATTCATGTGAAAGTTGTATTTTGGGA
>JASDQU010736629.1:78226-94094 GCA_032191745.1 Picea mariana
GGAGAAGATTGGAGCAAGTTTCAAGGCATCAAGTCAAGATCAAGCATGGGTATGTCACTTGAGGTATGGCCATATAAACTTCAAAGGATTGTGTTTGTTTCAAAGAAATGAAATGGTAAGAGGTTTACCACCTATTCAAGCACCAATAAATTCATGTGAAAGTTGTATTTTGGGAAAGCAACATAGGAAAAGCTTTCCAAAAGAAATGTCGTATAGAGCTTGGGCACCTTTAGAAATAGAGCATACAAATTTATGTGGTCCAATGCAAACACCATCATTAGGGGGGGGGCATATATTTTCTAACATTCATGGATGATTATAGTAGAAAAACATGGGTTTATTTCCTCAAACACAAACCTAAAACATTTGACAAGTTTAAGGAATTCAAGGCATTTGTTGAGAAATAGAGTGGCCTATCCATTAAGATATTGAGATCAGATAGAGGAGGAGAATAAAAGTCAAATGAGTTTTGGGAGTATTGCAGGTATCATGGAATAAAGAAGAAGTTCACTACAAGCTATACACCTCAACAGAATGGTGTTGCAGAGCGGAAGAATCATACAATAATGGAGATGGAAAGAAGCATTTTGAAAGGAAAGAATCTATCTAATGAATATTGGGTTGAAGATGTAGCTTGTGCAGTTTATATATTGCACAAGATTCCAACAAAGATTGTGAGGGACATGATTCCTCAACAAGCATGGAGTGGTAAGCATCATAGTGTTTCTCATTTTAAAGTATTTGGTTTCATTGCATATGCACATGTGCCTAAACAAACAAGGAGTAAATTGGATGATAAAGGTGAAAAATACATTTTTATTGGTTATGATGAACAATCTAAGGCATATAAGTTGTTCAATTCTATAACCAAGAAATTCATTGTAAGTAGATATGTTGTATTCAAAGAGGAAGAATCATGGGATGGCAATATAGACAAGACAATTACATGTACAACAATACTATATGAAGAACAAAGAGAAAAAGGTCAAGGAGAACAATCAAATGAGAAACGAAGAATACCATCAAGAATTCCACAAGAAGAAAACTCACAAATTCAAGTTGAGCAAGGAGAAACATCAAGTCCACAAGTAAGTTGTGACTCAAATCCTACACTTGAATCATTAAGACCAAGATTAAGAGGCAAAAAGACTAGAAGCTTGCAAGAAATATATGATCAAGGAGATAGGATAGATTTGCAATCTAATTTTTCTCTATTTACTCAAGATCCTATATATATTGAGGATTCAATTAAGGAAGAACATTGCATTAATGCAATGAATGATAAAATGGAATCTATCGAAAAAAATGATACATGGGATCTGGTTGATTTACATAAGGAGAAAGAATGCATAGGTGTGAAATGGTTTTATAAAACTAAATATAGGGAAAATGGAGAAGTTGACAAATATAAGGCAAGATTAGTAGCTAAAGGATTTTCACAAGAATATGGAGTTGATTACAATGAAACATTTGCACCCATAGCAAGACTTGACACAATTAGGATGGTACTAGCTATTGCAGCTCAACACAATTGGAAAGTTTATCAAATGGAGGTCAAATCAGCCTTCTTGAATGGATATTTAGAAGAAGAAGTTTGTGTGCAAAAACCACCAAGATATGAAGTAAAAGGAAAAGAATACAAGTTTTACAGGTTGAAGAAGGCACTTTATGGAATGAAGCAAGAACCAGAAGCTTGGTATAGCAAGATATATTCATACATGATAAAAAAATGAATTCATAAGAAGCACTAGTGAGCCTACACTATACACCAAAGTCAATGAACAAGGTCAGATCTTGATTGTTTGCCTATATGTTGATGATTTGATCTATACAGGGACTCTCTCTATTGATATGTCAACAATGAGGAAGGAATTTGAGATGACAGACTTGGGGTTAATGAAATATTTTCTTGGCATTAAAGTCACACGAAATTATAAGGGAATTTTCATTTGTCAAAGTAAATATGCAAACAATGTTTTTAAAAGGTTTAGATTGATAAATTGCATTCCAGTTTCTACACCTGTGGCAATTGTCACAAAACTAAGTAGAGAACAAAATGAGATGGATTTTGATTCAACCATATTCAGAAAATCGGTTGGAAGTTTGATGTATCTCACAGTGACTAGGCTAGATATAATGTATGGAGTCAATTTGATTTCTAGATTCATGGACAGACCAAAGAATTCACATTGGCAAGCAAAAAAAAGGTTATTAAGATACATTGCAGGAACTATGAATCATGGTATTATGTATTCTACTTCAAATAATTTGCAGTTGGTTGGATATAGAGATAATGATTTTGCAGGGAGTATTGATGACATGAAGAGCACATCTGGATATGCATTTCATCTTGGAAAGGAGTTGTGGCATGGGCATCAAAGAAACAACCAATAGTTACAATCTCATCAGTAGAAGCAGAGTATGTAGCAGGTATATCAACAACATGTTAATCAGTGAGTATGTAGCAGGTACATCAGCATCATTTCAAGCAGTTTAGATGTGAAGAATATTGAAGGATCTAATTCATAATCAAGAGGAGCCTACTGCAATATATTTTGACAACAAGTCTACCATTTCACTATCAAAGAATCATGTTTCTCAAAAGAGGACAAAACATATTGACACTAGATATCACTTCATTCGAGAACTTGTTAACAATGGAGAACTCATCCTACAACATTGAAGTTCAAATGAGCAACTTGTAGACATATTTACAAAGTCTTTAGCACAAGACCAATTTGAGTATTTGAGAGAATCATTGGGAATTATAAATATTTATGTAATTAGTAGAAATTAAGAGGGAGTGTTGGAAGAATTAATTTCTACCAACCACCAAAACTCCACCAACTTCCAGATTGTTCCTCCACCGACATATTCACCGACGCTTCTATATATTTCCCTCTTTGATAAATCTCTGGATTGACAATTGCACTATCGTTTTGACATCGAGCAATACAAATTTGTCTTTCTGTTATTTTTTTTTGTTCTTCCTTTTCTTCTGCCCACTTCATGGGGAACGACATATAACTGAACAAGATGTGTTAGAAAAATCGCAAAAGAGCATGCGTTGTGTATAGTAATGCATGGGAAATAGAACCAGTCTTATTATTTAATGTCTACTAAAGAAAGAGAGAGACAGTGAACCCAAATATAGCTCTGGAATCTGTTGAAGTGGCATTTAATTGGCTCTGGTGTGAGAGAAGATCCACAAACAACGTTGGAATGTGTTAAAGAAGGATAAAATTCGGTGTGAGCACCAAAAAGGGACAAAGATAAATATTTGTTCTTCTAGTCTTTTTTTTTTCCTATTTAGAAGTTTAAATGTTTTAAGTTTTGGTGGAAAGTTGTGATCTAAATTTGAGTGAAATCTTAATTTCTTATTATTTAAATTGCATTTTTGAATGTATAAATGGATTTAGTCTATTAAAAAAACCTGAGCAGTCAAATTATACAAACTTGACCACTCAAATATGTATATCCAACAATTTCATAATATTACCAAATAATATTACCTGAAAAAAGCAAAAAAATAGAACATTTAGATTACCAAATACAAAATTAACCAAATAATATTACCTTTAAAAAACCAAAACATAGAAAGTTTAGATTACAGGGTGGCAGCTAATATCCAGCCTGTGATGTAGTATTGAATGTTGTTGCAGGTGCATTATAGATCATCGGATCTGAATTGCTTTAAGATCCTACAGCCTATAATCCACCTAAGGCAACATTGAATGCTAAGTAGCCAATGCTTCGATTTGAGTGTCATATATCCAAGTTCATATGTTTTGAAAAGGGAAGTGCTAAGAACATTTCAACTTATTATTTAAAATTAAAATTGGGTACATATGTGTGCAGCAGTGTAATTATTCTATGTTTTTATCTTTTTTTTTAATATGTTTTCTGTTTAATTTTGTGGAAAATTTGGTGAGAATTTGTTAGATTTTCAGATTTGAGTGATTAATTTTGTATAGTTTTGTCTTCTATATTCAGAAATACAATTTAAACAATAGAAAATTATGATTTTGTAAAAAATTGTATCACTAAATTCAAATTCAGGCAAAAAAAAAAAAAAAACATAAAACAGTTAAACAAGACCTATTTACATTAAATGAATGCTTCCTGAAGAGCCTCATTTGATTGATAGACCATTAGATTGAGAAGTATTCCAATCTGAAATTGGAAGTTTAAGCTTATACTATAAACCATGAACAAAAAATCAAAGTTATATGAAAAAAAATGATCATGCATACAATGCAAAACATTATAGCAGTAGTACAAAACAAATTTACAAGAAATTGTATCATGAAAATTAAAATAATTCATGTGTCAATGGCATAGTTGCAGCCATAGCATGAGGCGGTTGTTTCTCTAGCATACCAATGCATTTCGTTGATAAATTTACACCCCATTTAACTATGGATAATCTCTTGAAACAACTTCTTCACATTTGTATCGTATTTATTCACAATCTTGCTTCAAAGAAAATCCACTAAAACTCGAAGCTCGTTTCTGCTGATCACCCTAAGTCAGGATTTACAAAGTGCGATAATAATATTTAAAGCATCTCTCACGTGAAATGGCCTAAATTCAAAACCTGCAATGACTAGTTCCACCATTCGAACAATATGTTTCACTATGTCCAATCTTTGCAGCCTCTCCTTCTCATAGTCATAGTTATTATCTTCGGTCATAGCTATCTATTGGATCAATTGGAGCCCTCGGGTAAGTGTTATACCAATAGAATTCAATTGGAGCCCTTGGGGGCCTACTTCTACATTATCTTGAAAATGGGAAATGGAAAGTGTTACTGCCTGGATGAGAACATCCACCTAATCTTGAAAATATAAAAGAGTGTCCATCTTGCACATCCAGGCAGCTTGGAGGATTAATGTGTCGTTGTCTAGGTCTTCATCTATTATATCCTGAATATTATCGTGTCCTAACAATTTTAGCGTGATGAAGATGATACAAGGCCTTAACGTCCCTGATGCAGGAGCATCACCTTCAAAGTTAAAATGCAAGTGTGGAGGCAAAGGAACGACATCTCAGCATGACAGAGTTTCAAATCAGCATTTAACTTAGAATCAAATCAAGTTGCTGAGATATTTTGTAAACAACATTTTAAATATGTAACTTGTTTGTAAAGTCATGAAGGACTGTAAGAGGTTGCAGATATGGAGTGTTGACTCTTATCTGGAAATAATTATTATTATTGTAATAGGACAGATTAGGTAACCACTAAGAGTTTGATAGGATAGGCTACAGACATGACGATGAGAGCTCGTGGAGTTGGTCCTGAGATAGTTTATTGTTGCATTGTAATAGAACAGTATGCATGAGTATTGTAATAGATATTAGAGAGTGATCATAGAAGAGAGTAGAGTATAAGAAACACTATGTAATTTTTTTTCATAAATGAATAGAACAGACAGAATTTTCCCAAATCCTTGGACTGTGTTCATTTGATGTATGGATGAATGAATGTTATATTTTGTGTATGTGATTTATTTTAGTTTTTTCATGTGTGATTGTTCAAGAGATTGACTTTATGAGTTTGTGACGAAACTAAATGAGTTTCAATTGTTTCTCTTTTGACACTCGTATGCAAGGTGTGCATCTCGAACGCAAGGAGTGGGTCGACTGAGTCTCAGATTTGACTCAGAGGAGTTTAGAGAGATAACAAGGGAAACTTAGACCAGGTGCAAGGTGTGCACATCATCAAGAAGTGACCAAGCATCGAAGAACCAGAATAGAGGAACGTCAAGTGCGCAAGAAGAATTTATTTTCAAGAAATCCTTCAATCTGAGTTATCGAAATCTCAAGAATGCAAGGTGTGGGTGGGAAGTCGAAAATACTTTAAGGATCAAGCTCAGGAGAGATAGCACTTTTCATAAGTGTTGACGATATCCTAGAGTCAGACTCGTAGGAGGAGAAAAGGTCCAAAACCTTTGAAAACTGATAAATATTCTATGCAGGAAGAAATCAGAAGCTCGGGAGGAGGAACAAATGTGACAACTCGATCAATGTGAAGAGGATCGATGACTCTCTGATCAGAGGAAGGTGCATGAGACTTAATGCCTGGCACGCATAGGAGGGAGAACATATCACGGTTTGAGACTTGAGGTTTCAAAATCCCGAAGAGCTGGAAACACGAAGTAGAATGACAGTCGTTCGATCACAGGAATATTTCAAGCATCAGATTGTTTGGAGAATATTTCAAGCGTCGGATCGTCGTAGTGGATCTGAGCCATCAGATACTATGAGTCCGGGAGGAGGAAAGTTTGAAAATTGAACATCCGAAGCCCGGAGATCCAAAGGGCCGAAGCGGATCTGGACCGTTATATCCAGGAGGAATCAAGGGGAAGGTGGAGATTGAAGTGTTGAAACACCCGAAGCCCGAAGAGCCGAAGAGCCAAGATTCGTCAATCTATAAGTGGACACTTGGTGATCATGAGCTCCAAGTAAATTTGTTGAGGAGTTTCGGTTGAGAACTGAGACTGTTGAAACCCAAAGACCCGAAGTGATTTAGAGTCGTCTAATCTAGGAGAGACGTGGCATAGATTCATGCACTCTGAGTAAAGTTCTGAAGTAATCCTCAATCATTATATCAAGAACACATGCGGAAAAATTTTGCATACTTCGTGGGGAGACAAAAGTTGAGATTTGAAAAGTCCATAGACGCGAAGAGATCACAGTCGTTGATCCAACGAGGAAACGCGTCAATGGATTAGAAACTTCGGATAGAATCCAAAGAAGTAAAGGGTTGAAGTTTGAGAACTTCGAAGCCCGGAGTTTCGAAGTGATCAGCATCGTTGGTTGGCAAGACAGGTGTATGCAAATTTCCAATCCCGGAAGGTCGAAGTACGGAAGAGACTTGGGTTTGAGATTTCAAAACCCCAAAGTCTAGAACTGCGAAGAGATCACACCCATTGATCTCGAGGGAGCATATATGGTTCGTAGATTTGAAATGCGTAGGTTTGAACCATCGATTCAGACTGTATCATCAATATCATGAGATCGACGATACCGTAGCATTGTGGGGACAGAAGTAGCGTGGAGTTTAAATTATCGAGGGTAGGCCACAATTCAAACCATGATTTCGTCAGGAGGGTACTTGGAGGTTTGAGGAAGATTGCGGGCCCAAAAGTAGTTTGACCCCAAACCGCTTGTGGCCATGCCCGCAATCGCATGGTCATCGCCAAGGTCACATCAAGAGGACTTATTAGGAAAAGGAGTTAACGCCTGACACTCTGATATTTCGCAGGAAAGCGAAAGGGAAGGTTGTGAGCACCACTATACCTACAACAAGAAGCCGAAAGGGCATGTGTATAGTCACAGAAGGAAACTATCAAGGTTTTAGAGCGTCACTCGACTCAAGAATCAGAGATCCAAGACCGGGAGGTCACGCAACCCTACGGGGGAGTAGGGGGGCTGCATCAGGTCGTGCTATGGACAAATACTTCGATTACAAAGATATCAAAGAAGACAAGATGGTGAAGCATGCAGTGACAAGACTGAAGGGTCATGTAGTGCTATGGTGGGATGAAATGCAAGTCGAACCCAAGAACAATGGTAAGAAGAAAATTAAAACCTAGGATAGGATGGTAGCCAAGCTAAAGGCCAAATTTATCTCGAAGAATTACCAAATCAATATGTTCAGAAGATTACAAACCTTTAAACAGAGGGGCTTATCAGTGAAGGAGTACACTAAGGAATTTTACAGACTGAACATCAGGGTTGGACAAAAAGAGAATGAAGATGAGAAAACAACCAGGTATATCAATGGGCTGAGATGTGAAATACAAGAGGAGATCAGCATGATGTCTGTCAGTAAAGTCAAGGATGATTATCAAGTAGCCTTGAAAGCTGAAGAGAAATTGGCCAGGAAACAAAGCCAACAAAGCAGAGGAGGAAATTCAAGCAGAGGTAAGAGAACCAGCAGAGAGAAGTTCCAGAAGCCGAAGCATGAAAATGATAAACAGCGTAGTCACCCAGAGAAAGGTGGAAGTTCTAGAGAAGAATATCATGGAGGAAGAAGTTATTTTTCCATAGGAAGAGTCAGAAGAGGTGTAGTTAAATGTTATACCTGTGGAAAACTAGGGCACAAGTCTTGGGAATGTCCTAAGAGAAATAATGAAGTAGGAGGAGAAGCACACATTGTTGAAGCACGGAATCATGTGGAAGCAGAAGTGGCAAAAGGAGGAAAGAACTTCATGATGAGGAAAATTCTTCTTAAACCAGAGAAGGATGTAGAGGAACCAGTTCAGCAAACAAGTCTGTTCAGAACTTCATGCAAGTCGAAGGACAAAGTTTGCAAGGTGATCATAGATAGTGGGATAATTGACAATCTAGTATCCATGGAGATGGTGGAGAAGCTGGAGTTGAAGACAACTGCACATCCAAACACATACAAGGTATCATGGTTGAAAAAATGACATCAAGTAATGGTAAGTCAACAGTGCCTAGTTGAATTTAAAATAGGAGGTTATAGGGATGAAATATTATGTGATGTAATTCCTATGGATGTCTGTCATATTTTATTTGGGAGACCATGGTAGTTTGACCGAAAATTTATTCATGATGGAATGAAGAAAATACTTATACCCTAGAAAAGAATGGTAGGACACATATGTTGTTACCCATAGAAGACAAAGAGCAAAAGAGAGAGGCTAGTTCAAGTATACTTCTCATGAGTGGGAAGGAACTCTTGAATGAAGTCAAGAAGGATAAATAAATGCAGTTTGATGTATTGAGGAAGCCTAGAGTTATCCTTACAAACACTTCTGTAGAATATTTGCCTGAAGAAATCCAAGAACTGTTAGAAAAATTTGCGGACATAGTAGTGGATGAGTTACCACAGTCATTGCCACCCATTAGGAGTATAAGCCATCATATTGACCTTATTCCAGGAGTTAGTTTACCAAACAAAGAAGCTTATAGGTTGACACCTAGAGAGAATGAGGAAATCAAAAATCAAGTCCAAGAGTTGTTGGATAAAGGTTTAGTTCGGGAAATCCTAAGCCCATGCGCAGTACCGATTGTGTTAAGTCCAAAGAAGGATGGAGGCTGGAGAATGTGTACATATTCTAGAGCCATCAACAAGATAACCATTAGGTACGGATTCCCTTTACCGATGATGGATAATTTGATGGATTGTTTGAGTGGAGAAAGCCATTTTTCCAAGATAGACTTGAAGGGTGGATATCATCAAATAAGAATGAGAGAGAGAGATGAATGGAAAAAAACATTCAAGACAAATGAAAGATTGTTTGAATGGCTAGTCATGCCATTTGGTTTGACAAATGAACCAAGCACATTTATGATATTGATGAATGAAGTACTGAAAGACTTCATAGGCAAATTTTTCATAGTATATCTAGATGACATACTAATCTTCAGTAAGACAAAGAGAGAACACTTAAGACATATGACATCAGTGATGGAAAGGTTGCAACAAGAGAAGTTGTTGATAAATCTGAAGAAATGTTCTTTTATGAAGATAGAACTCACATACTTGGGTTTTGTGATCTCTTCAAATGAATTGAAGATAGATCCAAAAAAGGTAAGAGCAATCAAAGAATGGTCATCACCAAGCAGCATATTTGAGGTAAGAAGTTTTCATGGGTTAGCAATCTTTTATAGAAAGTTTATCATAAATTCCAGTGGCATATGTGCACCCATGTTGGACACTATGAAGAAGAAATACAAGTCCTTCAGTTGGATGAAGGAAGTTGAAAAAAGTTTCAAAGTGTTGAAAGAAAAGATCCCAGAACAACCAATTTTGGTCTTACCAGATTTTGGAAAAACGTTTCAAGTGAGATGTGGTGCAAGTGGATTAGCTATTGGAGCAGTCTTGAGTCAGGATAATAGGCCAATTGCTTATTTCAATGAGAAGCTTAATGATGCCAAGCAGAAGTATTCCACATATGACAAAATTTTATGCAGTAATTCAAGATTTGAAGAAGTGGAGACACTATCTAATTCCTAAATAATTTGTCTTGTATAGTGATAACTAAGCTTTGCAGTTTATTACTAAGCAAGAAAAGTTGAATCAGAAACATGCAAAATGGGTAGAATTTATGCAAAATTTTACTTTTGTTATTAAACATATTATTAGAACTACTAACAAAGATGTAGATGCTTTGAGTAGGAGGAGTTTGATTGTACAGGAATTTCAAGTGGAAACCTTGGGGTTTGAACACCTCAAGGAGATGTATAAAGAAGATGGAAGTTTTAAGGAAGCTTACGAGGCATGCAAGAATCCTTTGTTGAGAGATAGAAGCCCATGGACTGAATATTTGATCCAGGATGGATTACTGTTCAAAGGAAGCCAATTATGCATACTGAAATGCCCAATGAGAAACAACTTGCTAAAAGAGAAACACAATGGAGGTTTAGCTGGACATTTTGGTCACGAAAAGACATTTGCACAGCTGAGCAATTCATATTATTGGTCGAGCATGAGGGAAGAAGTGAAAAAGTTTGTGAACAAATGAAGAAATTTGTCAGTATGCAAAAGGAAGACAACAAAACACTGGTTTGTATCATCCATTACCAATTCCAGAGAGGTCGTGGGATGCAATCAGTATGGATTTTGTTTTGGGATTGCCTAGAACTCAGAAAGGGAGCGATTCCATATTTGTTGTGGTGGATAGATTTTCAAAAATGGCACTTTTATACCATGTCAAAAGACAAACGATGCTACACACATAGACAATTTGTTTTTCAGAGAAGTAGTGAGACTACATGGATTGCCTAGGAGCATAGTCTCAGACAAGGACACCAAATTTGTAGGACACTTTTGGATGACTCTATGGAAGCGGCTGGGGACAAACTTGTCCTTTAGTTCAGCATATCACCCTCAGACAAATGGACAGACTGAAGTAGTAAATAGGACTCTGGGAAAATTTTTGATAAGTTTAGTCATTGAGCAAGGTCGTCAATGGAATCAGATTCTGGCACTAGCAGAATTTGCATTCAACAATTTAGTGAATAGAAACACAGGGAAAAGTCCATTTGAATTTGTGTATGGTATACAGCCAAGAGGGATTACAGAGTTGAGAGATCTGATTAAAGATGATTTCAAAAGCGTTGGAGCAGAGGATTTTACAAAAGAAATGCAGAAACTCCATGATAGAGTCAGAGAACATCTACAGAACAACAGCCAAAATCATAAGAGTAGAGTTAATCAAAAGAGGAGAGAAGTTCAATTCGAAGTTGGAGATGAAGTTTCAGCTCATTTGAGAAAAGAAAGGTTTCCAAGGGGAACATATAACAAATTGAAGATGAAGAAGATAGGACCATGCAGGATTCTCAGAAAATTCATAGCCAATGCTTATGAAATTGAGTTGCCAGACAATGTTGGGATATCATCGATATTCAATGTTGTAGACCTGTATCCTTACAGTAGAGATGAGGCAGAAGAATCATATGATCAGGAAGAAATGCAGTGGGAAGAACAATTGCCCACAGTAGAAAAACCTCAGATGGAGAAAATCATTGAACAGAGAGATGGAAAGAAGACTAGGAGAAAGACATATCCTGAGTATTTAGTGAAGTGGAAAGATCATCCAATGGAAGATGCAAGTTGAGTCGCAAAACCTAATATTTTGAAGCATGAAAAAACAGTATAGGATCTCATGGACAGGAGTCCATGAAAATTTTAACCACAGGAGTATGATGCAAGAGCATCGCCTTCAGAGTCAAAACACAAGCGTGGAGGTTAAGGAATGACATCTTAGCAAGACAGAGTTTCAAATCAACATTTAACTCATAATTAAATCGAGTTGTTGAGATATTTTGTCAACAACATTTTAAATATGTAACTTGTTTGTAAAGTCGTGAAGCATTGTAAGAGGTTGCATATATGGAGTGTTGACTCTTATCTGGCAATAACTGTTAGTTATTGTAATATGACAGATTAGGTAACCACTAAGAGTTTGATAGGATAGGTTACATACAAGACGACAAGAGCTCATGGAGCCGGTCCTTAGATAGTTTATTGTTGCATTGTAATAAAATAGTATGTATGAGTATTGTAAGAGATAGAGATCATAGAGAGATCATAGAACAGAGTAGAGTAGAAGAAACACTATGTAATTTGTTTTCATGAATGAATAGAACAGATAGAATTGTCCCAAATCCTTGCACTAAGTTCATTTGATGTATGGATGAATGAATGTTATATTCTGTGTATGTGATTTATTTTAGTTCTTTCATCTATGATTGTTCGAGAGATTAATTGTATGAGTTCGTGATGAAACTGGATGAGTTTCAATTGTTTCTCTTCTTAAACTTGTATGCAAGGTGTGCATCTCGAACGCAAGGAGTGGGTCTATTGAGTCTCAAATTTGACTCAAAAGAGTTCAGAGAGAGAACAAAGGAAATTTAGACCAGGTGCAAGGTGTGCACAGCGTCAAGAAGCGACCAAGCGTCGAAGAACCAGAACAAAAGAACACCAGGTGGGCGAGAAGAATTTATTTTCAAGAAATCCTTCAATCTGAGTTATCGAAATCCCGAGAACGCAAGGTGTGCGTGGGAAGTCAAAAATCCTTTAAAGATCAAGCTCGAGAGAGATAACACTTTTCATAAGTGTTGACGAGATCTTAGAGTCAGACTCGTATGAGGAGAAAAGGTTCGAAACCTTTGAAAACTGATAAATCTTCTATGTGGGAAGAAATCAGAAGCTCAGGAGGAGGAATGACTATGACCACCGGATCACCGTGAAGAGAATGGACAGCCATCTGATCAGAGGAAGGTGCATGAGCCTTAATGCCTAGCATGCTTAGGAGGGAGAACATATCACGGTTTGAGACTTGAGGTTTTCGAAGCCCGAAGAGTCGGAAACCCGAAGTAGAACGACAGTCATTTGATTGTAGGAACAGATCTGAACTGTCAGATTGTTCAGGGAATATTTCAAGCGTCAGATCACCGTAGTGGATCTAAGTCGTCAGATACTGTGAGTCTAGGAGGAGGCAAGTTTGAAACTTGAACATACGAAGCCCGAAGAGCTAAAGGGATGGAGCAGATCTGGATCGTTAGATCCAGGAGGATACATGTCAACAGGTTGAAAGATCCAGGGGAAGGTGGAGATTGAAGTGTTGAAACACACGAAGCCCGAAGAGTCGAAGAGGCAAGAGTCATCGATCTATAAGTGGACACTTGGCAGTAGATCGAGAGCTCCGAGTAAAGTTGTTGAGGAGTTTCGGTTGAGAACTAAGATTTTTGAAACCTGAAGACCCGAAGTGATTCAGAGCTGTCATATCTAGGAAAGACGTGGCATAGATCTGTGCACTCTGGGTAAAGTCCCAAAGTAATCCTCGATTGTTAGATCAAGAGGACAGGTGGCATAAATCCGCATACTTTTTGGAGAGAGAAAATTTAAGAGTTGAAAAGTCCGAAGGCGCGAAGAGATCCCAGTCGTTGATCTAACGAGAACATGTGTCAGTGGATTATAGACTTCGAATAGAAGCCAAAGAAGGAAAGGGTTGAAGTTTGAGAACTCTGGAGCCCAGAGTTCTGAAGTGATCAACATTGTTGGTTGGCAGGACAGGTTTCTGCAAATCGTCAATCCCGGAAGCTCGAAGTACGGAAGAGACTTGGGCTTGAGATTTCAAAACCCCGAAGTCTGGAGCTGCAAAGAGATCACATCCATTGATCTTGAGGGAGCAGATCTGGTCCGTAGATTTGAAAGGGGCAGGGTTGAACCATCGATTCACACTGTATCGTCAAGATCGTGAGATTGACAATCCCATAGCATTGCGGGGACAGGAGTAGCATGGAGTTTAAATTATCGAGGGCAGGCTGCAATTCAAACCATGGTTTCATCAGGAGGGCATGATAGGTTTGAGGAAGATTGCGGGCCCAAAAGTAGTTTGACCCCAAATCGCTTGTGTTCGCGCCCACAATCGCGTGGTCATCGCCAAGATCACGTCAAGAGGGCTTATCAGGAAAAGGAGCTAACGCCCGGCACTCTGAGATTTCGCAGGAAAACGAAAGGGAAGGTTGTGAGCACCATTAAACCTGCAACAAGAAGCCGAAAATGTCTATGTATAATCACAGAAGGAAACCATTGAGGTTTCAGAGAGTCACTCGACTCAAGAATCGGAGATCCAAGACCGAGAGGTCGCGCAGCCCTACGAGGCAGTAGGGGGGCTGCATCAGTTCCCTTGTTGTCAACAACATGACCAATGCCGTAACAAAACATCTGACAATAAATACTTAAAACCATGCTCTCGATTTTCAAATAATCGGAATCTGCAAGATTAGAGAGAATGTATACAAATGGCGTTACAGAATTTCCAGAATTTCCGGGTATCGTCTCTAAATCATTGTGTCTCAATCCAATGATATCAACTATCCTGGCAAGTTCCCAGCACACTTCCTTGGCGTCTATCACATGAAGAGAGCCATTCCCATAATAAATTAAGCAGATGTGCATAAATCACCTTGAATAAATATTTGTATCCCTTCATTATCGAAAATGAATCCTTGTTTTCTTTCCTGTACTGGCAATAAAGACGGACCAAATTGAGCTTTTGCCACAGGACCTTCCAGTCCTCTTCCGTCTTTTCCTACTTCTCAAAAAAACAACCATAATGGGAAACCGAATCGTTCAACAGATATCTCATTTCAGTCTCCTTTAATACTTTGGTATAATCGGGAATAACTTCAAGGCCTCGGATTCTGTTTTTGGTGATGTATTGGCGCATCTTCTGTCTCAACTCAGTCTGGGGGGTGACATTCTTAATGTCGAAGGGTTGGCGGGTATATGGGTTAACGGCCTCGCGTTTGGTCACCCAAATCGTTTCGAGTGTCCTGCGGTTGTATAGCATCAGAGCAGGGTCTTCCGCGGGCGAAAGTCTAATCTGATCGTAAGCAAATTCTTGGAACAGAACATCCATATATTCTTCCGGAACACCATCTGAAGCCATTTTTAGAATCAATGAGCGGAGAAAGCTGCGAAAACAGATAGAAGGTTTTGGCATGTTTTATTCAACTGGATATATATATATATATAACAGACCTGGTGCAAATCAGGTCGGCTGATGGTTGTAGGGCCATGCAAATGGCCCAATGAATTTGAAGCAATAGAAAAAAAGGTATACGCTATTCATTGCTAGTGTGGTAAAGAACACATAGAGATCAGATCGGTGCGAGTAAGATTCAAAAACATTGTGCAATCATGGGCAATTGTGTTAAGAAATTTCCCTTCGTAGAAGTCTCTAAATTTAGGACGTCATGGACAATTGTGTTAAGAAAATTTCCCTTCGTAGAAGTGTCTAAATTTAGGAGATGACATCATATCAGTATTGAGAGTGCCAAGGTCATTGATAAGGAACACCAATAAAAAAAACTATTCATTGATAAGGAACACCAATAAAAAAAACTATTGGAAAGAGAAAAGAATTCTAGTAAAGGATAAAGTAAGGCACCCAAAAATCCTAAAGTGCCCAACCTCAGGCTTCTTCCGAGAAAAAGTCTCCTCATGAGTTGTATCCCCCAATGCTTTGTGTGGACTCATGTTCTACAAATAAATTGCAGTGTAACAAGCCTCAACCCAAATAAAGAGTGGCAACCCCTGATCATGCAATTTGGTTCTCGCAACCCCAACTATGGTCATGTTCTTCCTCTTAGCAACCCCATTCTATTGTGGGTTGTAAGGAACAATCAACTTCCTCTTGATTCCCTCTCCTGCATAGAAGTCATTAAACTCCTTGGAGGTATACTCACCCCCATTATCTGTCCTTAGTACTTTGATTTTCCTCCTAATCTGGTTCTCCACAAGAGTTTTGAACTCTTGGAACGGATTGAAGAACTGTCATTTGGTCTTCATGAAGAAAATCCAAGACTTCCGAGAGAAGTC
>JASDQU010736629.1:100441-113251 GCA_032191745.1 Picea mariana
CAAGTATGTCCTCAACTCTTAAACCTATAGCCATTGACCCTTCTCAGCTGAAAAAACAATTTCCAAAATTTTGTCCGGTGAAGTAACGTATGTCGTGCTCTCTATATGAATGATTTAATTATGCATTCCTCTTCAACTCGGCTCTGATACCATGTAAATTTTTAGACCCCACCCAGTTTCAAGTCTCGCTAAGACTAATAATAGTTTAATGCCCAAAACCCTAGTTTTATGACAACAACAAATTCTCAGCATATAAACAATTCTCAGAAATGAAACATGAGGATTCTGAATAACATTAAATGCAGAAATAAATAATTCTATCAACAACACACTAACTCATAAATTAAATGCACAAAGATTTTTGGTCTAACATTGACCCTAGAAAAACCCACAAGGGGAAAACCAGTGAGAGAAGGGTTTTTTATTATTTCAGAGCTCTGAGAAAGAAAAGTTTACAGTAGTCATCTTCAGAAAATAAATTCCAACTTATCTCTTAACGTAGCCATCAACTCTTCTTCAAAATTTGAGCAATGCTTCTCGAAATTTATGCAATAATTTCCTGAACAAAAGCTACAAGCCTTCTCCTCGATTTCTGTGCAAATGGTTGTATGAAATCCTTGGAATTCCTGCCAAAACAATCAGCTTTAGTTTTAATACAAAAAGTACATAGAGGATGCATCGAAATGCATGCCAACACTTCAGAAATAAATGTTGTTCCTCCTCAAAAAATGTGCCATAAAATAGCAGTACAATCTCATGAAATCCATACAGTACGACCTAATTTTGTTGTACCTTCTCCTCGATCTATGTGTTGTAATATTGCCTTGATATTTGTGCCCTTACCAACAAACTTTTCTTCTTCTATAGTTTGACTCTCTCTTGTTCTCTTTCTCTCTTCACAATACATGAAGAATGAAAAATGGGGCGCCTCCTTACCCGAATCGACTCAATGAGAGAATGTGAAGAGTGTCTCAATCCAATGGTTGAGATTGGATTAGATGAGTGGTTGAGATTTAATGTCCATTCACTCACCCCCTTCACTAAAGTCATAGAGTCACTTCTAATTCATATCACATGAATTAAATGACTAGGGTCCACATTAGACATGTTCCCACCCCCTAGGTGCCTAGGTGATGAGAAACACTTGCCTAGGTACTTTTTAATTATTTTTAACAGTAACAACCATCTCAAATTTCTTTGGAAGACTTCTGATGATTTTCTCAACAATCCTTTGATCTGGGAAGGCTTCACCAGTCAACCTGATCTAGTTTACTATTCCCATTACTCTAGTCATGAATTGATCAACATTCTTTGACTCAATTATATTTAAAGTCTCAAAGTGTGTCCTCAAGGTCTGTAGCTTCATTGTTCTTACCTTGTCATTTCCCTGGTAGGTTGTGTGAAGAATGTCCCCAGCCTGTTTTGAGGTAACAACACCTGTGATGTTTGAGAATATGGAGTCATCTACTGAGTTCTGAATCCATAACTTGGCCTTATTCTCTCTTTAGGACAAGGTTTATGTAGTCATGTTCAAAAACTAACAAGTGTTCATGCTTTCAAAGGRAGCTAGCCCTGACACAACAATCATCATTGGTGTTAGAGAGGGTAGGGTATACAGGTTGCATGAAAATCCTATAAGAGGATMCAAGGGGATATTGGATATTGGATGATGTCAATGGAAGAGGATGAGGAGCAAGAGGCTCCAAAGGATGAGTAGAGTTCACAAAATTCCAGTATGGGGGGTCAGCCTTTAGATGGGAAGAAGGAGTTAGCATCTTCGAGTTCTATCAAGAGACCAATTTGGTATGAGATGACATTGATGGATGCTCAGGAGCAGGAGACTCTTGGGATCACATTAAGGGAGAGCATGCCTTCAACAAAGTTTTCAAATTTCATGGTACCGATATGTAGCGTCATCGATTATGTGACTTCCAATATCCAAGGAGCATTTGACCAGTAGGTTAGATGGATGCCAATGTACAGGATGATGTGTGCGACATTGTGCCAGGGTTGGACGAAGAACCAGTTCCAGGTGGATCTTTGAGAAGTACCTTCCTTTATAAGAGAGATTTTTTGTGTTTGTATCATTGGACAGGTACTTCCACATCATTTTTGTGTCTAACATGTGGAAGTCATCCTTAATGCATCTCAATACTTAGGAGATTCACTTTAATTAAGTGATTATTAAATTGAATGTACTTTTTTAATTAATGTGAGTTTAATTTAATTAAATTTCTAAGTATTTGGCATTAGTGAATTAAATTAAATCCTATCCATTAGATCATAAAATGAAGGTGATATTTAATCTCATCCTTTGATCACTTTGGAGATCTATGGTTTTCGATTTAAGGTAAACTCGAGATTATAAAAGGCAGTCTAAGTGAGAGGAGGAGACACACAAAGAATGAGATAGGAGATATCATTGATTGGTTGAAGAAGGAATTTCATTCAAGTGTGTAAGGGAAAGGTCTGAGGAAAGGAGCAAGGGGAAAAAAGGAGTAGCAGGCAGGGGTGATAGGATAGACTATTTTATTGTAGTGTATTATTCCTCAGGTGTGCCATTATCCCAAGACAGTAGCCCGGATTTTAAATCAATAAAATTAACAAGGTATTGGTTTTCCCTTAGCGGTTTTTCCAGGGGTATTTTACCTGGAAATTACGTGTGTACTTTGTGTATGGATTCTTTATTTATGATTTTGTTGTAATGCTTCGTTAAAAACCCAACGGTGCTTTTATTCAATAGATTAAGAGAATTAATTATTTGGAATTAATTGTTGGGTATTGAGTTAAGAGAAATTTAACATGGTATCAAAGTATGATATGTAAAGAAGGAACCAAGAATGCAAGTGTAATTATTTTGCAGCACAAAATTATTTTTGTTTGTAGGTTGCATGGTAAAAAATTGAAAACTTACAAAAATGTGCATTGTACAACCGTCTTACAGTTGTCGTATGCTACAAATAAGGGCATGTACAGGATGAGATAGTTGTGTATCAACTACAAATGTGCAGAGTACACCCATTGGGTTAAACTATTGGTGGTAATGAAGATTCTGCAGAATGAGTGGGAAGAGTAGCCTCACGGGTCGAGGGTTGTGTGTGGTCGTGGAGCTGGCAAGATCTAGGCACGTGAAGAGGGGCCCTAGAAGAGGAAAGTCACAGGCATAGAAGGTTGAGGATTAGCAACGGTATAATGGAGGGATGCAAGCAGAAGGTTCGTGGACTACACGTGGAGAAAAAGGTACGTAGGTTGCATGTTGAGGTTCGTGGAATGCAAAAGAGGCAACCACCAGACAGTAGGGTCGTAGGTTGTAGTCGCAGCTACAGAAGCCATAAGACGCCTCTAAGGCAAGGCCAATCGCCACCAACACAGTGTGGGCTAGCCGTGGGCCTATAGGGCCAGCCACCTGTAGTAGATCGATAGATTGTAGAGTAACAGGAAGACTGTCGAACATCCCAGAGAGAACATTGAGCAGTTGTATAAAATAGTCAGGCAACCTAGAAAAGATTTGGAACTAGTCAAGAAGACTGTCAAAAGCCTCGGGTAGCCGAAAAATGTGGATAGCCTCGGGCATCTTTGTGTAGGGTCTCAAGCAGCAGGAATTAGTTCTGGGTAGAGGGAAGCTGGAAGCACATCCCAGGTAGGGATCCAGGCAGTCAAAGATCAAATTTTGTGCTTGAGGGATTGAGAAAAAAATTATTTAGTTTTCATGCCTCAAGGACTAGTCAGATATTTTCATCAGTTTTTGTTCCCAGTAAATTTCTGATTTGGAGATGGTTGCAGCAGGTTTGAGGTTTGAGGACAAGCTATACTATGCATCAAGCTTCGTGCCTTGGAAGGCATGGTTCACAGTGGTTCTCATGAAGAATGAGTTGTGGGAATTTGTTGACTAGAAGGTGACCCCACTAATGGATCTAAAGGACCTAGCCTCCCATGATTTGAAGGACGTGAAATCCAGGAGGATCATCTTAGATGTGATGATGTATCATTTGATCCCTCACATGTCTGAGAAGAAGTTAGCCAAGGATATGTTTGTAGCTCTGTCGAACGTTTTTCAAAAAAGCAATACAAGCAGGATTATGGTGTTGAGGGATAATATCAAGGACACTAAGATGACCAAATTAGATACAGTAACTAGTTATCTCACCAATATCACTCGGGTATGTGATCAGTTGGCAGTTTTTGTGGAAGTTTTGTCAAATGACAAGTTGGTGAGGACATCTCAGAATTGTTTTTCTAAGCCATGGGCCCCATTCATCAAGGGAATCGTTCCACGGGACAAACTTCCATATTTTGACAAGAAATGAGACAATTTCATCTAGGAGGAGATTCGAAGGAATCTCTAGCAAACCAATAGGTTGGTGATGATGAGAATTTGTCCCTTTCTAGTCAAGCAAGGAGGAGAGGGGGGAATACAAGTGGAGAGTCAGCTCCACATGTTGGAAAGAAGAAGGATCTGAGAAAAATCAAATGATTTGTGTGCYACAAGAGTGGCTACTATTCTTCACRACGTCTAAACAAGAGGAAAGGGAAGAATCAATATCAGCATGTAGCATCATCTGCAAAAGCTCAAGTCAAGGAKTTTTTTGAGAATTTTGAGAAGGAATTCTCATTAGTCTCTTGTCTTTCTCGCATAGATTTTGGTAGTGCCTAGTTTGTAGTTAGTGGGACTTCTTGTCACATGAAGGGGACACATGAGTTGTTCATTAGTTGGTTAGAGACAGACTCAAATATACATGTGGAGCTTGGCACCCATGCCAAGTATGGTGCGAAGGGAGTTGGGACAGTCAAGTTCCAGCTGGATTCAAGAGGGTCTCTAGAGGTGGAAAATTTGTTGTATGTCCCAAAGCTAAGGAGGAATTTTTTCTTAGTCTCAACTCTGGAGGACAAGGGATATATAGCCTTGTTTCACAATGGACAAGTGTTCATGCTTTCAGAGGGAATTATCCCTAACAAAGCAATCAGCATTGGTGTCATAGAGGGAAAGGTACATAGATTTTAGAGAAAGCATGTAAGAGGGTCCAAGGGGATCTTGGATCATGGATTGGTGTCAGTGGCAGAGGATGAGAAGCAAGATGCTTCAAAGGGTGAGTCATTGAAGGATGAGCAAAGTTGAAAGACTTCCAGTGTGGGGAGTCAATATTTAGATGGGAAGAGGGAATTATCCCCTTTGAGTTCTATTAGGAGACCAAGTTGCTACGACATGAAATTAATGGATTCTTAAGAGCAGGAGGATCCTAGGAGCACATTGAGGGAGAGAAGGCCTTCGACAAAGTTTTCAAACTTCATGGAACCGATATGTAATCTCATCAATTATGTGATTTCCAGTATTTAGGGAGCAGTTGACTAGTAGGGTTGGAGGGATGCTAGTCTACAGGATGATGTGTGAGACATTGTGCTAGGATCATAGGAAGAACTAGTTCTAGGTGGATCTTCAAGAAGTATCTTCCTCTCTAAGAGGGAGTGTTGATGGTTGTAGCATCAGAAAGGTACTTCCACGTCAGTTTTTTGTCTAACATGTGGAATTTTTCCTTAATGCCTTTAGAGACTTAGGAGATTCACTTTAATTAAGTGATTATTAAAGTGAATGTACTTTTGTAATTAATGTGATTTTAATTTACTTTAATGCTTAAGTATTAGACATTAGTGAATTAAATTAAATCTTAGCCATTAGATCATAAAGTGAAGGTGAGATCTAATCTCAACCTTTGATCACTTTGGAGATCTAGGGTTTTGGATTTAGGGTAAACTCAAGATTATAAAACGCAGCCTAAATGAGAGGAGGAAATACACACAGTGAGATAGGAGATCTCATTGACTCGGTGAAGAAGGAATTTCATCCAAGTGTGCATGGGTAGGGTCTGAGGAAAGGAACAAGGGACAACAAAGGAGTAGCAGCTAGGTGTGTTAGGATACGCTATTTTGTTGCATTGTATTATTCCTCAAGTGGGCCATTATCCCAAGAAAAGAGCCCATATTTTATATCAATAAAATCAACAAGGTATTGGTTTTCCCTTATGGTTTTTTCCAGGGGTATATTTGGGCCCCATTCATCAAGGGAATCGTTCCATGGGACAAACTTCCATATTTTGACAAGCAATGAGACAATTTCATCTAGGAGGAGATTCGAGAGGAATCTCTAGTAGACCAATAGGTTGGTGATGGTGAGAATTTGTCCCTTTCTAGTCAGGCAAGGAGGAGCAGGGGGAATACAAGTGGAGAGTCAGCTCCACATGTTGGAAAGAAGAAGGATCTAAGAAAAATGAAATGATTTGTGTGCCACAAGAGTGGATACTATTCTTCATAGCATCTAAACAAGATGAAAGGGAAGAATCAATATCATCATGTAGGATCATCTGCAAAAGCTAAATTCAAGGAGTTTTTTTAGAATTTTGAGAAGTAATTATCATTAGTCTCTTGTCTTTCTCGCATGGATTTTCGTAGTGCCTAGTTTGTAGTTAGTGGGACTTCTTGTCACATGACGGGGACACATGAGTTGTTCATTAGTTGGTTAGAGACAGACTCAAATATACATGTGGATCTTAGTACCCATTCCAATTATGGTGCGAAGGGATTTGGGACAGTCAAGTTCTAGCTGGAGTCAAGAGGGTCTCTAGAGGTGGAAAATTTGTTGTAAGTCCCAAAGCTAAGGAGGAATTTTCTCTTAGTATCAACTCTCGAGGATAAGGACCATATAGCCTTGTTTCACAATGGACAAGTGTTCATGCTTTCAAAGGGAATTATCCCTAACACAGCAATCAGCATTGGTGTCATAGAGGGAAAGGTACATAGATTTTAGAGAAAGCATGTAAGAGGGTCCAAGGGGATCTTGGATCATGGATTGATGTCAGTGGTAGAGGATGAGAAGCAAGAGGCTCTAAAGGGTGAGTCATTGAAGGATGAGAAAATTTGACAGACTTCCAGTGTGGGTAGTCAACCTTTAGATGGGAAGAGGGAGTTATCCCCTTTGAGTTCTATCAGGAGACCGAGTTGCTACGAGATGAAATTAATGGATGCTTAAGAGCAGGAGGATCCTAGGAGCACATTGAGGGAGAGCAGGCCTTCGACAAAGTTTTCAAACTTCATGGAACCGATATGTAATATCATCAATTATGTGACTTCTAGTATTTAGGGAGCAGTTGACCAGTAGGGTTGGAGGGATGCTAGTTTACAGGATGATGTGTGAGACATTGTGCTAGGATCATAGGAATAACCAATTCTAGGTGGATCTTCAAGAAGTATCTTCCTCTCTAAGAGGGAGTGTTGATGTTTGTAGCATCATAACGGTACTTCCACGTCGATTTTGTGTCTAACATGTGGAATTTTTCCTCAATGTCTCTCGGGACTTAGGAGATTCACTTTAATTAAGTGATTATTAAAGTGAATGTACTTTTGTAATTAATGTGAGTTTAATTTACTTTAATTCCTAAGTATTAGACATTAGTGAATTAAATTAAATCTTAGCCATTAGATCATAAAGTGAAGGCGAGATCTAATCTCAGCCTTTGATCACTTTGGAGATCTAGTGTTTTGGATTTAGTGTAAAATCAAGATTATAAAATGCAACCTAAATGAGAGGAGGAGATACACACAATGAGATAGAAGATCTCATTGACTCGGTGAAGAAGGGATTTCATCCAAGTGTGCATGGGTAGGGTCTGAGGAAAGGAACAAGGGACAACAAAGGAGTAGTAGCTAGGTGTGTTAGGATACACTATTTTTTTTCATTGTATTATTCCTCAAGTGGGCCATTATCCCAAGACAAGAACCCATATTTGATATCAATAAAATCAACAAGGTACTGGTTTTTCCTTATGGTTTTTTACAGGGGTATTTTACCCAGAAATTATGTGTGTACTTTGTGTGTGGTTTCCTTATTTATGCTTCCACTATAATGTTTCATTAAAAACTCAATTGTGCATTTATTCAATAGATTAAGAGAATTAATTTATTTGGAATTAACTTCCATATGCAGTCATTTAAATTTCTAAGCTATATGCGGTCCTTATTTTCTTTCCTTGTGTTGAATAATGTGTCTGACTTTGATGAATTCTATGTTGTAAATGCCATTCTATGAAACAGTATACTCTTTTGGTTTATAATCTTGTATTATAGTGTGAATATTTACTTTATGTCAGATACCTGGTCCTTTCTCGATGTTACGAGGAAAATCACTCTATGGCATGAGGTAAACCACAATAGACGGAATGACTGCATAAATCAACTATAATCCCAAGTATGTTATATAAATGAATATGCTAACAAGACAAGATAAAGATCCTACCTCATTTGGACATTCGATGAAGACCACCATTGAGAACGTGACTCAAAGATTTATACCTAAAACTTCATGTCCTCAACAACTAAGATACGCAAGCATATGGTGATAATATATAAAGTTAGCACATACAATATCATAAGTCATTAACATTACTAACAAATACACCCATGGAATAATAATTCAAGATTTGCTAGATATCAATTGGAAGAGAAAAGAGTATGTCTATTAAATATGATCAACAAAAGTGTATAAGTGACAAACTTATGTATCGTCACATCTCAAAACTGAGAAACTAAGTCCCTTCCAGCTGGGCCTCCACCACTTCAATCCTCCACTAAAGGAAATCTCATATAATAGAGACAATTAATTTCTCCATCAAAGAGGGAAGAGGTTGGGGGTTGAACAATGTGTTCATACTTTAAAGGACAAAGGGATGTAGACTCAATGTGAAGTGAAAATTTCTCCAGAGTATCTTTTCTCTAAAAATTTGAATTCTCTCTCCCTTCACAGCTTGGAGATGTCCCAATTTATAGCCTTCAAATGGAATTAAAGGGACGAGTCGGAACGTTTCCAGTATCTGGAAGGCCAAGGATCATGGATCTCATGATGTGACATGGAAACCTAACATAAGTTTTAATTTTGGGCACAAAACCCGATGTACGCAGGTTGTAATGGTGCAACCTGCATATACGAATGTTGTATAACTGTTAGGCGCGTATAAGTGGAAAAATATGATTTTTTGGCTCTAGGAAGTGCAAAAGGGAATTCAAGTCTACATAGGGAAATGGAAAAGGCCTTATGAGCAAGTTGCATGGGGTGAGGAAAATCTTTCTATAACAGATTCCCCCTATTGTGTGAGGTCAGAGGAGTATTTGTGATGGCATGTTATCGCACGGTTTGTAGCTAGGAAAGAGGCTATAAGATTTAAGGCCAAACTGGCATAATAGGAACCTATCCCACCCAATGTCACCACGATGGGGAGGATCTTTCTCTTTAGGGAGGTTAGGCCCAGGGGAGACGTCCTCGGTGACCTGTGGTTTTGAACAGGCAAAAGGCCAATAAGACCAAGATAAGGTTTTCCCCCTTTCACAAGTCACCACCCAAACAGAAAGTCACAGATAAACAACCAATAATAAAGTAAGTCCCCAATGAAGAAGACCTGCCTGGAACAAGACAATAACAAAAATATATATGCAAGCTATATTTCAATGGGTTAGTACTTCATAAGACTGTCTGATGAATATATATAAGAAATTTGAAAGTAAATGTTGACAAAGTCAATGTTTACAAAATAGCAATAAAAGTAATGTCACTTCACCAATAAATACTAGAACGATATGGCATTCAATGCAACAAATCGATACTTAACTCAATTAATGCCTTTACTACCATTCAATTGCTCAATAAATGAAACATTGTTGAATTAAAGATGTAATAACCAAGGATGATGTCAGCAACTAAGGTTAGTAGGCTATCTAGAGCGAGGGTTAGTATAGTTAGGGTTTCAATTGAAAATTTTTAAGAGAGTGTTTAGATCAAGTTCTTATTTCAATGTTGGAGGACTTAGATCAGTGCCTTAGGGTTTAATGGAGTCATAAATGAAGGACACAAGAGTTGAAGGAGGTGAGATTTTAAAGGACTAGAGGGACAAGTTTTGAAGTGCTGCTAAAGCAAGGGTTCAAAATCATAACCCTAGGGGAGAGAGGCTCACTACGGTGTTGCTAAAGCAAGGCCTCATGCTCTCTCCTCCTTCCCGGCAAACAACTAGCTCAAATGAAATATAAAATCAAGACAAGAGGGCTTAAAGAGGGAGAGTGTCGCTAAGGCAAGGCTCTTTCATCAAACGCTAAAAGAAAATGACCCTAGGTGTAGATGACCTAGGCCTGGGATGTCCTCTTCCTCTTGAAGTCAAAATGGTATGGCTAGCTAAAGTGAGGAAGAAAAAGGAGTGTAGCGATGGCTAGGTGCTCTTCTTCTTCTTCAATGGCTAAAAGCTTTTCTATCAGGGGACATGAGACAAGGACCTACTTGTGTGCTTGTCACCTAGGGTTTGTATTCAGCAAATTATAAATACATGTAGGAAAATAAGACTACAACCATTCAATCAAGAAGTTTTGCAGAAAAATACTTACAATTCATCAAAAATAACCATGCAAACCCTACTTGTAACACCTTCCTTCAAGAAAAACACCATAGAATGCAAAAAATCTCTTCCTTCAACAAGTGTGCCTTCCTTAAATCAGCCAATAACCCAAATAGGGCGCTAAAACTCAAACCTCACTATGAGTGAGTAAGTTGTGATGATCAAAATGAGAGTTAAAACCCTCAATATATAGTGTATCAATGACCTAATTTACTTTTTAGGTCATAAAAAAGGCCGATAAGGCCATAATGTCAAAATCATACTATTTTTACATTAAATTGTCAAATTAAAACCCTAATTGAGAAGAAAAGAGAGTAAAATCCCCTTCAAGGGAGGCACTATCCCTTTCTAGGGAAAATGAGACATTCAGGAGTAAAATGTTAGCCCCCGAGGGGCCTCTCCAACATGCCACATGTGCCATTACTGCCCATTCTGCCTCCAAAAGTGCCCATGAAGCTGGATGATGTCATGGTGAAGATGGGGACGTCATAAGCCTTCCAATGCTAGCATTCCACTGAAAAGGGGTCACTCCCCCTAGATCTAGTCCTGTCGGAGTGTCTCTAGTGGAACATCCTTTTCCTCTCAGGTGAAAAACCCTTGATCAAGATCTATCATGTCTCTGCCCCTTGATGGGGTCTCAACATCCATCTAGTGGGCTCTTCATCCCCATGGAGGTTTGAACTGGTCATCTCCCCATGTGTACCAGTCCAAATGGTACATGTCCATTAGGCATGGTCTTGCACATTAAAAGCTACGCCCTCCATGGGCTCATCAGTCACAGGGATCATAGCAATGTCAATCACATCTCATCATCAATATTATTAAACATATGCATAAAACCCCTAATACATCATTCAATAGCTCAAAGATTGGAGAAAAGGAAAAGGTGTCCTATTGGGCTAGTGTCCACAAGAAAAGGAAAGTTTCCAGAAAGATCTCATCCAAGCCATGTAAGTGAGGTGATGTGGCTAGGGGATTTCCAAACATGTGTGTGCAGGGAGGGCCAAGGATGCATAAGTATTGCATGTGGGTGCCTTTGTAGAAGGCGAGTTGTACATGTCATGGATGCATTTTTTCCAAGCCCATTCTACCTTTCTTTTTATTCTTGTTTTATTCTTTTATTTGATTTTTTTGTTCGAGAACTAACCAAGGGACACTGCCTTGGCATGGTGACCAGAGCTGACAGTGTTATCCACAAGTACTTTCATAGAGATGAGAAGGTTGGCTCGTGATGAGACCCCCTTTCCCTTGGTGATGCAACCAAAGGTCACTGCCTTGGCGTGGTAACCAGATGGTGGCAATGTCATACTATTAGGTACCCATGGACCTAATAGGCTGGCTCGTGATGAGACCCGCTATCCTCTGACTAGGTCTTGTTTTGTTATTTTCTGGGTCCCTCTTGTTTCTTTCTGAGAGGCATTTTAATGCCTTCTTGAGGATCCCTGGGTGAAGCATCTCGAGGTTTTATTTCTAGGATTTTATCTTTTACCAGCTGCTTTTACATTCTCATCCTTTAGCCCCTTCTTCCCATGAGATAAGGTGCAATCCTGCAAATAGTTCAACCCAATGCCCGGACAAGGGGAATGGGATAAATGAGTGGGAGATAATATGAAACAGTGGTTCTATGATGGGAGCAGACGATGGCTTTTCAGAAATTCCCCCAATGGAAAACCAAGACCTATGGGCACAGGCTTGCTAGGGCATCCTGTCAATTTCCACAAGAATGGTCAAGTGGGATAATGTAAGATCCAAGAATTTGTTAGAGACAAAATAAATCTAATGCATATATTTAAAGGTTTCAATGATCAAAAGTGACACATACCATGATACCTGGACCAATTACCTCATGGAGAAAGAACCTCTTTGGATACAGGATCAAGCCGATGGTGATGGATGTTTCTTCTGTCGACATGACAAGGATGAAGAATGAAGAAAAGGTGGGCCCTCCAGGGCCATGATCAGGTCAATCCTTCTCTCAGTACTCCTTGTCTAGGACCTGTGGGCCTCAATACATGATCTCCTAGTTATCCCTAAAAAGTGGGGATAACATCTGGCTCCAACTCAGGGACATGTGCTCACCGTAGAGTGCATGATAACCTTAGCAAAATGTGAAAGAAAACTAACATGCAATGAAAATGGTATAATACACGAATACAAAATGCCTACTTACCTGTGAATTCGGGTTACCCCATCCTGGTGGGGTTTGAGGAGGCGTCCGCTGACGAGCACTGTGCGCCTTCGTCCCTCCCGTGTAGACAGGTAATAAGAGTCATTAACTAAATTTCTTCCAACCTTAAAAGGGCCAAGCCAAAAATGATTGTTTCCTTTGATATTAGTAGGCTTCCCTTTATTGGCATCCCACATCCATACTACGTCCCCCTCCTTG
>JASDQU010736629.1:121667-133350 GCA_032191745.1 Picea mariana
TTAGAAAAATGTGTATTTTGATGCCTTGTAAGAAGCAGGTTACAGCTGAGCAAATGGCACAAATGTTCTTTCAAAATGTTTGGGTGCATTTTGGATTGCCTAAATCCATTATTTCTGATCGGGATTCTCGATTTGTTGGAAGTTTTTGGTCGAGTTTATGGGCACTCATGGACACTAAACTGAAAAAGAGCACATCTTTTCATCCATAAACCGATGGTCAGACAGAAGTGGTAAATAGAATAGTGGTACATCTTCTTCGTGGTTATTGCAGCAAGCATCCTAAACTTTGGGATGAGCATTTACACTACTTTCATCATGCTTACAATCGAGCTAAGCACTCTTCAACTCAAACGTCGCCATTTGAAGCATGTTTTGGCTATTTGCCCAAATCTCCTTTAGATTTTATCTTTGGGAAGGATATTGCTATTGATGGTCAATATGACATTGATAGGGTAGAAAATTTCATTGAACAAATTCAGTCGATACATCAGATGGTGCAAGAGCAGTTGGAAAAGAGTCAAGCCAAGTACAAGACGAGACATGACAAGCATCGTGTTGATCAGAGTTTCCAAGTTGGAGATGAAGTTTGTCTTTACATCAGTAAGGAGAGGCTTAAAGGAGAAGGTAAAAAATTGAAACCAATTCGATATGGTCCTTTTAAGATTATTGACAAGATTGGTAACAATGCCTTCCATTTAGATTTTCCTCCTTATGTGCAAATGTATGCAGTTGTTAATGTTGAGAATTTGAAATTGTATGAGCCTCCTTTGATTGATGATCAAGGAGAGCATGTTTGGATTCCTTCTATAGATGATTTTTCCCCATAATATCTTACAAAACTGCATGAAGACACAATCCTTGACAGGAGAATGCAAACTTCAAAATGAGCAAATGTGGAGTATCTTCTAGTTGGTCTTAAAGGTACAAATCCAAGCAAAGCCAAGTGGATTGAGGTTGTAAAGGTGAGGGAACTATACCCTCATCTTCAAATAGACTGAAAATAGTCTTTTGGAGGTCCAAAAGCTTTCCAATGGGGAGGTGTGATCCAGGGGATCAAATTTTGCTCAAAATTCAAAGTTCTCAAAATTGCTTCAAATCAAATGAGAGTGTAGGCCTCGTTGTTACAAACCCAATGCAACTCGTTTGGGTTCAAACGGACGTCGGGAGCAAGAGATATCACGTTCTGTTCAAAATGACAAACAGGCAAAAAAAGGGATGTTGACTGTACAGTCCGTACGGACGTTGACGTGGCAGGCCGTATGACACGTGGCAGGTCATACGAAACATGGCAAGAATTTATGTGGACAGTTGTTATGTGACATGGCTTTCTTTTAGCGAATGGGATGGTGACATGTGGCCCAATCAATGGTCGCCACGTGTCACATGTATATTGGTTTAAAATCTTTGCAATTGGCAGGACTCGACCCCGCTACCTCCGGGCAGGGGAAGAGACTTGGGAAGGGCGGGCAACTGGTGCACCACCATTTAAACCTTGTTATATATATGGAATGTTATATATTTAACATCGCATTAGTGTATGGTTGGCGCGGGACCGGGCTAGGGCTTAGCCCCAGCCCTCGGTCGTATATACAATACATATGACTATTGTTATATCGTTGGCGCGCGCACAATTGCGTATTAATTTTGTTTCAACAGTTATACAAATGACCCGCCATGTATCCATTAACCATTGGCTTTTGGAAACAGGGCCTATTTTTGCACTTGTGCGTGGTCATATGGGTCACACGACCATAGCCTTGGCGGTTAAGGGCTAGGTGCGCCCGTAATCGTCCTATAGTTTGCACGATTTGCGCGGTTGCGTTCGGTGTTGGGTTTTAACGCATAAAAACGTGTGTGGGCTAGGTTGAGCCAACAAGGGTACAATTTGTCGATCCAGAGGCAGCAAGTTTGAAGGGGGAATTCCAGGAAGACTATCTTCTTCAATTTTTGGCCAAACGAGGTGCCGAAAAATCCCAGTTAGGGGTTTTTTGGATGTTCTAGAGCCATTGGAGCCATCTATTTGGCATTTTGAGCATTGTAAAGCACATTTTTTAGCACTTTTAGCAAATAATACAAATGATCCATTGGAAGCTGGACCAGGAGATGTAGCCCAAGAGATGGGTGAACTCCTTTATCATTTGTTGTGTTATGTGTTTTATGTTCATTGTTTATTGTTTTTGTTTATATGCATCTTGAATGAGTAATTTATATAAAAGTTGTGTTGCAAAGTTGATCCATTTGCATTTTAACACATAAATTAAATCTTGCAAATAATTTCAAGAATACAAGTCTTCTTCATTTTTAGATCAGGCCTAGAAGTCGGGACTCATTTTTTACTCCATAGTGATGTTCAGGGGGGTGTTGGAGAAATTTTTATTTTCCGCACACTAGTTCAGTGGGATTTAACTGACTAGTTCTATTTTAGACTTTCTAATCTTAGACCATCACTATTCTGCATGCATTACTAATTATAGGATGTCATTTCCTATATGAATGAAGATCACTCACTCATTGATAAGATCATAATATACATTGATTCTCTTTATTCATTGTGTATCTCTATTCCTTTTCTTGATAAGTTTTGTTTGTGTATGCTTTAGCTAGATCTCCTGTGTAGGTTTCCATGAAACACTGACAATGTCAACAGTCTGTATAGGTGGTCTACAACAGATTCATGGTCAAAGAGATTTCCATATTATTGTTGAGGTTTTTCTTTTTTATTTGTATTGGAGAACAAGGTTGTTCTGAATCTTGGTGACTTTGGTTGACAAGGTTGTCCTATAATTTTGGTGATTTGTATTGGATGGGAGGGATGGTTTTTCCCTCAAGATTTTATGATAATAAAAAAGGTTACCGAACTCAAAATTTGTGTCTCTTGTGTATTGATTATTCATCTTTGATCTTGTTGTTTCCACTGCATATGTTTTTCAGTCAATAATTTCAGTGTAAATTTGTTTAGTGATAACAACTAAGGTTTTATTGTTGGATCACTAGGAAGCAATTTTCAGATCTGAAATTAGTCACATAGAGTTGCATGTGAAAATTGACATGGTATCAGAGCTTGGGATCTGAAGAGAAGGGGATCGTCTTGAGACGCGTTGTTGGATAAAACACTAGAAGAGTGTTGTACTTGTTCTTATTCTTGTTCTAGGTAGGTCAATATGGTGAATACATTGAAGCTTTAGGATAGGTTGGAAGGGGCAACCAACTTTCAAGATTGGAAGGAAAGGGTTCTCCTTTTATTGGAAGATAATAACCTCAAGAAGATTGTTGAGGATATGCTTGTAACTCCTATTGATCCACAGGAGTTGATAGAAAGAAAGTGAAGGCCAAGTGGGTATTGCTAGAGTTCGTGAAGGACCACTTGAATCCTCACATTGTCGATAAAGAAAATTCCAAGGATATGTATGATGCTTTGGTGGGTATTTAAAAAAACAAGAATATGGGAAGGATTCTACACTTGAAGCACCAGCTTCAGATTGTCAGGATGACCAGTGAGGAAACAGTTGTTAGTTATCTCATGAAGATTACTCAAATCTAAGATCATCTCACAGCTATTGGTGAGATAGTGAAAGATGTTGAGTTGGTGAATGTAGCATTGAGAGGTCTTCCTAGGTCCTAAGAGCTTGTTGTGTAGGGATCTTGTGCACAAGACAAGTTTCTACACTTTGACATACTATGGAAAAATTGCATCTAGGAGGAGACTTGATTGGTATTCAAGGATGATATGGATAGTGTGGTAAACAATAGCAGTGATGAGAACCAGGCCCTTGCATCCCACAGTAGGAAGGGAAGAAGGGGTTCTCTAGAAAAAATAGGTATGTCAGGAAGAAGGGTGTTGGAAAGTTGGTTCTCATTGATGTCAACCCTTGGAGAAGTCTGGAAGCCCCATATATGTGGACGAGATCATTGGAAAAATGGTTGTCATTTCTATGATTGAGATTGATGGTGAGTTAGTTGTCATTGATGTTAGTTGATGTCAACAATTTTTTTGGATGCACTTGAATAATTCCAGTAGAATCGAAGGTATGGTCTTGGAACCTGCATTTGATTGAGGAATAAAGACATGAAGGTCAGTATACTTGTAGGTAATACTATCATAGATGGATGGTATGTGTCATGCCATTTCTGGTGATATACGGTATGCCATGTAGCTCCTCATGATTGAAGAGATATGGCTCTGTGAAGTTGGAGGACTCTCAAGAATATTCTAGAAGCCTCTAGAAGGTCATTGAGAAGCTTGACCAGTAAAAGTGGTTGCAATAGGGGATTGATTATTGAAATATTAATTGTTGAGAATGATTGTTGAAAGATTAATTAATTATCGACAAATATTAATTAATTATTGCAAGGATAATTAATTATCGAGATTAGTTGTCATTGATGTCAACCCTTGAGAAAAGTTGCATGTCGAAGTAAAGTGGCAGTAAACATAAGATAATTAATTATTGCAGGGATAATTAACTATTGGAGGGATAATTAATTATTGCATGTCAAAGTAAAGTGGGAGTAAACAGAATATAATTAATTATTGCAAGGATAATTAATTATTTCATGGAAGTAGCATGTCATTAAGAAATTTCTCTTTGTAACACAGAGAAGAGTCCATTGCAAATCACTTCTTTGTATTCACTTGTAAGAATACAGGTTGGAGGCAGACAAGTCCAGGTGAAGTAAAGAAGGATGAAATTCCAAGGGAGGATGAATTTTTTGATGATGTGTTATGTTATCTCCTGAAAATAATTTGTTAACTATTTTACATCACGTGATGACATGGTCATTAGATCGAATATTTGTTGATAAATATTAAGTTATAAATCTTTTAAGACTGGCTCTAAATCATATCATTTCAACGAATAAATGAATTCTTATTTCAAAATATACCAAAAGCTAACTTTTAGTTTTCGGTGGCTAAATGGTCAATTTCCAAGTGTAGTAAGTCGTTGAAAGCTCTCCTTTTCGGCGGCTAAAAGGATGGACATGGGAAGCTTAAGCCATCGAAAGCACAGAAGATTCTAGATCAAGCTTCTTTTTGCCCAAATCGTGTTTTATCATTTCTAGAATCTGTGGGAATGATTTTAAATGAAAGATAAATATTATATGAATACAGATCATCCTCATTTTCAAGCTTTTGAGGCATATGATAAGGGAATGAAACCAAATGGAATTTTTATTGATGGTAAAATCACTCAACTATCAAAGAATGATTTCAAGCTCTGTGGTCTTCACCTTCAAACTGCCAGACAATACTGAAGACTATCAGATTATGATAAGGATTTGTTTTATGATGATAAGATTGGATCTTACTTGCCAAGATCTTTTTTTATTATGTTCAATTTTAGATATATCAGATCCATTTAAATAGGATCTTGAAACTCTGATGTAAAGTCTATAAAGCCTATGAATTCTAAACACCGGGGAAAAAAATAGTCTAAGGACTGTGGTTTGATCCTTGAAGACTTGTAACTATATTTCATCCTTTAGAGATATCAATGAATACATCTTGACATCGAGCTTCTTTCACTATGTTTGTTTAGTTTTCATCTCCTTTCTTTCCATGTTTATATATATTCAATGACAAATGACTGTCATCTCATCTCTTCGTTGATATATTAAACTTATGTGCATTGCTTCTCATGTTTGTCTAATGCCAGATAGTTGGCATCCTATCTTTGCATTCATAAGCTAGAGCTGCAAGTATTTACCTATTATGTATGGCCATATATTATATGCAAATATTATATATGTTTCTATTTGAATGAAGAGTATTTTACCTATCATTACTGGCCATTTACATATGCTATTGTATAGGTATTAATGTTAGCATAATGAGTCTTCTCCATGTTTCCACACATTGATTAAAACCTTATGAGCAGCATAGTTGAAAGCCTTGGTCTTTCGAGTGGATTTATGTGTTTCTAAATGTATGTGAGTTTATTAAGTCATCTAATTTGATCTTTTTTCCTCTATATTATTGATCTATTTAAGTTACCAAGCGTACACCCCTTACAGTTAGGGAGTAATTTCTTGGAGTGATAACAAATTGGCGTTGTTGCTGGGGAACGAAAGTGAAAGAAGAATTTCCCTGGGAGAACGACATAGATCTGATTCTTGATGGCAGAAAAAAGACAAAAATAAAGCTAGATTGTAATCATCTACCTGGCGACTCCACTGGGAAGTATCCGGTTGACAAAAGATGAAGAGGTTGAGTTCTAAATCAAGGTATCAATTTATCAGTCTATTTCATGAATTGTTACTGTTCTTTATTAACTCTTTCATGATTTTCCCTTTGCATGTAAAGAGAATTATTTTATGTTTTGTATATTCAGAAAATCATCATCCCTCTTGAATATACCCAACCTTAGAAGAGGAAATCCTACAGCCCTATATTCTAGATGTTGATTCAATACCTTCATCGCCATTTATTCTTAAAAATGAATTATGCAATTCAATACCTCCTGACTTAGATAAACCATATGATCTTGAAGAAATTAAAATTGATTCAAAACCCTGTCAGATTTCAACTCCTATTGCCACAACTTCTAAACTTTGTCATCAACTTGTTATCCCTCATGATCATCCTACAGCCTTTCAAATTAAAATCAGGATGAAGATGTTCAAGCCTTTGAAGATGCCTTATCTCCTTCATCGTTATCCTCTTGACTGTTATGAATATCTTCCCTGGTTTTCTGGAGAAAATCAAGTTTTAGCTAAGAGGCACTTGGAATCCTTTGAGGACTTTATTGATCGTTTTCAGATTGTTCATGAAGATGTCATCATGAGATTTTTCTCTAAGTATTTGATCAAAGATGTTGTTGTATGGTTTAAGGCTCTAAAAGTCGATTCTATTGGTTCTTGGATCGAGTTCTCTAATGTTTTTGTGAAGCATTGGGGTAAGAATAAATCATTAGATTCATACCTTGCTAATTTTTGTGCTTTGAAGAGAGAGCAGGGTTAAACTTCACCTGTTTTTAATCGAATATTTTATAGCATCTACC
Organism: Picea mariana; assembly: GCA_032191745.1. NCBI lineage: Eukaryota > Viridiplantae > Streptophyta > Pinopsida > Pinales > Pinaceae > Picea > Picea mariana. Next base: position 128,666 of record JASDQU010736629.1, read on the forward strand.
ATGATATGCCTTTGGAGATCCGTCCTACAGAGACAGTTGCCATGATATATTATGTTATGGGATTGCATTCATAACTTGCCCTTCTCCTTCTAGAAAGGAGGTCTTCATCGTTAAGCATCTTGTTTGAATATGCTCTAGAGGTGGAGGAGAACATCTGTGCTTCCAAGAGGATCCAAGAGCAGGTTAAATTTGAAAATCTATATGCACATGAGCAGACTGAATGTCAATATGTTTCAAAATTTGAACAGGAAGGTAATGAATGTGAAGCAGAATTGAAACAGTAGCAAGCAAGCGGATTTATTTTAGATTCAGATCTAGATTCCTTAATATTTGTAGGGTACTCCAAAGATAGATACAAGTATGAAGTTTATGATCAGTTTGCAAGCCAAATTGAACCTATGATAACCAATGATTGCATAGGAAATTATAATTTCTTAGTTAATTTTAATCTATATCATGTAAACCCTATTAGGATATCCTCTTGTGATCATTATTCTGAAGAAGAAGATTTAAAGATTTGTGAATATGATCAGCAATATATGCAAGTTATATTGATGGAAGATGTGAATTTGATGTTCGAAAGGCCAAAGAAAATACCTCTTATTTTTTCTCCAAAATTGTCAGTTGTAATAGGTCATTACATCAGAGTAATAAATCAAAATCTTAGGAACATGACAAAGGAGAAGACATACATGAGCCGGAAGATTATGACTATGAAACAGAGTTGGAACGGCAGCAAACAAGCGGATTTATTTCAAATTATGAATCAAATTCTTTGGTTTTTGCAGATGTTTCAATGGACATGTATACGTGTGAATTTTATGATCAGCTTGAAAACCAAGTAGAGCCTATGATAACTGATGGTTTCATAGAAAATTATATATTTTATATTGATCCTTATTCATATGATTTAAACATTGTTGTATCATCATCTTCTGAGCATTTTTCTGAAAAGAAAGTTATAATGATTGATAATCAAGATCTTATTTCAAGAGAACAAGAAGACAATCAGTTTTCAAGAAGAGGAATAGTCATGGATGAGCAAGAGGTTGCTATAGATGTGCATTTCTTTCCCGAGAATCAGTATGTTTCTGATCTCTATTTCAAAGATCCAGTGGCATCCTTCATTGAATCATACATTTCAGAGAACCTGAAAATTTCAGATTTCTTTAGATCACTCGTTTTTCTGGGTGAATATGGTTTTGTGAATGAGTTCTTCACTATTGTTACATTTTAAACATCATTTGTTTATTAGTGAGAAAGATGAAATCATGTAAGCATTAAATTTGCTTGGATGGATACTATGGAAATCATATTTTACTTGACCAAATTGTAGAGTTGGTTAGAGTAGAGTAGGGTAAGAAATAAACTCACTGCCTGAGCATTTATTTTCTTCCAGATTGCAGGTGATATAGCAATTTGCTTGTGTGAATAAAGGCAGGTTTTGAAGGTGTACAGAGATCAGTTATGCAGGTCTTAAAAGGTTTTCAGTAAAAGGTAATATTGTTGACTCCATGCCCAATGGAACACTAGAGAATAAGTTTGGGATTTTTTATTTTTCCAAGAAAGGCATTAGACTATGGTTCTTGAAACCTCATAGGGACTATTTCATCCCCAATAGGAGCTATATGTTATCTCCTAAAAATAATTTGTTAACTATTTTACATCATGTGATGACATGGTCATTAGATAGAAGATTTGTTGATAAATATTAAGTTATAAAGCCTTTAAGACTGAATCTAAATCATATCATTTCAACGAATAAATGAATTCATATTTCAAAATATACCAAAAGCTAACTTTTAGTTTTCGGTGGCTAAATGGTCAATTTCTAAGTGTAGTAAGCCGCTGAAAGCTCTTCTTTTCGGCGGCTAAAAGTATGGACACGAGATGCTTAAGCCGTCGAAAGCACAGAAGAGTCTAGATCAAGCTTATTTTTGCCCAGATCGTGTTTTATCATTTCTATAATCTGTGGGAATGATTTTAAATGAAAGATAAATATTATATGAATACAGATCATCCTCCTTTTCAAGCTTTTGAGGAATATGATAAGGGAATGAAACCAAATGGAATTTTTTTTAATGGTAAAATCGCCCATCTGTCAAAGAATGATTTAGAGCTCTGTGGTCTTCACCTTCAAACTGCCAAACAATACTGAAGACTGTCAAATTATGATAAGGATTCGTTTTATGATGATAAGATTGGATCTTACTTGCCAAGATATTTTTTGATTATGTTCAATTTTAGATATATCAGATCCATTTAAATAGGATCCTAAAACTCTGATGTAAAGGCTATAAAGCCTATGAATTCTAAACACCAAGGAAAAAAACAGTCTGAGGACTATGGTTCGATCCTTGAAGACTTGTAACTATATTTCATCCTTTAGAGATATTAATGAATACATCTTGACATCGAGCATCTTTCACTATGTTTGTTTAGTTTTCATCTCCTTTATTTCCATGTTTATATATATTCAATAACACATGACTGTCATCTCATATCTTCATTGATATATTAAACTTACATGCATTGCTTCTCATGTTTGTCTAATGTCAGATAGTTGTCATCCTATCTTTGCATTCATAAGCTAATGCTGCAAGTATTTACCTGTTATGTCTGGCCATATATTATATGCAAATCTTATATATGTTTCTGTTGGAATGAAGAGTATTTTACCTATCATTATTGGCCATTTACATATGCTATTGTATAGGTATTTATGTTAGCATAATGAGTCTTCTCCATGTTTCCACACATTGATTAAAACCTTCTGAGCAGCATAGTTGAAAGCCTTGATCTTTTGAGTGGATTTATGTGTTTCTAAATGTATGTGAGTTTATTAAGTCATATGATTTGATCATTTTTTCTCTACATTATTGATCTATTTAAGTTACCAAGCGTACACCCCTTACAGTCAAGGAGTAATTTCTTGGAGTGATAACATGTTCTAAGGTATGTTATTTACAAGTCATGTTACCATTTTTTCTATAAAAAAATCTCTATGATTATTAAAATAGAGAACATTAGAGGATTTTTAGAAGACATATCAAGGTACCTATAGTAGAAATTTCAGCATATGGGTCGATGTACTTTTGGAGATACACTATGCGGAAGATAGGGATTTTGACTAGTTCTGAAACTAGTTTTAAACAGGTGTTTCGGGTAAAACAGACATAACTTCTTCATAGAGAATAAAAATCATGTGAGAAAAATTTAAATGGAAATATCACAGGCCTTAGTTTTTTGTGTGATATTTTCATAATAAGATATCAAATATTTAGCACGTGGCATGTCGTACAAGTGTGCTCTCTAGAATAGGATAGAATTCAGCAAGGTCTATTATTTTCTCTATAAATCCTTTTAAGGAATGATTCAAGCAGTGAAAYTTGGAGGAATTTCAGAAGACATACTGAATAAGGTTGGGTACAAGTTTCAAGCATTTATTCATTACAAGTACATAGTTATTCTTGTTGAAAGYTAGGGTTTGTGACTAATCCAAAACTAGTCCTGTGAGACTGATGTAAAGKTAGATGAAGATGTTATTCTCTTGTTGTTGAAGTTGAGGAAGGTATGTATGTATGTGATCACATGCACTAGGTCAGATACAATATYGTAGGTTCTTGTGACAGGTTGGCATTGGCAGGTTGTGGTGACAAGTTGACAATAACAGTGATGGTATATAAKTCCAATGACAAGGATAGTGATAGGTTGATGTGGTAGTGACAGATTGGTCTACACTTATATTTCAAGGTGGTTGGACAGGGAAAGGAAAGGGTGTTGTATCCTCCTTCCAGTTGGAGCCAGAAAATTAGGAAGTTGGAGCTTCCTTCAGGTTGCATCCTGTAAATAGGGGGTTGGATCCTCCTTCCAGTTGGATATGGAAAATGGGAAGTTGGTGCTTCCTATGAATGTATTTCTTCTAACATATAATAAAATCATTGTGTTTTTCTCCTGCATTGGGTTTCCACGAAAAATTTTAGTGTATTGTCTATCTGTGATATTTTATTATGCATTGTTGATATAAAAAATGTAGATGATAAACTATTGAATGGTAATTGATCAAGTTAATGTTTATATGCTCTGATTATTGAAGATTTTATATTGTGGTTAAAAGTGATAAAAGTGTTCATATTGATTGTGCTCCCCGCCCCATCTCAATATTCCAATAATTGGTATCAGAGACAAGTTATTCAAGAAGCATTTTAACCACTAGAAGGTAGATCACGGAAAGCATTGATATGTATAAGATGGAAGTACCACAGTTCAATGGTCAAAATGGTCTAAAATATGAAATATGAAGGAACGGAATGAAATCATTTTTACAGGCATAAGGATGTTATATTTGGCGATCATTTGTGATAGGTTACACAACTACAAAGAAAACTTCAAAGACAGCAACTAGGAAGGAATTGAAAAGGAACAACAAGATAGCAATGGATTTTATCATGAAAGGATAACCTAATTCAGTAAAAACCAAAGTGGGACAATGTGCATCAGCCAAAGAGCTTTGGGACAGCCTACAAGATCTTTACGCAAGGCAAGGAACAAAAGAAAATGAAGTAGGTCACAACTCATATGATGAAGAAGTCAAGACAGGTGAGTATTTTTTCTTTGATTGTGAAGAAGTAGGACATATTGAAATTGAATGCCCTTATTTGAAGATTGGAAGTGATAAGACAGAA
>JASDQU010736630.1:13399-29691 GCA_032191745.1 Picea mariana
GCTATTTCTGTTGCTATTTCGTATATCATTTCTATGTATTGTGAAGATTATGCTGGATATTATACTGTTATTCTGTTATTTCTAGCATTTCGTTTATGTTCTGCATATTTTATATATCTGGTATCTTGCACAATTTCTCAGCCATAGTTTGTTATCTGCATCATGTGCCTCAAATTGATGAATGGAAAGATTTGCTTCCAAGATTTTATGAAGGTGAGAATGAAAGCCCTGTTGAGCATGTTCTGGAATTGCATGATTTGATGCAGCAGCCTAACATCCAACATGAAGACATACGTATAAAGTTTTTTATGTATTCTCTTCAAGGAGATGTTCATAATTGGTATCAGTCTCTTGAACCTTCTAGTGTTTCTTCACTTAAAGAGTTTCATGTTTCTTTCAATATTCATTTTCAAAAATTTTATTCGTCTGAGTTAATTTGTCATAGTTGTTGTGAGGAGTATAAAGACTGTGTTCAAGATATAATTGATTCTTATGAAGGATGGGACAATGAAGAATATGCCTTGGATGAGGAATCAACTCTTTCTCTTCCTTGTTCATCTACATTAGATGAAAATTTTGTTTCTTGTTTTAATAAGGAAAATGCAGAAATTGAGTTTGTTCTGGAAGATGATACTCTTTATAACCCTATCTCTAAAATACCTATATATGAGCAACCTATCTTTGACTCATATGGTGATGATAATATATTGCTTCCTGGATTGAATATTGAAAGGAAACCTATTTTTAACAATGAAGAACAATTTTCTCATGTTGGGCAGAAAATATCTCTTGATATGTCATTCGAGAATTCTCCTTTATTTGATCATTATGGATACAGTGATGAAGATGATGAGGTAATTTTTGTCCTGGAAGAAAAAATCATTAGCAGCCAGCCTTCTGATGAAAGTGAAAATTGTTACCAAGAGTAGCATGTTAAAGAGCAACATTGTAATATTCTAGATATAAAAAGTATGCAGAATAGAAATAAATAGCTAGAAATGGCAGATGAACAACAATATAACCATAATAACATCACAATAATACCAAAATGATACCAGAATAACACCAAAGAGAGAACTTTGATTACTGAGAGAAATGTTCACTTTCCTCTTCGAGGGGGCAACCTCCAGCAGAGCAGAGCTCTATTACAATGATATCCAAGACAAAATTTGTCATACCCTCGACTCCTATTTATACAAAATATGTCTATCAAAAGAACCATCTAGAGGAAGATCCTTCTAGAAGAGAAAGCTTCTATTAGGTCTTATTACATTGGAATTATTCTTCCTTATTGCTAGGCCTTATTAATATTGTCATTTATTACATAGAAATATATTATTCTACCTACGTGAGGGGTTAGGTCCCTAACATGTCCTCCCCCTTAAAAATAGTCTTGTCCTCAAGGCTTGAGATGAGGAAATTATTGCAGAATGGTAGTTGGTTCCCAAGTGGCATCTGTTGGAGTTGTATCTTTCCACTGGACTAAAACTTCCTTGATGGTTCATTGACGTAGACGATGTTCATGATGGTCCAAAACTTCTTTTGGTTGTATCCAAATGGAGCCTTCTTTATCCAACTCGAGAAGGTTGGTTTGAGTTTGGAACTTACATCCAATCACCTTATTTAAGAAGGAAACATGAAAAACATGATGGATCTTAGAATGACTGGGAAATGCTAACTAATAGGCTACCTGTCCCACATGCTTGATAATGGTATAAAAACCATAAAATTTGGGCACCAGTTTCTGAAATCGTCAGCCTTGAGGGAATTTTGATTGTAAGGTTGCAGTCGAAGAAACACCTGATCCCCTTATGCAAATTGGTGTTTAGAGCGACCTTCATCTGCTTGTTTCTTCATGTGATTTTGGTCCATGAACAAATTCTCTTTGAGGGTACAGAGAATAGCCTCTCGAAATGTAAGCATTTTTTCAACCACGTGGACATTCGAGACACCTAGAAAATATGAGAGAACTAAAGGTGGATTGTGTCCATATACCACTTCAAAAGGAGTCATGCGAATAGCGGTATGGTATGAAGTGTTGTACCACCTCAGCTAGTGGTAACCATTGAGCCCACTGATTTTTCCTTTCCGATGGAAAACACCTCAAATATTTTTCCAAACACTTGTTGACAATTTTAGTTTGACCATCAGTCTGGGGATGATAAGTTGTGCTGAGATGCAATTGTGTGTCTTGTAGCTTGAATAGTTCTTGCCAAAAATTTCTAGTGAAATTTGGGTCATGATCAGAAACAATAGAATGTGACATGCCATGAAGCTTGAAGACCTAATCCATGAAAACTTGAGCCACAATGGATGTTGTAAATGGTTTTTGAAGAGCACATAAATGAGCATACTTGGAAAGACGATCAACTACCACCATGATGACTAATTTATTGTTTGATTTAGGTAAGCCTACAAAAAAATACATAGAAATATCCCGCCAAATAGCAGGTGGAATTGGAAGCAATTGTAGTGTGCCAGGAGATTTGATTATTTCTCCCTTGTTGTGTTGACACACATCACATTCGGCCACAAAATTACGAATGTCCTGTTTCATACCATCCCAGAAAAAAGAACATTTGACCCGATCATAGTTTTGGTAAACCCAGAGTGCCTAGCTATGGGTGTAGCATGAAGCTCACAAAGTACTATGGATTTAAGTTTTGATTGTTTACTTAAATACAAATGGCCTTTGTATCGAATCTCATCATTGAGCCAAGAGTAACCTGGGGAAACTTGAGAATTGGACTACAATTGTTGTATCAGATGTGAACTGTTGGGATCGTGTAGCCATTCCTAGTGAACAGCTTGGAGACAATATGGTACAGTGAAAGAGAGATAAAAAGGGACCCTTCATCTTCATATTTTCTAGAAAGTGCATCAACAACCACATTGTCTTTTCCTTTTTTGTAAATGATCTCATAATCATATCCAAAGAGCCTAGTCACCCATTTGTGTTTCTCTGGGGAGGAAAGACATTGTTCCAGAAAATAATTGAGGCTTTGATGATCTGTCTTAATTTAAAAGTGCTTCCCCAATAGATAAGGGCGCCAAAGATCCACGGCATGCAAAATAGCCAAAATTTCCTTTTCATATATTGATTTGCCCAAATTTCACTCAGACAGTTGTTTGTTGGTAAAGGCCAAAGGCCGAACTTCTTTCATAAGGACAACACCAATACCCTTCCCAGAAGTATCACATTTGAGGAAAAAGGTCTTTGTGAAATCAAGAAGGGTCGAGACTGGAGTTATTCACATGGCCATCTTCAAGGTTTGAAAATCCTGAGTAGATGTTGGATTCTAAGTGAAAGAAGTCTTTTTAAGGAGTGTAGTGAGAGATGCCACAATCTTTCCATAATTCTTAACAAACTTGTGATAATAACCTGTTAAACCAAGAAATCCACGCAATCTTTTGAGAGTCTTTTGGTGAGGCCAATCTTGCATAGCTTCAATCTTTTTAGGATCCACCCTGACACCGGCCTTGCCAACAAGATGACCTAAGTACTTGAATTTTGAGGCACCAAAAGAACATTTAAATTGTTTGAGGAAAAGTTAGTGTTCATATAGTAGATGGAGAACTTGATCCACGAGAGTAAGATGGGTTGTCCAATTTTTACTATAGATGAGGATATCATCAAAGAAAACTAAGACAAAATGACGAAGAAAAGGATGGAAGACATGATTCATGAGGCTTTGGAAAGTGGAGGGAGCATTACACGGGCCAAAGGGCATAACAAAAATTCACAGTGTCCCTCATGAGTTCTAAATGAAGTCTTAGGAATGTCTACCTCTTTCATATGGATCTGGTGGTAGCCAGAACAAAGATCAAGCTTAGTAAAGAATTGGGCACCACTCAATTCATCCAAGAGGTCATCAATGACAAGGATGGGAAATTTGTCTTTAATGTTGAGTTTGCTGAGGGCACAAAATTCAGGACACATGCACCAAGAACCTTCTTTATTAAGTACCATGACCACAGGAGAATATTAGGGGATCATACTAGGGAAAATAACACCTATGGTGAGAAGTTCTTGAAAAATTTTCTCAATTTCATTTTTTTGGGAAAAGGGGTGATGATGGGGATGGATATTGGGAGGAAGATTTCCTGGGAAAAGGGGAATGGAATGCTAATGAACACCAAGGGAAGGAGGGAGTCCCTGGGGAGTCGAAAAAACCACTTGATGTTTAGAGAGGATGGATTGAAGGTCCTGTGGCACAGAGTGTGTCTCAGTTGCTTGTATGGCATGGAGTGGGAAATAATGCCAGAATGACCTTTTTTGAGCATCTTTTCCATGCGATGGCAACTAATGATATCTGGGGAACTGGCGGTAATGCCTTGGAACTTATATGGTTGGCCCTCCTGGTTGAATTTCATGGTTAATTCCTTAAAATCCATGAGAATGGGACCCAAATTCCTTAACCATCTTGCACCCAACACAATGTCACAATCGCCCTTGTCGATAGAAAACATATGAGATTTCAGGTGGTATTCACCAATTTGGAGATGCACATTTTCACAATGCCCTCCACATTTCATGGACCCTCCATTGGCAATCATGATTTGAAAATTATTGAATTCCCGCATATAAAAATTATTTTCTTGGGTAATGCAGTGGTGAATAAAATTATGGGTTCTTCCACTATCAATAAGAATGATTACCTTCCTATACTTGATGTAACAAATTAGCTTTAGGGTTTGGGGAGAAGAGAAGCTAGTGAGAGCATTTAGGGAAATGGTTGGTTCTACTTCAGAATGGTCTGAGGGAGAGGTTATGTCAGTGGGTTCAGGTTACACGGACACAAGGGGAGCCTCAACATCCTCTTCCAAAACATCCTCTGAGATGGCCATAAAAATATTTTTTTCCTTACACTTGTGTCCCGAAAAATGTTTTTCATCACAATTATAACAAAATCATTTGAGTTGGCATTCATCCATTTTGGCCCTAGTCAATTTCTTTATCTTTAGTGGAGTAGAAGGAGGAGTGGGAGTTACTAGTCTAGTGTGAGGAATAAAGGAGGGTTTTCAATTTTGAGAAGAGACCACTTGTTCTGCTTCCTTAGCTCTTTTAGTAGTGTCCACCCAAATCTGAGGTCGAGACATGAGGACAAGGGCACAAATATCATCCTTGAGGTCACTGATAAAACATTCTCAGAAAAAAGCATCAGATATTCCCTTTGTACAAAAATCCAGTCGCTCAAATGAAACTATAAATTCTTCCACTATGCCAGATTGTTTCAAATTTGTCAAACGGCCTAAATGGTTGGTGTCAGTGTCAAAGCATTCATAAAGCTCTGCCACAAAGTGTGTCCAAGCCACATACCCTTGGCGGGATTTTTTTTCCATTGCCAACATTCTTGATCTAGATGGAGAACACCATAACGAAGTTTTGCCAACTCATCTCTAATGCCATACAAATAGAAATAATGTTCCATTTGAGTTACCTAGCCAGTGGGATCCGAGACATCAAATTTGTTCAGATCCACACACAGAAGGCGTAGGTCACGTTGAAAGTGATGGGAATCAAAATTCTCGGAATGAGAGGAAGTTTCACCTTCGATATGCAAAGTTAGGTCAGATAAGGGAATATCTGCAGGGATATGCAGCTTGATGCAGATCATCGTAGTGACCGTTTCAAGTTGGGTAGTCATGTCTTTTTTGAGGTCTTATTTGAGTTCCACGATTAGCCAGCTATGGAGGAATGCATTTTTTGATTGCTGGAGACAATATTGGCACTAAGTTGTCGCACTTCTTGTTGGGTTTCTATGAAATTAGAGTGTAAGGTATTGAAGCGAGCTTCCAATTCTTGGCTATGGGTATGGGCCATGATGATGAGGGAACATGAAAAGGGGTGGGTGGGACCACATATAAAATGGGTTATGGGTGAAGTGTATCACAATGACTAGAGCGACGATTTGAATCCAATGAGGTAAATCCAAAATAAGTGTATTGGAAGGGGGTTGGGCCCACAATTTTTTTTTTCTGAAAAATGATAGGTATGAATGAAATAAGGGAGAAGAGAGAAATCTAAAGGAATAGGTATCAAATAATGGTGCCAACTGGATCCAGACTTTTTTTTTTTTACTCCTACGGAGTTATACTCCAATCTGAATGAAATTCCCAAATTTTTAACAGGAAGAAATGTGTAGTAATTTCACAACTCGAATGCAGGAGACATAGTTGCACGATAATAGATCTTGTCTATTCTATTTTTTTTTCCTTCCCAAGGGTTAGGTATTCAAGGGTTCTATAGACAAGGTTTTTTTCTGTGTTATAGCTCTATTATATACGTGTGTGGTCCAACAGTAGTACTCGAACCAATATCTCAGAGCACCAACTAAGGAGGCTAGACTGTGCCCTTATCCATACTACCCAACTACCCAGGTACTAGAGAGTTTATTCCTGAGTGTTGTTCTAGGTGGCACTATAGCAGTCAGGCGACCGATCAGTTTATCTATGGAGGGCTTCAGGAGATCTAGGCCAATCTATATATAGTTGTTGTCTAATGTGCTACCACTCGAAGGGGTACCAACAGGGGTTACAAGGGTGGCCAATAGATGTGCACTTAAGTACCTCTTATATTTCCTGCATGTATGAATCCCCGAACATAGGTTTATGTGTGTAACAATAGATATCTGTAGCTTAAAGACGTTGGACTACATCTCTACCCTGAAAAAGAATTAATCCACAATTTTTTGCTGAGGAAGATTGTTGGCACAGGGGAAGACCCAGGGTTCAACGCTTCAAAATCACACCAACAAAACCTTAACTACTGGCCCTTTCAACAATACCTGCGAGCAGGCGAAGTCTCACCCGAGGTAGAAGCAGGGGGGGTTACAGGATGCAAGCATCTATAACCAAGCTGGGACACAAATCTGTGATAATAACACTTCGCAGAGTATTCTAGCAACACTTAGAAGGTGATATGCACTAGTTCATTAACATCGGAGAACAAACCCTAAGAGAGATTGGCACAGTAACAACAAAGATTAAGCATCTCTACTACTTAGCACAGAGCATTAAATTATATCTAACATTCATTCATAAGTAAAGCACTAAGCAACAAAAAACCTATCTATCATACATAACATTTGAGGCACTAAGAAGATTCAAAACATAAGCAACACAACACAAAGCACACCACAGACACAAGATATACGTGGTTCACCCCAATGTGGGGCTATGTCCACCAACTGCTTTGTCTTATTTAGTATTCTTCAATCTCTTACATTCATATACTCCTGTGCACTAAGCCACAGAGCTAAGCTTTGCATCGAACAGGAGATCTACGCACTGTGCACCAAATCCTCCTGCCCAAAACTAGGTCAAGGCACAAAGACAACTTCTCTATCGAGCACAGATCCTTACATATGCATTTGTTTGCACAAAGAAACTCAGAACTACTTGCACTTAGATACCAAGACTTCGCTTCTTGTCTCTATCTATTTCTACCATACGTTCTTATCTATTTATACTTTTACAATTCCTTACAAAAAGGCCTAAACATGGGTAAACCCATGGGTCATCATCCCATAACCCATTAAAAAACCCTAAATAAACCCTTTCTGGGTACACATAGCCCACAAAACAAGTGATCTTCGTTATCTCATCTCTTCCATGGCACTCCATATTCAACCCTAGCGTCGAAGTCAAAAAGGTGTTCCAAACCTGACCAAGGTTTCCTCAAAACTTGGTCGAGGGCCAACAGGCCCCCAACACTCACCTGTGACTCATACCAACTCACTCAGGTATGGGAAATGTCGCTTTGAAGGCCTCAAGCTTCACTCGAGCTACCTTGACTTGTTTCTTCTCTTGAGTCTCCTGCTCAACAACCTTTTGGATTATTTTCTCTGTAACAGGCCCTTCCAGGTGTTGTTCTACTGTTGCAACCACTTGGTCTAATTGTGAGCCTTGTTCTTCAATTTCTTCAAACACCTTGCAGGTTTCATCCTGCACAGGTTGTAGTTTCTGCGCGACTTCCATTACACTGCCCTAAATGGAAGTAATTTATTGTTGTACCGTGCACTACTCCTAGTACCTCTTCATTCTTTCAACTGTGGTGAGCAGCTTCATCTGTGCCTACACAGAGAATGCATGTTGATGTGCCTCTTGTAACTATGATTCCAATTTACTTAGCTATGGATCTTCTGCGATGCGTTCATAAGTTTGTGCTCTTCTATCGCTCAACTGTTTTCACTCTGAGGTGAGGGCTCTGATCATTATTATTTTATTCTTAGTAGCTTCCTCCCTCTGGTCACGCACCTCTTGTGGGGTGCTCAGTACTGCTTGGACCTCCAACTTTGTTATCCTTGCTTGAAGCTGCTAGATGGTCTCAACGAGATTCTCCAATTGAGCCGCAACCGAATCCTATTCCTCATGTGCCAAACCCGATATAGAGTGACATGATTTCCTGACAACTTCCTTAAGCTTGTCCCATTCTACGAGAAACTGCTCCTTTTCTCTCTGTAGATAGAGTTTTTCCTCCTAGAACATCACCTGAAATTCTTCTTTCTCATTTTCATAGGCGGATACATAGTACTGCGCTACTCATAATTTCTCTAAGACTTCCTTTTTATCTTGTTTCAAGGATCTTGTAGCCTTCTCCTTTTTTTCCTGGATTCTCTGAAGTCGAACCTCTATCACAAATGCTAGTCTTCTCAATTGGGTTGGTTCATCCCCTAATTCTACAATCTGTGGTGAGGAGGGCACAATAGGTATTGCACAGGCTGAATGAAAATCTTATTGTACTTACTTTAATTCCTTTTGGATCTTTCCATATAGCTCTTCCTTTTTCACATCATATATTTGCAGGATGTCCTCTAAAGCATCCTCCATGGCTCCTCGGACTAAACTGATATCATCCTCCGTGAGCATGGACTCTAACTGGGGCTTTCTAGCGCGCGTCTTCTTTCTTACTAAAGGTTTCTGCGGTGAAACCTTCCTCTTCTGTGGTGTTTTAGTAGGGGGATCTTTCGGCAGTGTAGCTTTTCCTTCTCCTTTATTTTCTCATTCATCTCCTCCTCTCTGTCCATCTGCTTGGTCTTCTCCTCCTCCTCCTCCTACGGGCTAGACAGATCCATTTTCTTCATATGCGTTAATCTCCTCATTGGTCTCTATATTATGGATGTATTCCTGCTTCTTCTTCTTCATCGTCCTGCTGGACTTTCTGACATGCTCAACCCAGGTGACCAAGGGGCTTTCTATGATGTTAGTTTCAGAGAGCTCTACATCGTCAACTAGTACAAGGAACTCCTCCGACCATTCCTTGGTGATCTTATCCATGTCCTCATATGTCAATGTGTAATATGACTGTAACTCTTCCTTGCTCTCATCTTTGCACACAATGATATATATAAAATGTCAATCTGCGTGGAACATAGCTAGTGCTCTATACGGGTACAGGGTGCGCAGTGTCATGTGCAGAAATGATTCAATGGAAAGCTTTAGTTGCTGATAATATGCATGGAACACAATGTTTGACTACCATTGCTTTGACATGTCATTGGTGTACCACAAGATAGAGAACCTAGCAGCCAATGGATCTGAAGGTTCAATCTCTAGAAAGGTGGCTCCCTCAGGCATTTTCTAGGTGACAAATGCAATCAACATGATCAACCAACTGAAGTGGAACTCGTATCCCTAATCTTGAGCTTTGCAACAATGTTTCTCGAGTTCATTGATGAGGTAACTCACCCAATTCATTTGCATGCCCTCCACACATTTTCCTGCGAGGTCCACCACGAACCCAGTGACCTATGTGGGGTGGTTCTTTTTTACCATCTTGCCAGCTATGAGTTGGAAAGCGAGGTGCACTATGTCATCCTGGATAGAGGCTACCTTGTAGTCTCACTTTCCCTTTTCAACTTCATCGTAATCCTCCTTGATGTGCTGTGCCAGGGAGCGATCTAAGGCCTTCCCTGGGTAAAACTACTAAGGGTCGGGTCCCTTCATGCTTAATCCTGTAATCAAGTGGATCAGCGTTGGATCCACAGTAATCCGCCATTCGAGCCATAGGTATCCACCATGGTAGCATGACAAGAGGATCTTAACTCAAGCGTTAACCTCCTGGTGATGACCAAAATGGGGAATATTCATCACATTTAGCACAGTGGACTGCGCAAGCTCCTTAATCCACGGTTGGGAGACCAGGCGAGTCTTCTTACCAATTCTATCTGTGGGGTGCGAGCATAGAATAGTTCTTTCCATCTCCAAGGTTGAAGTCGTTATTCTTTAGTAGTGGGATCGGTCCTAACTGACTCCCAGCTACATGTATTCCTTTCGGGATATAGGCAGTTATCAAAGTGTACTTGTAGTCTTGTGGGATGTTGTGGCGGTTAACCATGCCAGCCAATGGTGTTATATAGTGTGGTAAGATTGAATGTATCTACTTCGCATTAGCTAGATCGCCACAGTTCTTACTTTGTTTCTCGGTCATAGGTTTGGTACGACTAGAATGTCATCCAGTCGAAGGGGAAGCCTGCAGTCCCCTAGTCGACGATGCCTATACTCCTTCGAACATATCTCTATAAGCCATGAACTTCTTAAGAACCTCCTTGACGGACTTCTCTAACTTAGTGCGTTCGCCCGACATTCTCACTGTTAAAAAGGCAAGTCGGGATAGGAGAACGGACAGGCGGGGCAGACAAATGGATGGTGATGCCTAGATCCTGATAACACATCTCTATGCATAATAAATTCTCTTCTTGACTCAGATAATCACGGGTGGAAAAAGTGTTACTGGTGAATCCTCCTGCAGATAAGCAGATTCTCTCTTGGTCTCTAGACTCCTAAGGCCAAAACAGAAAAGTGATTAATGTGGACACTGACATCCTTTTTAGATCTAATTAAGCTAATATACAAAGAGGAAGAATAAATATGTGTACCTTGTTAACGACGTTTGTCCTCGCAAAGTCCAAGTTGAGCTCCAATTCTGAGCTCCTCGATAGGTCCCGTAGAACAAACAAAGATACAACGGGCTTCCTATTCCACTGATATTAGCTCAAATACATATCTATCTACTAAAGACAAGTTCATTTGAAACAAACATAAACTTGAAAGAAACATTCCAAGCATGTATATGTATTAATGAGAACAAACGAAGACTACTTACAATCCTTTGATGAAGGTGCAACAACTTCTTCCAGTTCTCTTTGTCCAACCCCTTTGCTCAAGTAATCTAGACTGCTTATGCTTCAATGGTGCCTCACTTATGAGATCATAAGTTCAGTATAATTCTCAATCTCCATCTCCCCCTCTTCCATGGAAATCCCTCATTATATAGGATTTGGAGGCTTAACCACCATGGAGAGGATCTCTCATCAGATTCACTAAGAAAGGGATCTATAAGATATTTAGGGAGAAAATATCTCTTAAGGATTTTGGGGAGGAAATATCTCTCAAGGATTTTAAGCAGGAAATATTTCAACCATCCATGAGATCCTCCACCTTCCCTAAAAAATAGGAAACCAAATGTCGGGTGGATTCTCACACTTAATAAATTTATTTTCCATGAATATTAATAATAATTCATGTGTACTTGGTATTTTGGCCTTCATGTAATATATCCCTCCTCCATATTGACTAGGGATTGTGACATAGGTTATTCCATGGTGTCAAGGTGTATGAGACACTTATACGACACTTTACGACATTTAGGGCGAGGTACCTAGGTGTGGAAATTTCATGTGTAACAAAAAGTGGTCTCGGCGCAATGTCCGACGGGTTAAATAAGTGAGCGTCATAACGGGTTCTTCCAAAGGGAAAGAATGCTTCCATCAATGTGAATCTTTCTGTTATGGCATGGTCTCAACGTCCAAAATCTCATAAATGATTTTCTATCCATTCCAAGGCATCGTTCTAACGGGCGGGGTGCCTCCAATGGTCATATAGATTTGCCAGGGTGAAGCCCCATTCTGCCTGATTCTGCTATTTCGACGAGGTTCAAATCCTACAAACCTACCTCCTGTGAGGTTCCAGTCTGTGAAGTGTTCCATCTGTTCTCTGTAGCTTCCTGTAGATTTTCTAACTTGTCTTTCTTCTTACTTAGCTTCCTTTCCTTCTTTCCTGTAATCTGAGTTTTTTTAACTATATATGGAATCCTCTTTCCATTCTTATTCTTATCCTCTCCTAGTGTAGTGACTTCACACTGCTGATGTGCTCTCAAAGGGTTCGATATCACTTCTCTTATTAATTCCAGGTTTGGTATACTTCTTTCTTGCATGGATAGGTCCTTCAAACCTTCTTGCGTGCTTTTAACTTTGACATCTAATTCTCTTGCCCTTTGTTGCTTCGACTTATATTCTCTTTCTTCTATTAGTCAGTCTATTTTTCTAGCTATGAAATCCCTTAGTTATTTATTTTTCTTTTCTGTATCTTCTTCCTCTGTTTTCCTTCTGATATGATCCTTCTCAATCCAAGTCTTTCCTAACAAAAGTGGGAAAGGGGTGTTGTTATCCACAAACTTAATGACTTCAAATTCCTCTTCAGTCGATGTTCCATGAACAATAATAGGTACATTAGTAACTCTTCCACATAGGGTTATCATCTTTCCTTTAAACAAGCCTATCCTTCCCAATGAAGGTACCATAATAGGCTTTCCCAAAATTTTCCAAGTTTCTTCTATCATAATATTTACTTGTGTTTCTTCATCCAAGACACAATCTATGTCGAAGTC
Source organism: Picea mariana (assembly GCA_032191745.1). Lineage (NCBI taxonomy): Eukaryota > Viridiplantae > Streptophyta > Pinopsida > Pinales > Pinaceae > Picea > Picea mariana. The sequence goes on from JASDQU010736630.1 coordinate 26,070, forward strand.
TCCTATTCTTTCATTTATGCATTGTTTTACTTTCAGGATCTCTGGTAAATTGACATCTTTGTAAACATCCATCATTTCTTTCAACTGTACTAATGTAGTCTAAAATTTCTCTGATTATTTCTCTTTTTGATGATCTAAAATGCTCTTAGTATCTTGACTTCCTTCATATTTTTCTTGTCTTATGTTCATCCTTTCAACTTTAGTAGTCATTCTTGGACAATCCTCAAACTCATGACCAACAATTTTACAACAAAGACAAATAGGACTTGTCTAGGGAATTTCTTAGCAAGATGTACCGGTCTTATGCAGTTATAACATAGTGTCAATCCTCTCTTTCTCTTCTATGTTCCTCAACCTCTCTTGTACTGCGCACTGGTATCACAGTGCTGGACCTGCAATCTGCAAAAATTCTTTCTAGGTTCCTGCATCCACTTATTTGTCCAAAAATTATTTCTATGCATAGGAATAGCATATATTTATTCATTTCTATTATCTTTACTTAGAACAACTCTTTCTTCCAACTGCACCCTAGATTTCAGACTAGGACAAAATCTATTAAACAGACTTAAATTCATGCTTTTGAAAAAACAATTTTCACTTATCTTACTCTTTTCAAAGCACAAAGCTTTACCCCTTTTAAGATCTTACCTCTTTTCTTCAGATCAAATTTCTTTCTTAGCACAAAGCTTCGCAAGTCAAGAAGAGTACTGTGCACTTCAGCAGCAAATTTATGCACAAAGATTTTCTTTTCTTTACTTCAATTACCAACAATTACAGTTTTAGGTATCAGCAACGGAACCATTTTTTGGCACAGGGACAGACCCAAGGTTCAACACTTCAACAACACACCAACAAAACCCTAACTACTGGCCCTTTCGGCAACACCTGCGAGTAGGAGAAGTCTCACCTGAGGTAGAAGCAAGGGGGTTACAAGACACAGGTGTCCATAACCAAGCCGGGACACGAATCTATGATAAAAACACTTCGTAGGGTATTCTAGCAACACTTAGAAGGTGATATGAACTAGTTCATTAACATCGTAGAACCAACCCTAAGAGATATTGGCGCAGTAACAAAAAATATTAAGCATCTCTACTACTTAGCACAGAGCATTAAGTTAGATCTAACATTCATTCACAAGTAAAGAACTAAGAAACAAGAGATCTATCTATCATACATAACATTCGAGGCACCGAGCAGATTCATAACATAAGTAACACAACATAAATTACACCATAGACAAAAGATATACATGGTTCACCATGTTATCACATTAAGTTGTCAAGGGCCACAGGTCGCAGCCATGAGCACAAAGAAACACTTAGAGCTGTCTAATATGGACTCAAATCAAGCGAGCAAGAAAGTTTAGTTTTTAGTGAAGGAGATTCCATTCAAAGTTCATATTAGCAGCTCACATGCTTTCTTGAGTCCAAAATTACGCGAAGTATAGCGCCAGAGCAAAAGGTTCGAAGTGTTGAAGTGCCCGAAATCCCAAAGTGCCTGAAGTCCCGAAGAGGATCTCGACCGTTCGATTCTGGAGGCCACGCGTCATCAAATCATTGACTCCATAGGATTTTCTTGGGGCAAATAAAGTTTGAAGTTTGAAAAATCTGAAGCCTGAATCAAGAAGAAGATCTCGGTTGTCGATTCAAAAAGGGAAGATCTGATCCATTGATCTGAAGAGGGAATATTTGAGCCACTGATCATAAATCCTCACCCAAGATCACAATATCGACGGTCAAAGTCCATTGTGGGGACACGACATGATCGAGCGATAATTTTCTTGATCAGTCCCACAATTGAAACCGTGGTTTGGAAAAAGTAATACATGGCAAAAGGTGGTGGATTGCAGGCTCAAAAGTGATGTGAACCCAAACCACCTTTGAGTGACCGCGCAATCACATTTTTATATGGAGTCCTATCCAAGAAAAGTGTGTGGCTGCCCCCTTGGCATTAAGCCACGTTTCAATACTGATGCAGGCCACTAATGAAAGTGAGAGAGGTGGTTGAAAACTCGTCTCACCACATAAATGGAAAACATGCAGAGAGCGATCGTAAAGGCAGATTGTCAATCCAAAGCTTCCTTATGGAGCGATTTTCCCATAAAGCACATAATTGTGCCTAGATCACATCTCACATGAGGGGTCCTGCACAATCTGACAGAGAAGGCACCGACTGAAAACATTAATATGGTGGTCTGATCACAGTCTTGGCAGTTGCAACATTTTTAGTATATATAGGTAGTTTTGATATTTTGTTAAGGTCGATGGTTGAGCTAGGCTCTTGCATTGTAAAGTTTTAATGAAGCTCTGGTTCTTCTGGTTATGTATCTATATTTGAGACTTCTAGTTTAATGAAATTCAACTTCCTTTCCATTTCTTTGTAACAGTTGTGTTACAACACTCAGGCATGGATGATCCAGTCGAGGGTATTTATGTTGTTGTGATGTAGGTTTGATCATAGTGGCATCACATCCAATTTTAATCAGTTTCCTGTATTGTCTTTTCCCTCTTACATTGGATGGCTAGGGCATGAAAGATCCAGTCGATTTGTTGCAGTTGTAGGGTGATGAAGGTTTGACTATCCTACTACTCTAATTGTGTTTCTTGCACCATATTTCATTATCTGAAGCTTGATCTCAAGATTTCTCTTGAGTATTGAGTTTTTCCTCTTCGATTTGATGGAATTCCTAATGCCCATAGTAGTCTCGTTCATCCTTCTCACTAAGTATTCACTCTACTCATACTTAAGCTCAACTTACTTACTGAATTTGAATCAAGACCTCACCTATTCATGCATGTCAGTCCTTATTTTCTGAGTTAAAATGATATTGTCTTGAGTCTGTGCCCACTGACCTCGTATAAAACCAACCTATGACATATAAACTCTAATGGGTATTGGTCTTACCCTCTCCATAATCGGAGGGTAACTTCTGGTGCTGACATTTCTAGCATCGTTGTTGGGGAATGAATTGAAGACCTTTCCCTGGGTAGAACGACAACGAACTTCTGATTCTAAAGGTGCATTAGATATCAGAACCTTTGAAGATTGCGCTTGCACCTAGTGACTCCACTGAGGTGACTCCACTGTTTCAGTGTGGCGGCCTCTAGCTATAGCTACATCCCCCTGGGAGAACACAACGATCAGATCTTGTTTTTGATGGTGAACAAAGACCAGACACACTCAGACTGCGTATCATTCACTTGGAGACTCCATGGTTAAAGGATCGATTGGTGACTCCACTGGTCTGAAATGGACAAAATTATGGCTCGAAGGTTTTCTCCTTTTAACTTCTTTGTTGTTCTTGGTTTTCCCAATGTTGTTCTGTAGAAATTTCAATACAAATTAAGTATTTCATGCGATTCTCCTGATCTAACAATTATACACCACTGTTAAATACATAATTGCTTCTACTATTATTCTTGTGGAAAATTAAACCGCAATCACAACCACAATCACAAAGTGAAATATCAATAACACATAACACATAAGTTTTACCGGGAAAGCGTAAAGCTAAAAACCCCACTATCATATATTATGTATATCATGAATCATGAAACAATCTCATACAAAACTCTAATCCAAGAGATCTCAGTACAATACAGTCGTCTCACACTTTCAT
>JASDQU010736630.1:29741-43493 GCA_032191745.1 Picea mariana
GCCTTCGCCACTTTATTTTTCCATGCATCAAGATTTGCAGTGTCTGTCGCATCCGGCTTAGGAACATCTCTGTCAATGTAATCCTTCAAGCCATTGTCTTTGAGTACTGCTTCCATCCTGTCCTTCCAAGCAATGTAGTTAGAGCTGCCCTCGAGTGCATACTCTAACCTCAAGCCATTGAAAGACATTTCGATCTTGAATCAACTGTCGCACCAAGAAAATCCTGCAAATTCGAATGTTATCCAACCACCAAAACTCAACTGCTTCCTTCCCTCTTTCCCTGGGAGGTTCGCACCCCACCTGAGAGTAGCCTGAGGGAAGTTCACACCCTCCTTGTGTATAGCCTACGAACTTACCTGGGAAGTTCGCACCCTCCTTGTGTATATCCTGTGAAATTAACTGGGAGGTTCACACTGTAATACACTGTAGGGTGAGGGGAGTTCACACCTCTCCCTTAATCAGCCTGCGAGAATGCTCAAGGAAGTTATCACCTCTCCTTTGGGTAGGGTGCGAGAATTTCTGCTTTGAGAACTGTGCGTAGTCTACAGTACTAAAGTTCGCACCCTGCTAGAGACGAGACCTGCAAAAATGAAATTATGTTCACACCTCACTTCCTTAGCTCTGTGGCCTCTGTGGCTCTGATACCATGTAGAAATTTCAATACAAATTAAGTATTTCCTGCAATTCTCCTAATCTAACAATTATACGCCACTGTTAAATACAGAATCGCTTCTACTATTATTCTTGCGGAAAATTAAACCTTGATCACAACCACAATCACAAAGTGAAATATCAAGAACACATAACACAGAATTTTTTCCGGGAAAGCGTAAAGCTAAAAACCCCACTATCATATATTATGTATATCATAAATCATGAAAAAAGCTCATACAAAACTATAATCCAAGAGCTCTCGGTACAATACAATTGCCTCACACTGTCATACACAAATAAGCAAATAATGTGCCAATTCCTGTGTCCAGACAGCTTGCCTCCTCTTCACAATCTCTGCAATTAGAATTCTCTCGACTGAATTACAATTTCCTAGTTTGCACATGCTCATAAGCATATCCACTGCATGTGTGATCAAATCACAACTGATAGCCAAACTGTCCCTTTCACCTGTTATCTCAACTGGGTCTCCACTAGATCTGACATGCATGTAGTTAACCATGGTGAATCTTCAGTTGTATGTGAGTTAACTAATTTACTAAACTCTCAGTAGTGCATGTTTAGTTACAACTAGTACAACTGATCTTAACTCACTTAACTACACTTATAGTTCTGTTACAAATCGAATTCGCTCAGTTATGAATGAAATAATAGATTAATATTTATTATCCAATTTATTTAAGGGAAAAGTAAATTAGACACATGTTTCTTGTTGACTTTTCAACAGGATTCATTCTGTAAGGGCTATGTCTAATAGGTATTGCTTCTGGCTTCAATGGGATATTCATCTCTCATATATCTCCTGCTAACCCATTCATCTTTGATAATGTTTTCGGGAATAAGTCAATGTACTCACGAAGTAATTATGTGATCCTCTCTATTGCCTGCCTATCCCAATAATCTCCAATACTTGCCATCTTTGGGTTTTCTATAGTTCCAATGTTGGCCTTCTTGATCTTTAATGGTGCAGCATAATATTATGAATCTAGCTTGGGACCTTCTACTTCCCTTTCACCTTCCACTTTTTGGATCTATATATTGCATTAATTATCTTCTAATGGATCTTCCTCTTCTGCAACGTGATAATAGTGTAGAAATTGTTTAATTGTTTGTCTATCCTTCTTAGGATGTGCTGGAACTATTTGAAATTGTGGTTCTTCAAATATCCTATCTCTTGCCACTTTCAGCGTTGTATCGATCCATGTTCTATCATGCTCAAATACAAATGTAACAATGAAACTATGTAGTATCTCTTCCTAGTTAGCATTTTCTCTGTGTTGTTCCTGTTCTGTGTACCAGTTCTTCGAAATTTCTTCTAGTGTGTGAATAAAATGTTTTGGCCATTATTATGGTGGTACTAATCTCCATTGAATTATGCACTTATATACATCTACTTGAGGCTGTCCAAATCCTTCATATTTATCCTCATATCTATGCTCCTACTCTGTGTTGAATCTGATGCACAATAACCTTTTTCACTGAAACCAATTGTCGATCTTTGCCTTGTGTGTACCCCACCATATTGCAGGTGTATATTTTAAAGAAATATATAATGTTTCTAATCTCTTATTATTCCTAACCTCTACCTCATACTTCACTATAAATTCTTCTAAATCATTCAATCCATAAAAAGTAGGAGGTTTTCTTACCTCTGTACCAAGCCATCTTAGTGCACGCGTCATTCTGGTGCATCTCCTAGTAGATAATTCATTTAGTCTCTACTATCTATTTTCCATTCCTGTGTCAGAGTCGGAAGCACAAGAACTAATAATCCTCCAACTGACCATGCCATCTGTAGTTGGGCTGATATAATCCTCTTCATGCATGGTAGTTCTATATAGTTGATTCACATATTATGTAAGAATATTTTTCGTCGTAGGTTCCACATACCTTCCTCCTTTTGAGGGATCCAATGGTGCAATAAATTTGCACTACCCTAATTAAAATATCATCTTTCTACTCTTTAAGTTGATAATATTCTAGTTATCAAAATCCCAATCTAGACCCAACGATGTTGGATATGGAAAAGTGTTATCCACTATGTCAATGAATTCAAAATCATCCATGGTATGCACACCATCTATATCTACTGGAATCCCCTTAAATCTACCAATAGGCACCACTCTATGTTGATTTTACAATTTCAACTAAATAGTTGAATACCCCAATTGTGGTTCTCCCATAGCTTCCCAAGTCTTCTTTAGCAGAACATTGACTTCAAATCCTAAGTCTAGTATAATATCCCCCATATTGGAATCTCCTATGTTGTCATTCAATATGAATTCCCTGCTGGTTATTCTCTTCTTACGGACCTGATTTACTCTTTTTACCCTGTCTTCCTTAGGATTACACTTTTCTAACAAATTATGCAGTACTTGTAAGGAATTTTTATCATTCAACAATTTGACACAAGCTCCCAAAACATTTCTTAAGTTACTTACTTTTTATAAAGACTTCTCTTGATTGGTTTGATCAAATAATAAAGGCATGCCATACACTGGTATGTCGTCTACTTTCTTCATTCCAGAAGGAAGTGGACGCAATGTTTTCCTTCAAGGTCTTATGTCTAGCTTCCTTGAATATCTCTTTCTCTATGCACGCATCAAAATTTTGTTCTGTCATTGTATTCTTGCTAACCCACTGGTACTGGTCTTGATCCTTCTTGGTTGAATCTTCTCTTATATTAGTTCCACCTCTAGTAACTATGTTAATATTCTTCCCATATTTTTCTCTATTTTCTACCTCGATCCATTACACGTTTTGATTAGTCTGGTTCCCCTTATCCTGTATTTTTATCAAGAGTGTCGAACAGTCTTTTCTTTCACAGTCTGTTGCGCAAAAATAAATACATGTCCTAGGTAGTTGTGGGAAGTCTCTTGCATAGTTCCCTAGTTTCTAACAATTATGACAAACAATTGGTCCTCGACCTCCTCCAAATCCTCTTCCTCCACAACCTCCTCCTTTGAATCCTCCTCTATTTCCATGATTACCTCCACGTGGTGTATTATACTCAAGTATATGATTATATTACAATTGTGCGTTACTGTACTATGGTGGTTTTGTGCACTGTTGTGTAGGATTATACTATTGTTTCCCCTGAAATTGTTGTGTATTATACTGTGGTTGTGCTGCAAACTGTTGCATGTTGTTATACTATGACTGCTACGCTAGTTGTTCTATTACATGTTTATCCTGCACCGTGTGTGTATCTACAATCCTTTCTTTCATCATATCCAAGGTTCTACAATCCTCGTCTCTATGTCCAACCGACTTACAAAAGTTACAAAATGTGCTCTTCGGTACTATCTAATATTTCTGAATTAGGGTGCAATGATAGGGATCATTCCCATGTGTTTTGAAAATATCACACCATGGTCCTCCTAAAGATAAAGGGTTTGGCATACCCACTCCAATATACTGCGCAAATAATGAGCACTCATTCTTGTGATGGCCTTTTGTCCTGCACATTTTACACCAATCATCTTCTCTTTTCTCTTTTCCTTTATTTCGATTCAATTGGAATGTTAAGTTCATCATATATTGCTTCAACTCTTCCACAGCTAGATCTATATTCTTGTATTGATTTTATTTTAGTTGTAAGGCTTCCTGCAGGGCCTCACCCTAACTTTGGAATTTATATTGTCTCAAAGGATACTTCAAGTGTGGCAACAAAGAATTAGCAAACAAATGTTTGTGTTGTGTATTAGTAATAGTGTACTTTAACTTACCTTTTAGCCTCTTGAACTTCTGGTCCACTTCCCAAACTAATTCTCCTAGTTTCTGCTTGATCTCTATCATTTCATTCATAATTTATTCTTCTGAGCTTGGTTTCTAAAATTCATTTATTAACTCTCTTCACATCTGCTACAGTTGTAGGCATTCTCATTGGATTATTTGTTGAGAGACCCATGTAGCAGTCTAATGTGTGGTCTCTGAATGTGTTTTCCAATTGCACAACCTTTGTATACTCATTTGTAATATTATTTTCTTCCCACACCTTCTCACAGATGAACAAATTATTTTATGGATCATCTGACCCATCCCCTCAGAACTTTGGTAACCTAATAGTTGGATCTTGTCTCGCCATTGTGAAATTTGTTGAACTACAAAATCTGCACGGTGTAGATACTTTATTTCTACTAGATGAAATTACACTTCTTCTAATGGAACCATGTCTTGGAAAAATTCCTCTACCACTAATCACTCATCGGTTAACTGCTTTTATTCTTCAGTTGTCTTAGTCACACATGGGGTTGTGGGTTCCAAACTAATTTGGATATGGAATGGAGAGCCTTCTTATGCGCTAGACCCAAGACCTACAGTTTTCATCTCATATGTGGTGCATAAGATGTCCTCAATCTACCCCATGGCACGAATATCCTCTACCTCTTCCTCATCGTTGTCCAAGCCCTCTCGCTTGACTATTGCCCTCTTCTTACTATTCATATTATACTGGTAGGATCATCCACTTTGCGTGACACATTCTTTCCTTATGATTTCCCTAGTCTTTTCATCATCCATCATGATGGGGTCCATTGCCTCCTTCTTCTGGCTACTCTTCAGAGACTTCTCCATTTATCAGAACTTCCTTAGTGCTTCCCCCAACTCCCCTATGCATGCAGAGTGATCTAGTTATCTGATTCCATGGTCATCACACCTTTATCATGTAATAATATTTTGATCGACATGTAAAGAGACCTAATGTACCTCCCTTTAGGTCCATTCAAGAAATCCTTCTCTACAGCAGTATATGAATTCATTGTATTTACTGCAAACTCAGTGATAAACCCTGCAGTAATACTGTCTAACTAGAAATCCACTACGCTCATGAATTTATTATTAACCATTTCCAACAGTGTAGTATTTTCAAAATTCCACTCTATTGTCCTTATCCAATTATTCGAATGGGTATATTTCAACCTCAATATCCACTCCTGTAATAAATCTGGAAAGTAACAGAAATATGCTTCACGTAAATCAGTAAACACATACCTCTGCAGGTACTGGCACGATGTGTACCTAGAACCCTTATTATCTTTCTGCATGAACTCCAACTGCTTTGTCTCTAACCATATTTCAATTTCTTTCTTCGTAGGATTCCATCGCCTGAACATCCTTTTTTACCATTGCATATTCTTCACCAAACCCCTTCCTGTCTCTCCTTCTGAGTTCTAGCTAACATTAGAACCATTTTTTGGATGTATGGGCTAACCTGGGCTCTACCTTAGCTCTCCAACAAAACTCGTTTCACCATTATCCCTTTTGGTAACCCATAAGGCTACACCGCGAAGAGAGTGCACAACACACTCTCACCTGAGATGGTTTATGGGTGACTACAGGACACAAATGTCTACAGTCATGGAAGGGGTTGTTAGAATATAGAAGAATGTGTGCTCGTTTTACCATTGATGATACCCTTATCACCCAACCATAGGCTGAAGCCACCCTCCGAGCACCTTTACCTTGACTGAGAATTACTCCAGAAGCAAACCCTAGGCTAGATAGCCAAACAAGGTGTAGCGCATATTCCTCCAAGGATAACGCACCAACAATAGCTGATCAGATAGTCCAAACCCTAGCCAAGAGATAGTCCAAGCTCATATTGAAAACTAGTTGTTGTTTCAGCTGCACCTACAGCCCTCCTCCACATGTGTGCACCAAAATGGGAACTGCAGTGCGCACCAAACTGGGAACTGTAATTCTGAGATGTGTCAAAATGAGAACTGGCACCCTGTATTTATACTGGTTCTACCAGATTTTTTGGGGTCAACTTCTCCTTCTGGATATGTATCTGTTCAGTATATTATTATTATTTCTGGCCAACTTCTTCTCTTGGAGGATAATAACCTAATATAAATTATATTCTTGAGACGACAAGACTTCTAGGGTTATTAGCCAACTCATTATGGTTTACTCTTTCTTTCCGGAGTCTTCTATTCTTGTCAGGTTCACACGTAGAGGTAAATACCTCCCGCAGCTACCATAATATTAACTCTCCCTCCTAGCTAGGGAGGTATTACAGGTAATGGTCTTGAGCACAGAAACATACCATTTACTCGGTAGCATCAATATAGTTGTTTAGACTATCTCATGACTAGATCATGAGCATCACCATCACCATCAGTTGCATCATCTCTCGAAACCATACTTCATCTGAGTAATTAGACATGATGCTGGATAAATTACTCACAACATAGAGTGATACAAGAGCCACTCTTATAATCTAGAGAAGTAAATGCTCTGAACCAATTTCTATCTGGAAAATCTCTGTTCATCATTCGTCTGGATGGTGATTATTTCCAATACACTGTTGATAGTCTTCAAGGTAGTTAGAACAAAAATAGAACACAACTGTGTCTATCCATAGGAGTGCATAAGTACAATCCAAAGGTTCACTACCACACCAAGTAACACACAAGTACTTGATCAACAACATATAGTCACGAATAGTGGAACATATCCACCACATTAGTCTTCATCTAGTGTCATACAGTCTTCATAACAAACATCTGATAGCAACCTGCATAGAAAAAATGCTATGATATAAACTGAATCATCTGGGCCAATCTTTCACTCACATCTGTGAGCTCTGAAAGAATATCTTCCTTAGGAACAGTGGAACATATCCACCACAGTAGTCTACATCTACTGTGATATAGTCTTCATAACAAACATCTAATAGCAACCTGCACAGAAACAATGTTATGATATAAATTGAATTATATGGGCAAATCTTTCACTCACATCTGTGAGCTCTGAAAGAATATCTTCCTTAGAGTAGAATAATGAGATATCTGGACTATTCTTCTCAAGCAAGGAAGAACAATTGTCCTGTGTTCTGAACATGGACTATTCCCCACCCTAGGCCATTCTTACTACACTAATCAAAGTGCACCCTGGAGAGAATGTATAACCCTAAAAAATGATGAGTCTGGACCATTCCCCACCCCGGGCCATTCCTCCTACACTAATCAAAGTGCACCCTGGAGAGAATGTATAAACCATAAGGAATGTTTGTCCCTAATTGTTGAGCCTGGACCATTCCCCACCCTGGGCCATTCCTCCTACACTAATCAAAGTGCGCCCTGGAGAGAATGTATAAACCCTAAGGAATGTCTTTCTGGACCATTTCCTCTGTTAACCACAAGAGTAAAAGATTGTCCTGCATCAACCTCCAAAATGGACCATTCCTCATGTTAACCACAATGAGAAATCACTGTCCCGCGAGGCGGGCTGGTCTTCTTGAGTAACCCTCAAGAAGAGAGACTGCCCTAGATCACTCCCCATGTTAACCACAATGGGAAGTCATTGTTTATGATACATAAGCAATCAAACTACTTCCCATGTTAACCACAATGGAAAGTGACTGTCCGTCAGAAGTCTCAATCCACTTTCCGAATAGGAAAGCATTTGTCCAAGATGGACTATTTTTCAATTTTTAAAGATGAATGCTTTCAATAATGTTTTCAGTGCTCCCTCCTAACTTGGAGAGTCATTTCTTCCTTTTCCAATAAGAAGGTAGTTGTTTCCACGAGCTCTATCTTGAGTACGCAAACTCTTTCATCTTGGATAGAAGTTTTACCAAAATGTCTGCTTATCTGCTCATCTGTGGAGATATGTATTGGAGAATCATTTTCTCCTTTCTTGACTTCATCATGGATAACGTAATGCTTGATTTCAAATGTAATTTAGTTTGGAACACTGTGAAGGCGACTTCAACATCATCCTCACCCATGACAAAAAGAGAGGAGGTATCCATAGGATGGAAGGTGACAATGAAGATTTTAAAAACCTCAGTACTAAACTAAGGATAGTGGAACTAGAGAACATTAATGGAGAATTCAATTGGGCCAATAGGAGATCAGGATCTCAATAGATTTCATGCCATTTGGATTGCTTCCTAATATCAGAGCCACTAATACTAGAAGGCATGATCATGGAATCTTGTATTCAGTCTATGGTTAGCTCTGATAATTGGCCAATCCAACTATGGATGGATATCACGACCTCCCCTCGTCACAAGCCATTCATGTTTGAGAAGTTTTGGTTAACACACCCTAATTTCTAGGAAAATATCTAGTAGTGGTGGGAGGAGGCAGCTATTCCCTATGGTACTCTGATGTATCTTTTTTAGAATAAATTGAAAAAATTAAAGCAACATCTAAAAGAATGGAACAAAACCGTCTTTGGTAACATCTTCCAGGACCAAAGAAATTTGGAGCAGAGAGTGAAGAAAATCCAACATAAAATAATTACTCAAGGGTGCTTAGATCAACTGAAAGAGGAGGAAGCCCGTATCAAGAAATAGTTGGAAGATATATATGCTCAAGAAGAAACCTTCTAGAGGCAAAAATCCAAAATTCAGTGGCTCAAAGAGGGTGAGAAAAATTCCATTTTTTTCCATAGATCCATGATCCAAAGAAGGAACATTAATTGGATCACTAGGTTAGAAGATGATCAAGAACAACTGATCCTAGACCCCCCAGGCATTGAGTGGGAAATGAGAAGATATTACCATAATTTGTTCATAGAACCAAATCTCGACATATTTGAGGCTATCACCAAAATAACACAACACATTCCTTCCCTAATCATGATTGAATATAATGCAACTCTCCGTAGACAACTCTCCGTAGACTATCAACCCTGGAGAAGGTGGATCAGGCCATCAAAGAAATTCCCACAGAAAAATCCCTTCGACCAGATGGTTTTACCATTGATTTCTTCCATCATTGTTGGAATTTCGTTTGAGAGGAAATATGGTATTTAATAGAGGATTTATGCAACACACTTAGTGTGCTTACAACTCTCAATTCCACCTTTCTCACTTTAATCCCCAAAGAAGAGTGTGTTTCTCATCTGAAACAACTCCATCTGATCGTGTTGTGCAATTTCATCTACAATATCATCACAATGGTAACTTCCCTTCGGCTCAAACCTCTTCTTTATTTAATTATCTCACATGAACAATCTAGTTATGTTGAGCGACGCCAAATCATGGACAATTTTATTCTCTCCCATGAGGTTATTCACCCCCTAAAATATTTCGACACTCCTAGTATGCTCATTAAGTTAGATCTCTCCAAGTCCTTTGATACTCTAAGATGACAATACGTGCATTCACTCCTCCTAGACTTTCGATTCAATGAAGCCTGGGTTCATTGGATCATGTCCCTCACTTCTTCAATTTTCTTCTCCATCCTGATTAATGGTGTTCCTTCCCGAACTTTCACTACCTTGAGAGGAATCTAACTAGGGTATCCTCTCCCCCGCTTTCTTTTTGTTATTAGGGTAGAAGGCCTTATCCATTCTATCAAAGCTAACATCAATGAAGGATCTCTCAAAGGCCTTTCCCTTCATGATGTGAAACCCCCTATATCACAAAGTTAATTAGAGATGACACAATGATGATGGGCTCCCTCATGTCCATAAAATCCCGCCATATCCTTATCATTATTAATAATTTCAATGCAGCCTCCAACACCTCTACCAACACTGAAAAATCCCATATCTTGTTTTTTAATTCCCCCCATGCCATTCAAACCTTCATCACTCATATACTAGGGTTCAATAGGATTTACATTCCATCCAAATACCTTGGTATACCCCTCATTGATAATTCCCTCAAGAATTGCTCCTAGGAGGGACTTCGAGTTAGAAAAAGAGGATCACAATGCAATAATATAAAATAGATGTGGAAATAAAACAAAGAAGATACACAATACAATAGATACATAGAGATACATGGTGCACCCAATATGGGCTACGTCCACGAGAGAAATTGTCAGTCCTTTATTTTCTATTATTCAACAAATGAAGGGATACAACCTACAACACACCTACTATAACTTCCTCTTCTTTTGTCATAGTCTCCTCTCTCAGAATACAATATTCACTCTCATACATGGCCACAATACAATTATCTCATATATAGAAGAGGGTTTCCTTATAGGGAAAAAAATCCTAACATAACTTCTACTGTCATTGATCCAGGTGGATATCGGTGGCCACCCACCTTTTCCAACTGGCTCAAAACAATTTTCTGGCAATTTTGGTAATTTACTATTTTTAGCAGTTTTTAACTTCTGGGGCCATTTTGAGGCCCTAAGCGACATTTTTGGAAAACAGGTAGAAATTTATATCTTCTTTTGATATTCCCTCCAAAATGAATCTCCTCGATGATACCTTTCCAATGGGCTATCATGCGCCTAAAACGGATATCGTATGCAAAAGTTACGACCCCGGGAAGTTGATGTACTAACTTACCCAAACGAGACCCACGTGACTTTTGGCGCTTCATCTCCTAGGGTTAGGTTTTTGGATATCTAGGGTTTTGGACATTCTTGTTTATTGTAAAAATGCCTTCAGAGCCTAATTGTAATCATCTTCTTGCAAATGCGAGTAGCCGTCACATCTCTTCTCAGAGATAATCTGCCACCATTCTAGCGAGTGTTGCACTATGTATTTTTACAGTCTCTATACATTTCTTTCATTAATAGAGATCACATATTACTGTATATATGTGTTTATGGTTGCATCTATGATACATTTCTGTTATATTATTGAATATCTGTGATATCTCTATGCATTTCTTTATTATATCTCCCCTCTCCTTTCGTGCCGAAAATAATCTAGATCAATGGTATCAGAGCAGGCTACTCTTGATTGTTTTTTCAGTGCATATCCCTGACGAGATCTGAGTATAGAAAGTTGGGTCTCAAGCTTGTCTCTATTGAATACAATCACTCTTGCACGCCCAAGAACTCTCCAACCGACTTACAAAAGTTACAAAATGTGCTCTTCGGTACTGTCTGATATTTCTGAATTAGGGTGAAATGATAGGGATCATTCCCATGTGTTTTGAAAATATCACACCATGGTCCTCCTAAAGCTAAAGGGTTTGGCATACCCACTCCAATATACTGTGCAAATAATGAGCACTCATTCTTGTGATGGCCTTTTGTCCTACACATTTTACACCAATCATCTTCTCTTTTCTCTTTTCCTTTATTCCGATTCAATTGGAATGTTAAGTTCATCATATATTGCTTCGACTCTTCCACAGCTAGATCTATATTCTTGTATTGATTTTCTTTTAGTTGTAAGGCTTCCTGCAGGGCCTCACCCTGACTTTGGAATTTATATTGTCTCAAAGGATACTTCAAGTGTGGAAACAAAGAATTAACAAACAAATGTTTGTGTTGTGTATTAGTAATAGTGTACTTTAACTTACCTTTTAGCCTCTTGAACTTCTGGTCCACTTCCCAAACTAATTCTCCTGGTTTCTGCTTGATCTCTATCATGTCATTCATAATTTATTCTTCTGAGCTTGGTTTCTAAACTTCATTTATTAACTCTCTTCACATCTGCTACAGTTGTAGGCATTCTCATTGGATTATTTGTTGAGAGACCCATGTAGCAGTCTAATGTGTGGTCTCTGAATGTGTTTTCCAATTGCACAACCGTTGTATACTCGTTTGTAATATTATTTTCTTCCCATATCTTCTCACAGATGAACAAATTATTTTATGGATCATCTGACCCATCCCCTCAGAACTTTGGTAACCTAATAGTTGGATCTTGTCCCGCCATTGTGAAATTTGTTGAACTACAAACTCTGCACAGTGTAGATACTTTATTTCTACTGGATGAAATTACACTTCTTCTAATGGAACCATGTCTTGGAAAAATTCTTCTACCACTAATCACTCGTCAGTTAACTGCTTTTATTCTTCAGTTGTCTTAGTCACACATGGGGTTGTGGGTTCCAAACTAATTTGGATATGGAATGGAGAGCCTTCTTATGCACCAGACCCAAGACCTACAATTTTCATCTCAGATGTGGTGCATAAGATATCCTCAATCTACCCCATGGCACGAATATCCTCTACCTCTTCCTCATCGTTCTCCAAGCCCTCTCGCTTGACTATTGCCCTCTTCTTACTATTCATATTATACTAGTAGGGTCATCCACTTTGCGTGACACCTACTTTCCTTATGATTTCCCTAGTCTTTTCATCATCCATCATGATGGGGTCCATTGCCTCCTTCTTCTGGCTACTCTTCAGAGACTTCTCCATTTATCGGAACTTCCTTAGTGCTTCCCCCAACTCCCCTATGCATGCAGAGTGATCTAGTTATCTGATTCCATGGTCATCACACCTTTATCATGTAATAATATTTTGATCGACATGTAAAGAGACCTAATGTAACTCTTTTTAGGTCCATTCAAGAAATCCTTCTCTACAGCAGTATATGAGTTCATTGTATTTACTGCAAACTCAGTGATAAACCCTGCAGTAATACTGTCTAACTAGAAATCCACTACGCTCATGAATTTATTATTAACCATTTCCAACAGTGTAGTATTTTCAAAAGTCCACTCTATTGTCCTTATCCAATTAGTTGAATGGGTATATTTCAACCTCAATATCCACTCCTGTAATAAATCTGGAAAATAACAGAAATATGCTTCACGTAAATCAGTAAACACATACCTCTGTAGGTACCGGCACGATGTGTACCAAGAACCCTTATTATCTTTCTGCACGAACTCCAACTGCTTTTTCTCTAACCATATTTCAATTTCTTTCTTCATAGGATTCCATGGCCTGAACATCCTTTTTTACCATTGCATATTCTTCACCAAACCCCTTCCTGTCTCTCCTTCTGGGTTCTAGCTGACATTAGAACCATTTTTTGGATGTATGGGCTAACCTGGGTTCTACCTTATCTCTCCAACAAAACTCGTTTCACCATCATCCCTTTTGGTAACCCATAAGGCTACACCGTGAAGAGAGTGCACAACACATTCTCACCTGAGATGGTTTATTGGTGAATGCAGGACACAAATGTCTATAGTCATGGAAGGGGTTGTTAGAATATAGAAGAATGTGTGCTCATTTTACCATTGACGATACCCTCATCACCCAACCATAGGCCGAAGCCACCCTCCGAGCACCTTAACCTTGACTGAGAATTACTCCGGAAGCAAACCCTAGGCTAGATAGCCAAACAAGGTGTAGCGCATCTTCCTCCAAGGATAGCGCACCAACAATAGCTGATCAGATAGTCCAAACC
>JASDQU010736630.1:88926-102145 GCA_032191745.1 Picea mariana
CTAAGTAAATTGGAATCATAGTTACAAGAGGCACATCAACATGCATTCTCTGTGCAGGCATAGATGAAGCTTCTTACCACAATTGAAATGAATAGGTCCTAAGAGAAGTGAATGGTACAACAATATATTACTGCCATTTAGGGTAGTGTATTGGAATTCGCGCAGAAACTACAACCTGTGCAGGATGAAGCCTGCAAGGTGTTTGAAGAAATTGAAGAACAAGGCTCACAATTAGACCAAGTGGTTGCGACAGTAGAACAACACCTGGAAGGGCCTATTACAAAGAAAATAATCCAAAAGGTTGCTGAGCAGGAGAGTCGGGAGAAGCAACAAGTCAAGGCAGCTCGAGTGAAGCTCGAGGCCTTCGAAGTGACATTGCCTAGACCTGAGTGAGTTGGTATGAGTCACAGGTGAGTGTTGGGGGCCTGTTGGCCCTTGACCAAGTTTGGAGGAAACCTTGGTCAAGTTTGGAACACCTTTTGGACTTCGACGCTAGGGTTGAATATGGAGTGCCATGGCAGAGCTGAGATAACGAAGCTCACTTGTTTTGCAGGCTATGTGTACCCAAAAAGGGGTTATTTAGGGGTTTTTAATGGGTTATGGGATTACGACCCATGGGTTTACCCATGTTTAGGCCTTTTTGTAAGGAATTGTAAAAGTATAAATAGATAAGAACATATGGGAGAAAAAGATAGAGACAAGAAGCGAAGTCTTGGTATCTAAGTGCAAGTAGTTCTGAGTTGCTTTGTGCAAAAAAATGCATATGTAAGGATCTTTGCTCGATAGAGAAGTTGTCTTTGTGCCTTGACCTAATTTTGGAAAGGAGGATTTGGTGCGCAGTGCGCAAATCTCCTGTTCAATGTGAAGCTTAGCATTGTGGTTTAGTGCACAGGAATAGATGAATGTAAGAGATTGAAGAATACTAAATAAGACAAAGCAGTTGGTGGACATAGCCCCACATTGGGGTGAACCTAGTATATCTTGTGTCTGTGGTGTGCTTTGTGTTGTGTTGATTATGTTTTGAATCTTCTTAGTGCCTCAAATGTTACATATGATAGATAGATTTTTTGTTGCTTAGTGCTTTACTTATGAATGAATGTTAGATATAATTTAATGCTCTGTGCTAAGTAGTAGAGATGCTTAATCTTTGTTGTTACTGTGCCAATCTCTCTTAGGGTTTGTTCTCCGATGTTAATGAACTAGTGCATATCACCTTCTAAGTGTTGCTAGAATACTCTGCGAAGTGTTATTATCACAGATTTATGTCCCAGCTTGGTTATAGATGCTTGTGTCCTATAAACCCCCCTGCTTCTACCTTGGGTGAGATTTCGCCTACTCACAGATGTTGTTGAAAGGGCCAATAGTTAGGGTTTTGTTGGTGCGATTTTGAAGCGTTGAACGCTGGGTCTGCCCCTGTGCCAACAATCTTCCTCTGCAAAAAATTGTGGGTTAATTCTTTTTCAGGGTAGAGACGTAGTCCAACGTCTTTAAGATATAGATATTTGTTGTTACACACATAAACCTATGTTCGGGGATTCATACATGCAGGAAATACAAGAGGTACTTAAGCGCACATCTATTGGCCACCCTTGTAACCCCTATTGGTACCCCTTCGAGTGGTAGCACATCAGACAATAGCTGTATACAGATTGGCCTAGATCTCCTGAAGCCCTCCATAGATAAACTGATCGGTTGCCTAACTGCTATAGTGCCACCTAGAGCAACACTCAGGAATATACTCTCTAGTACCTGGGTAGTCGGGTAGTACGGATAAGGGCATGGTCTAGCCTCCTTAGTTGGTGCTCTGAGATATTGGTTTGAGTACTATTGTTGGACCACGCACGTATATAATAGAGCTATAGCACAGGAAAAAACCTTGTCTGTAGAACCCTTGAATACCTAACCCTTGGGAAGGAAACAAAAATAGAATAGACAAGATCTATTATCACACAACTGTGTCTCCTGTATTCGATTTGAAAAATTACTACACATTTCTTCCTGTTAAACATTTGGGAATTTCATTTAGATCGAAGTATAACTCCGTAGGAGTAAAAAAAAAAAAGTCTGGATCCAGTTGGCACCATTATTTGATACCTATTCCTTTGGATTTCTCTCTTCTCCCTTATTTCATTCATACCTATCATTTTTCAGAAAAAAAAATTTGTGGGCCCAACCCCCTTCCAATACCCTTATTTGGGATTTACCTCATTGGATTCAACTCGTCGCCCTAGTCATTGTGATACACTTCACCCATAACCCATTTTATATGTGGTCCCACCCACCCCTTTTCATTTTCCCTCATCCTCATGGCCCATACCCATAGCCAAGACTTGGAAGCTCTCTTCAATACCTTACACTCTAATTTCATAGAAACCCAACAAGAAGTGCGACAACTTAGTGCCAATATTGTCTCCAACAATCAAAAAATGCATTCCTCCATAGCTGGCTCAATCGTGGAACTCAAATAAGACCTCAAAAAAGGCATGACTACCCATCTTGAAACGGTCACTACGATGATCTACACCAAGCTGCATATCCTTGCAGATATTCCCTTATCTGACCTACCTTTGCATACCGAAGGTGAAACTTCCTCTCATTCCGAGAATTTTTATTCCCATCACTTTCAACGTGACCTATGCCTTTTGCATGTGGATGTGAACAAATTTGATGTCTCGGATCCCACTGGNTTGTATGGCATTAGAGATGAGTTGGAAAAACTTCGTTATGGTGTTCTCTATCTAGATCAAGAATGTTGGCAATGGTGGCAATGGAAAAAAAATCCTGCCAAGGGTATGTGGCTTGGACACACTTTGTGGCAGAGCTTTATGAACGCTTTGACACTGACACCAACCATTTAGGCCGTTCGACAAAGTTGAAACAATCTGGCATAGTGGAAGAATTTATAGTTTCATTTGAACGACTGGATTTTTGTACAAAGGGAATATCTGATTCTTTTTTCTGAGAATGTTTTATCAGTGACCTCAAGGATGATATTCATGCCCATGTCCTCATGTCTCGACCTCAGATTTGGGTGGACACTACTAAAAGAGATAAGGAAGCAGAAAAAGTGGTCTCTTCTCAAAATTGAAAACCCTCCTTTATTCCTCACACAAGACCAGTAACTCCCACTCTTCCTTCTACTCCACTAAAGATCCAGAAATTGACCAGGGCCAAAATGGATGAATGCCAACTCAAATGATTTTTTTATAATTGTGGAAAAATATTTTTCAGGACACAAGTGTAAGGAAAAAAATATTTTTATGGCCATCTTAGAGGATGTTTTGGAAGAGGATGTTGAGGCTCCCCTTGTGTCCGTGTAACCTGAACCCACTGACATAACCTCTCCCTCAGACCCTTTCGAAGTAGAACCAACAATTTCCCTAAATGCTCTCACTGGCTTCTCTTCTCCCCAAACCCTCAAGCTAATTTGTTACATCAAGTATAGGAAGGTAATCATTCTTGTTGATAGTGGAAGAACCCATAATTTTATTCACCACTGCATTACCCAAGAAAATAATTTGTATATGCGGGAATTCAATAATTTTCAAATCATGATTGCCAATAGAGGGTCCATGAAATGTGGAGGGTGTTATGAAAATGTGCATCTCCAAATTGGTGAATACCACCTGAAATATCATATGTTTTCTATTAACATGGGCGGTTGTGACATTGTGTTGGGTGCAAGATGGCTAAGGACTTTGGGTCCCATTCTCATGGATTTTAAGAAATTAACCATGAAATTCAACCAGGAGGGCCAACCATATAAGTTCCAAGTCATCACCGGTAGTTCCCCAGATATCATTAGTTGCCATCGCATGGAAAAGATGCTCAAAAAAGGTCATTCTGGCATTATTTCCCACTCCATGCCATACAAGCAACTAAGACACACTCTGTGCCACAAGACCTTCAATCCATTCTCTCTAAACATCAAGTGGTTTTTTCCACTCCCCAGGGACTCCCTCCTTCCTGTGGTGTTCATTACCATTCCATTCCCCTTTTCCTAGGAAATCTTCCTCCCAATATCCATCCCCATCATCACCCCTTTTCCCCAAAAAATGAAATTGAGAAAATATTTCAAGAACTTCTCACCATAGGTGTTATCTGCCCTAGTATGAGCCCCTAATCTTCTCATGTGGTCATGGTACTTAATAAAGAAGGTTCTTTGTGCACGTGTCCTAAATTTTGTGCCCTCAACAAACTCAACATTAAAGACAAATTTCCCATCCTTGTCATTAATGACCTCTTGGATGAATTGAGTGGCACCCAATTCCTTACTAAGCTTGATCTTTGTTCTGGCTACCACCAGATCCATATGAAAGAGGTAGACATTCCTAAGACTTCATTTAGAACTCATGAGGGCCACTATGAATTTTTGTTATGCCCTTTGGCCCATGTAATTCTCCCTCCACTTTCCAAAGCCTCATGAATCATGTCTTCCATCCTTTTCTTCGTCATTTTGTCTTAGTTTTCTTTGATGATATCCTCATCTATAGTAAAACTTGGACAACTCATCTTACTCCCATGGATTGAGTTCTTCGTCTACTCTATCAACACCAACTTTTCTTCAAACAATCTAAATGTTATTTTGGTGCCTCAAAATTTGAGTACTTAGGTCATCTTATTGGCAAAGCCGGTGTTAGGGTGGATCCTAAAAATATTGAAGCTATGCAAGATTGGCCTCACCAAAAGACTCTCAAAATCTTGCGTGGATTTCTTGGTTTAACAGGTTATTATCACAAGTTTGTTAAGAATTATGGAAAGATTGTGGCACCTCTCACTACACTCCTTAAAAAGACTTCTTTCACTTAGAATCCAACATCTACTCAGGATTTTCAAACCTTGAAGATGGCCATGTGAATAACTCCAGTCCTGACCCTTCCTGATTTCACAAAGACCTTTTTCCTCAAATGTGATACTTCTGGGAAAGGAATTGGTGTTGTCCTTATGAAAGAAGTTCGGCCTTTGGCCTTTACCAACAAACATCTGTCTGAGTGAAATTTGGGCAAATCAATATATGAAAAGGAAATTTTGGCTATTTTGCATGCCGTGGATTTTTGGCGCCCTTATCTATTGGGGAAGCGCTTTCTAATTAAGACAGATCATCAAAGCCTCAATTATTTTCTGGAACAACGCCTTTCCTCCCCAGAGAAACACAAATAGGTGACTAGGCTCTTTGGATATGATTATGAGATCATTTACAAAAAAGGAAAAGACAATGTGGTTGTTGATGCACTTTCTAGAAAATATGAAGATGAAGGGTCCCTTTTTTATCTCTCCTTCATTGTACCATATTGGCTCCAAGCTGTTCGCTAGGAATGGCTACAGGATCCCAAAAATTCACATATGATACAACAATTGTAGTCCAATTCTCAAGTTTCCCCAGGTTACTCTTGGCTCAATGATGAGATTCAATACAAAGGCCATTTGTATTTAAGTAAACAGTCAAAACTTAAATCCATAGTACTTTGTGAGCTTCATGCTACACCCATAGCTGGGCACTCTGGGTTTACCAAAACTATGATCGGGTCAAATGTTCTTTTTTCTAGGATGGTATGAAATAGGACATTCGTACTTTTTTGGCTGAATGTGATGTGTGTCAACACAACAAGGGAGAAAAAATCAAATCTCCTGGCACACTACAATTGCTTCCAATTCCACCTGCTATTTGGCGGGATATCTCTATGGATTCTTTTGTAGGCTTACCTAAATCAGACAATAAATAAGTCATCATGGTGGTAGTTGATTGTATTTCCAAGTATGCTCATTTATGTGCTCTTCAAAACCCATTTACAACATCCACTATGGCTCAACTTTTCATGGATTAGGTCTTCAAGCTTCATGGCATGTCACGTTCTATTGTTTATGATCATGACCCAAATTTCACTAGAAATTTTTGGCAAGAACTATTCAAGCTACAAGACACACAATTGCATCTCAGCACAACTTATCATCCCCAGACTGATGGTCAAACTAAAATTGTCAACAAGTGTTTGGAAAAATATTTGAGGTGTTTTCCATCGGAAAGGAAAAATCAGTGGGCTCAATGGTTACCACTAGCTGAATGGTGGTACAACACTTCATACCATACCGCTATCCACATGATTCCTTTTGAAGCGGTATATGGACACAATCCACCTTTAGTTCTCTCATATTTTCTAGGTTTCTTGAATGTCCACGTGGTTGAAAAAATGCTTACATTTCGAGAGGCTATTCTCTGTACCCTCAAAGAGAATTTGGTCATGGCCCAAAATCACATGAAGAAACAAGCAGATGAAGGTTGCTCTGAACACCATTTTGCATAAGGGGATCAGGTGTTTCTTCGACTACAACCTTACAATCAAAATTCCCTCAAGGATGATGATTTCAGAAACTGGTGCCCAAATTTTATGGTTCTTATACCATTATCAAGCATGTGGGACAGGTGGCCTATCAGTTAGCATTTCCCAGTCATTCTAAGATCCATCATGTTTTTCATGTTTCCTGCTTAAATAAGGTGATTGGATGTAAGTGCCAAACTCAAACCAACCTTCTCGAGTTGGAAAAAGAAGGCTCCATTTGGCTACAACCACTAGTAGTTTTGGACTAGCATGAACATCGTCTACATCAACGACCATCAAGGAAGTGTTAGTCCAGTGGAAAGATACAACTCCAACAGATGCCACTTGGGAACCAATTACCATTCTGCAACAATTTCCTCATCTCAAGCCTTGAGGACAAGGCTATTTTTAAGGGGGAGGACATGTTAGGGACCTAACCCCTCGCGTAGGTAGAATAATATATTTCTATGTAATAAATGACAATATTAATAAGGCCTAGCAATAAGGAAGAATAATTCCAATGTAATAAGACCTAATAGAAGCTTTCTCTTCTAGAAGGATCTTCCTCTAGATGGTTCTTTTGATAGACATATTTTGTATAAATAGGAGTCGAGGGTATGACAAATTTTGTCTTGGATATCATTGTAATAGAGCTCTTCTTTGCTGGAGGTTGCCCCCTCGAAGAGGAAAGTGAACATTTCTCTCAGTAATCAAAGTGCTCTCTTTGGTGTTATTCTGGTATCATTTTGGTATTATTGTGATGTTGTTATGGTTATATTGTTGTTCATCTGCCATATCTAGCTATTTATTTCTATTCTGCATACTTTTTTATATCTGGAATATTACAATGTTGCTCTTTAACATGTTGCTCTTGGTAACAATTTTCACTTTCATCAGAAGGCTGGCTGCTAATGATTTTTTCTTCCAGGAAAAAAATTACCTCATCATCTTCATCACTGTATCCATAATGATCAAATAAAGGAGGATTCTCGAATGACATATCAAGAGATATTTTCTGCCCAACATGAGAAAATTGTTCTTCATTGTTAAAAATAGGTTTCCTTTCAATATTCAATTCAGGAAGCAATATCTTATCATCACCATATGAGTCAAAGATAGGTTGCTCATATATAGATATTTTAGAGATAGGATTATAAAGAGTATCAGCTTCCAGAACAAACTCAATTTCTGCATTTTCCTTATTAAAACAACAAAAAAAATTTTCATCTAATGTAGATGAACAGGGAAGAGAAAGAGTTGATTCCTCATCCAAGGCATATTCTTCATTATCCCATCCTTCATAAGAATCAATTATATCTTGAACATAGTCTTTATAATCCTCACAACAACTATGACAAATTA
Organism: Picea mariana; assembly: GCA_032191745.1. Lineage (NCBI taxonomy): Eukaryota > Viridiplantae > Streptophyta > Pinopsida > Pinales > Pinaceae > Picea > Picea mariana. Next base: position 96,606 of record JASDQU010736630.1, read on the forward strand.
ACTCAGACGAATAAAATTTTTGAAAATGAATATTGAAAGAAACATGAAACTCTTTAAGTGAAGAAATGCTAGAAGGTTCAAGAGACTGATACCAATTATGAACATCTCCTTGAAGAGAATACATAAAAAACTTCATACGTATGTCTTCATGTTGGATGTTAGGCTGCTGCATCAAAGCATGCAATTCCAGAACATGCTCAACAGGGCTTTCATTCTCACCTTCATAAAATCTTGGCAGCAAATCTTCTCATTCATCAATTTGAGTCACATGATGCAGATAACAAACTATGGCTGAGAAATTGAGTGGGGAAAACCTCCTAGCCAGGATAGCCTCCATATCCATTTAACTTGTCTCATACCAGTGGATTCTCCAATAGATTTCCGAACAATGGAGTCACCATGGTGAAATATGAGAAGTTAGAATAATGTGTCCAGCTTCAGTTCACCATCTTAAACTGGATCTCATTGTTGTCTTTCTCCCAGGGAAGATATATTCACTTCCATCCCCGGAAATGGTGCCATTAATGTTAGCACTAAGAATCACCCTCATACTGCAAGAGGATAATCCCAGTAGCCATCAAAATGTAAATGGATTAAAATGGTTTGAGTAGGTGGATCAACAAGTCTTTAAAGAAAGGAAAAGACAACATATATCACTGGAAATCAGTGATGGACCATTGGGCTATGGAGTCATAAATAGTCTACTCATCGAAGGAATTTAAGCTCCCTATCAGAAAAAATATTTGTATAATGGTGGAGAGAAGAATAAGAGAATAACAAAAAGATGAATATTTTCTAAGAAGATATCCTCTCTGTGAAGAGAATTTAGATGTGTCTGAACGGTAAACAATGATAGATAGGCAAGATTACAACAGATCCTCTATTGCATCGAGAATCTATCGATCAAAGGAAAATTTTAATCCTTAAAATCAACAATACATTCAAACAAGATGAAGAATAGAACTGAGTATATAGAATTTAGATGTGTCTAAATAGTAAACAATGATAGATAGGTAAGCTTACACTAGATTCTCTACCGCATCAGGAATCTATCAATCATAGGAAAATTTTAATCCTTAAAATCAACAATTACATTCAGACAAGATGAAGAATAGGACAGAGAACATAGAATACAAATCTAATGAAAAAACCCATATGAGTCTTTAATAACAATACAATTTACAACTAAATGCCCCTCCGACTTACAAACTGAAATATACAATCATAAACATTTCTCAAAAATTCCTCTAGTCTTGGGATGAACCCCCCTCCCTATACATATCATTCACATGATGTATTTATAGTCAAAACAATAGACATGCATTGCTTCTTGGGTGCCTCTTTTCCAGTTCATATGTCTTCTCTTATCTGTCTTGTTCCTTCTGTCAGAAGGAAACTCTGGTCAGCATGGGCCTATAGGAAAAACAACCTTTTGTGGTACTTCAGGTTGACAGTTTTTTGTCTCCTTGGCCAGAGCCCCCATGCTTCCATTTAAGCGGGGTAGTCAATTTTTCAACCTCCAGTCCTTCCAGAGCCTAGTTTGTTGCCACACATTGCTCTAAGATTGGGCCCTCTATAAGCATGTTATTGCAAAAGTTTCCAAGGGTGGTTTGGGTCCACACCGCTTTGACCCCCGCAATTCACCACCAACTTCCACATACATCTTTATCTATATCATGGTTTATATTGTGGGAAAACTCTAATATTTTATCGTTTGAGCATGTTCTGTCCCCGCAATGAAGTGTGGCCATCAATCTTATTGCAATCTGTGACCTAGGAATGCCCCACTTTTGTTGCCACATGCTTCTCTCAAATGGATGAGCACCATGTGTCTTCGACACTTCGGGCTTCAAGAGTTATGGATTGTGAAGCATGGAAATCTCCCGAAGTAAGTTTATCTCGGTTGACGTGGAAGACGCTCATTACTTCAGCGCTTTGGGATTCTGTCTGGTAGTTAATCCTTTCTCACCTACTAAAAAGATCGATGGTTCTTGTTTAGTTTAGATCAATAGTCCACAATTACTTTGAAATTTCAGGCTTCAGTCCTTTTCAATGCATAGTTTTTACAATCCTTCGAAGTGTCATATCTTCGAAGTGAGATATCTTCCTCCATGTGTCCTCCTGTTTTGGATGACTGGGATTCACTTTAGGTCTTCAGGATTCAGGATATTTATTCTACTTGCTCACACAATCATCCAAAGTTCTGTATTTCCAAAGTATTAGATATGTCGAGGCGTTTCCTCAGCCTTCAATGACTCAAATTTACTTCGGGACATTGTGATGCTTGGATGGAAATATCTCAAAGTAAATTTCTTTCGGTTGGCATGGCATCCTCTCGTTACTTCCAGACTTCAGGCTTCAAGATCCTTTGAACGCGAGCATGAAAATATCTCGAAGTAACTTTCTTTTGGTTGACGTTGAAGCCTCTCATCACTTCAGGACTTCAGGATGTTTGGATGGAAATCTCCCGAAGTCAGTTTCTCCTGATTAACGTGGCAACCTATTGTTACTTTGGGACTTTAGATCTCAGTGTTTTATTTCTAGTCATTAATTCTTGCGTGAATTTTAAACTTTGACTATCCGAAAGCCACTAATATGAACTGCACATGGGATCTCCACCATTGAAAATAGAACCTGCATGTTTTCTTGTATTTCAAGCCTGAAATGGATTGCTCTGAATGTTGCATTTTGCTCATGCATTTTCCCTACACATACAACATACTTAACTGACCTAACTTTATCAACTAGAAGAGGAAACAATTATAGGAAGGTATGCAGAAAAGAGAGAGACCCGACTGAGGTGTACACACAAGTTTTAACAATAACTATACATGACCCATGACAACTTTATGTGCTAACACAACTAGACAACCTGGAGATGATGAAGTCAATTCTAACCACTGATAGTTGTATGTGGACAAGATCTTCCCGATTCCTAGGAAGTTGGTTATAAATTGAGGCTATAAATAGAAATCCCTATGGGTCATTATCAATGTGTGGTAGAAGTGTACACGATTGTGTAGTGGACATATGTGAATATGTTAACCATGCATTGTGATGTTTTGATCATGATGCCCTATTATTAAGTGTAGTAATGATGTCTTTAGACATGACCTATTATCTTTGAAACTTATTCCTCTTTGAATATATGTATTTCTATTTATTTTTTTCATATCATGTTACACCCAATTACCAACATGGTATCAAAGTGACTAGTTGTGACCTCACCTGTTGTTTGCAAATCACGGTGAAAAGATATTTTGTGTGATTGAGTCTAGGCAAATGATTTGTTGATTGTAACTTATGGAAATAGATCATATATTTATAGATATCAAATATGGATTTGAATATCAATCCTGTAATTTTGAATGGATCAAATTATGTGATGTGGTAACTAGACATGGAAACCCTACTAAAGAGTAAATGATTGTGGAAGTATAAGATTGTGATTCTAGATCAGATGATCAAGAAATATTTTGTGTTGATGGAAATAAGTATGAGGATGTGGGGGTCATCAAGACTTTATATCTTGTGGGATATTCAATTTTACATCAGTGTACTTGACTTCCCTCATCAAGTCTGGAAGAATTTGAAGTAACTATTCGACATAGTCGATGAAATCCACATCATGAAATTGGACCTCATCCTCATAATTTCGACACAATAGAGGAATACTTGGCACATGTGAAGGAACTGCAGTTGAAATTGGGAGAATGAGGAAATAAATATTAGAATAAAGATGGAAAACTCATCTAGCTAGTCATGATGAATTTAAGAACACCATTCGACATATTTGTTTTGATTTTCCCCACAAAATGGGAGGCACACAAGGAAGATGGTAAGGACTACACCTTGGAAGCGTTCTATGGCTTATTGATAATTGATGAACACATATATCTTGATGAAGTCAAGATTGGTGGTAAATAGCAATCCCACTTTATCAAGGGAAAGGGAAAGTCAAATCACAAAGAAAGAGGATGGTTTGATACCCCTATACAAACACCTGAATGCCTCGAATTAAAAACTAGAGGGTAGATAGATGCACCCCGTCAAATTAGAAAGAATAAGACATGTCAGTACTTTGGAAAGAATGGACATGTGGATAATTTATTCTACAAGAAGAGAGACTACCTAGAGGAGAAGGTCAAATGCCTTGAAGGAGATGTATCTATTGTTTGTCGATCCACTGATAATTTCACCTTCCAAGTCAAAAATTCTCAAGAGTTTGTATCTCATTATGCACATAATGAATTCGTAGTCGAATATGGGTGCAATCATCATATGGCTAAGGAAAATTCCTTGTGCATGTTCTTAGATGAAGTTGTAGAGAAAAATATCTATGTTGATGACAATTTTTCCCTCGTCATTGTTGGTCAGGGTGATGTTTCCTATTCACATGGAAGAATTATCGACATCTACCATGTACTGACCCTGATTTCCAATCCATTGTCGGTTTCTCAATTAACACAGATATCTAATATTGTGGAGTTTTTCCAGATTAGTTCTTTGTTTGATATTTGAAGAAAGGTCAGTGGATTTTATCGAAGGGTTTCTCGACCCAAAATACAATTTGTATAAGTTTTGTGACACGACTTGACCTAACTCTGAATTGACTTCTCTTGTTTCTTACTCTAATGAACAAAGTAAAAATTGGCATGACCATATCAGACACATAATTTTTTTAAGTCTGCAATAAATGGAAACTCAAAATCTATTTGTTGGTTTACCTAAAATCCCCCCCCTGATGGAGTATGTAAACAATGTGTGATTGGAAAGAATCATCAAGCACCCTTTGACTCTAGAAGAGTGGGGTAGGCACATAACCTCCTGGATATGATTCACAATGATCTCTACTCCATCAATATACCTTCCTTAGTAGGTTAAAGGTATATGTTGAATTTCAATGATGATCTCTTTCATTTCACTTGGGTTTATTTTTTAAAGAACAAGAATCTTGTCTTTGAAAATTTCAAAGTGTTCAGGGCCTTTTATGAAAAGCAATGTGGCTAACCCATCATGTACCTAAGATCAGAAAATGGTGGTGAGTATGTGAATCGACCTTTTGAATAATACCTCATTTCATATGTTATTGACTAGAAGTGGTCAGTCCCTCATACTCCTCAACATAATGGAATTTCAAAATGCACAAATTGAGTGTTATTCAAAATGGATATATCTGTTTTGTAGACCAAATATTTTCCTCATCTCTTCTAAGCTTAAGCTATCTATTTTGAAAAATATCTGATCAATCGCATCTCAAATCAAGATATTCCTTTGGTGACTTCATTCGAATGATGGTGTGGAAGGAAGCCCTCAATTGACCACCTTTGTATGCTTGGATGTGTTTCCTGGGCTCATATTTCTAATGATTGTAGAAAGAAATTGGATGCAAAGAGTCATGATTGCATCATGATGGGATACTCTAATGAGTCTAAATCCTATCTCTTATTTGATCCTTTCAAACATAAAATGATTATTAGAAAAAATGTTTGGTTTGATGAGAAGTCTTTTGGCATCAAGTTGTTGAATTCCTCCTCTGC
>JASDQU010736630.1:105003-142483 GCA_032191745.1 Picea mariana
GAATCAGATTGCCTTGTTCTCTGTAGACTTCAATCTCACAAGAGTTCTAAACAGAAGTAAGGCCCAAGGCTCCTGCTTAGACAGAAAGGAACTAAGTGCTTTGTTCTCTGTTAGATAGAGTTTATGGTTTCTATTATTATCTCCATGAGAAAGTGTTGATACTGAATCTCTGTTTGAGAATAAGGGTCTTGTTCTCTGATTGCAAGATAGTTGTTCTTTCCCATTGCAATGATGCTTTGAAATATAATCCAGGATTCTTAATTTAGCTGTAAGAAATTGCAATTAGGGAGATTTCTTTCCTGTGATCTAATTCAGAACTTCAGTTCAACAAGTATAGATAGAATGATTTCTTTGCTACAACACTAAATGCTTTTGGAATTGAGCATATACAGTGCGTGGCTATCTTTGAAACAAAAGACTTCCCTGGGTTGATAATTTATGTTTCACTTGGTTGTTTGAAATTAATTAAGCAATTATAGTGACCAACGCAAATCACAGTGAAAAGATATTTTGTGTGATTGAGTCTAGGCAAATGATTTGTTGATTGTAACTTATAGAAACAAATCATATATTTATAGATATCAAATATGGATTTGAATATAAATCCTGTAATTTTGAATGGATCAAATTATGTGATGTGGGAACTAGACATGGAAACCCTACTAAAGAGTAAATGATTGTGAAAGTATACAAAGTTTGTGATTCTAGATCAGATGATCAAGAAATATTTTTTGTTGATGGAAATAAGTATGAGGATGTGGGGGTCATCAGGACTTTATATCTTGTGGGATATTAAATTTTACATCAGTGTACTTAACTTCCCTCATCAAGTCTGGAAGAATTTGAAGTCGCTATTCGACATAGTCGATGAAATCCACATCATGAAATTGGACCTCATCCTCATAATTTCGACACAATAGAGGAATACTTGGCACATGTGAAGGATCTGCAGTTGAAATTGGGAGAATGAGGAAATAACTATTAGAATAAAGATGGAAAACTCATCTAGATAGTCACGATGAATTTAAAAACACCATTCGACATATTTGTTTTGATTTTCCCCACCAAATGGGAGGCACACAAGGAATATGGTAAGGGCTACACCTTGGAAGCGTTCTATGGCTTATTGATAATTGATGAACACATATATCTTAATGAAGTCAAGATTGGTGGTAAATATCAATCTCACTTTATCAAGGGAAAGGGAAAGTCGAATCATAAGGAAAGAGGATGGTTTGATACCCCTATACAAACACCTAAATGCCTCGAATGAAAAACTAGAGGGTAGATAGATGCACCCCGTCAAATTTGAAAGAATAAGACATGTCAGTACTTTGGAAAGAATGGACATGTGGATAATTTCTTCTACAAGAAGAGAGACGACCTAGAGGAGAAGGTCAAATGCCTTGAAGGAGATGTATCTATTGTTTGTCGATCCACTGATAATTTCACCTTCCAAGTAAAAAATTCTCAAGAGTTTTTATCTCATTATGCACATAATGAATTCGTAGTCGAATATGGGTGCAGTCATCATATGGCTAAGGAAAATTCCTTGTGCATGTCCTTAGATGAAGTTGTAGAGAAAAATATCTATGTTGATGACAAATTTTCCCTCGACATTGTTGGTCAGGGTGATGTTACATATTCACATGGAATATTTATCGAAATCTACCATGTACTGAACCTAATTTCCAATTCATTGTCAGTTTCTCAATTAACACAGATAGCTAAGATTGTGGAGTTTTTCCAGATTAGTTCTTTGTTTGATATTTGAAGAAAGGTCAGTGGATTTTATCGAAGGGTTTCTGAACCCAAAATACAATTTGTATAAGTTTTGTGACACGACTTGACCTAACTATAAACTGACTGCTCTTGTTTCTTACTCTAATGAACAAATTCAAAATTGGCATGAAGATATCAGACACATAAATTTTTGAAGTCTGCAGTAAATGGAAACTCAAAATCTATTTGTTGGTTTACCTAAAATCCCCCCCCTGATGGAGTATGTAAACAATGTGTGATTGGAAAGAATCATCAAGCACCCTTTGACTCTAGAAAAGTGGGGTGGGCACATAACCTCCTGGATATGATTCACAATGATCTCTGCTCCAACAATATACCTTCCTTAGTAGGTGAAAGTTATATGTTGAATTTCAATGATGATCTCTTTCATTTCACCTGGGTTTATTTTTTAAAGAACAAGAATCTTATCTTTGAAAATTTCAAAGTGTTCAGGGCCTTTGATGAAAAGCAATGTGGTTGACCCATCATGTACCTAAGATCAGAAAATGGTGGTGAGTATGTGAATCGACCTTTTGAATAATACCTCATTTCATATGTTATTGACTAGAAGTGGTCAGTCCCGCATACTCCTCAACATAATGGAATTTCAAAATGCAAGAATCGAGCGTTAGTCAAAATGGATATATGTTTTTTGTAGACCAAATATTTTCCTCATCTCTTCTAGGCTTAAGCTATCTATTTTGAAAAATATCTAATCAATCGCATCTCAAATCAAGATATTCCTTTGGTGACTTCATTCGAATGATGGTGTGGAAGGAAGCCCTCAATTGACCACCTTTGTATGCTTGGATGTGTTTCCTGGGCTCATATTTCTAATGATTGCAGAAAGAAATTGGATGCAAAGATTCATGCTTGCATCATGATGGGATACTCTAATGAGTCTAAATCCTATCTCTTATTTGATCCTTTCAAACAGAAAATGATTATTAGAAGAAATGTTTGGTTTGATGAGAAGTCTTTTGGCATCAAGTTGTTGAATTCCTCCTTTGCATTGTTACAGGATGATTAGATTGATGTTGTTTCTGACTCTGGTCCTTCGTAATAGAACTTTGTTACCATTTAACTTGACCTTTGACCTTCGAGTTGATTGGTCAATCAATTTCTGTTTCGACTAGTCTTCCATCTTATTTGACTGAAACTATTCCGACTTATGATCGACCTTTCATAGTGAACAACAATTCACCCCTTTCTTGTCTACCTAGATGGGATTCCAAGACAATTGAATCTATTGGCCATGATGTTGGTGATATTTATTAAGGATAACAATATTGAATTCAAAAGCAACATTCCAACATTGATTTAATGAACCATGTTCTTGAAACCTATGATATTGTTACCTACTCATATAAAAAAGAAAACCTGAATGGGAGTAGGATATGTAGACATATAAGGATTCTATATTGAAGAATCACACTTGGGATTTACTTCCCTCGCCTTAAGGGAAGAAAATTGTGAATTTTCTGTTGGACAATAGGTAGTCATTGATGTCAACAAATGTGATGGGTGTATTTGGATAAGTCTCCAAAGTGGTCCCCTTATGGAGTAGCTCAAAGCATGGACATCATGGGAAGATGATTTGAAGAAGTCTACATAAATCCCCAAAGGTGTGGTCATGGGAATCATAGTTGATCAAAGAAAATGGTTATGAAGGATAGTGTAAATGTGGGTAAGTCACTCATGGATGGATATTCCTCATCATACCATTTTCGGTGATAGGTGGTATGCCATGTGGTTCTTCATGGTTGAGGAGTTATGAGGTCATGAATAAAGATGGCTTACAAAGCCCTTAGTTGGTTACAAGACAATTAATGAAAGGGTTAAGTGATTGTAAAAAGAAACCCCTAAAGTAAGGAAAGATGTTACTTAGAAAAAGTATAAATACAACTCAAGGAGTCTCTCATAAGAACATTGACACACATCTCTATTGATTATCTATCTTGTGAAGAACTTTTGGTTTATTGGTGAATCTGAGTTTGAGTCTGAGGTAGCAAGTCTGAGTGTGCGAAGGAAATTAGAAGGTGAAAGTATCAGAGTTGTATAAAATGTGAGTAAACCTGGTTTCTAAGGTATCCACATGTTACATGTAAGAAGGACATGGATGTACGTAGGTTGTGAAGGAAAAAAGTGAAGATATATGCTGGTAGTAGTGGAGGAAGTTGCAGATCTATAAAAAGATTGTGAAAGCATGTGAAGTGATTCTTGTACCAGATTTTTAATGCCTAGGTTGGTTTGCTAATATTTCATCTGATACAATAAAGTGTCTACATGATCATAGGTATGTTTTTATGTGGGTTTATCATGGATGATATGGCACATACTTGAGGCATGTCTTGGAGGCCCTTTTGGTTTATGGTTTCATAGTTGAGGTCCATGTTTTGGTATCATTGATACATGCTTGAGACATATCCTTGGTACATTATATATGGTTGTTATGGTTCATTGTTAGAGGCACATCTTTATGATATTGGAGTATATTTGAGGTATATATTATGGTATAGGGTATGATGCATGTTCGAGGTACATTGTGGTACATGGTTTGGATACTTGATGTTGATATGCTATGTATGAGAATATTTGGTTGATATATCAGTGACAGGGACAATGAAAGGTTACAGGTTGATGATCAGTTACAATTTGATGTGACAGTGACAGGTTGATTACATGATGATGTGACAGTGACATGTTGATTATAGGTTGATTATCTGATGTAGTGACAGTATCAGCGATAGTGATAGTTTGGTCTACATTTATATTTCAGGGCAGTAGGATGGGGAAAGTAAAGGGAGTTGTAGCCTCCTTGTGGTTGGTTTCGGATAACACAGGTATTTGGAGCCTGAAAAATTAGGGGGTTTTAGCTTCCTTTTGGTTGGAGCCAGAGAATTCAGGGAGTTGTAGCTTCCTTTAAGTTGGATCCTGTAAATAGGGGGCCATAGCCTCCTTCCACATGTAGATGGAGAATTGGGAAGTTCGTGCTTCCAATGAATTTATTATTTTGATATATAAGAAAATCATTTTGTGTTTTTCTCCCATTTGGGTTTCCACGTAAATTATGGTGTACTATGTTTCTGTGGATGTCTATTATGTTGTGTTGATTTATATTTCTCATGATATATTGATGATATATTGCTAATGATTTTAATGATTACATATTATGGTTAAAAGTGATAATAAAGTGCTCATACTAATTCACTCTGCCCCCCTCTCAGTATTCCAACAATTGGTATCAGAGTAGGTCCTTCAAGAAAAAATTTAGCCACTGGAAGGAGATCATGGAATATGCTAGGATTGGGGCACCAAGGTTTGATGGAAAAAACTATTCATTTTGGAATAAAAGGACACAGACATTTTTAAAGACACAAGGATTTGATGTTTGGAAGTAAGTAGTATGTGGATATGCAACGCCATCCACTCCCTCAACTGACAAAGATGGAAAGAAACTCAACGAAAACAACTCAAAGGCTAAAGGCACCATTCTTAGTAGTCTGGATGATCCAATATTTGTCAAAGTTATGTATTGCAATATTGCAAAGGAGCTTTGGGATAAAATTCAAAAGATTTACGAAGAAGATACCAAATTTAATGGATCTAAGCTTCAAACCGTTAGAGCTAAGTTTGAGATTCTAAATATGAAGGAAGATGAATACATTGCAACCTACTTTCTATGAGTTGAAGAAACAATAAACACTATTAGAGTATTGGGAGAAGAATTTGATGAATCATTGGTTGTTCAAAATGTTCTAAGATCTCTACCTATGAGACTTGATCCTAAGATATCAGCCCTGAAAGAAAGAACAGATCTTGATGGTTTGAGCATGGACCAACTACCTGGAATATTCATAGATTATGAAATGAGGATAGAACAGGAGAATCTAATCATGAAGAAAGCATTGTTCAAAGAATATAAAAAGACAAAGAAGCAAAAGAAAAAAAATTCAAAACCATATTGCAGTTGCAATGATGATTCATAGGAAGATGAAGTAGTGGAAAACTTCGTAAAGAAGCTAAAAAGAGGAACTGAGAAGTACAAAGGTATTATTCCATTGAAATGTTTTAATTGTGATGGTATTGGTCATTTTTCTTCTGAATGTTCTTATTCTAAGAATAAAGGTAGCAATGAATAAGAATATCCTAAGAAGAAAAATAAAAATCAAAAGGGAGACAAGAGAAGGAACAAAAATAATTTCTTCAAGAAAATTTTACTCAAAGAAAGAAAACTCTTCATCAGATGAGGATGATGATAGTTATAATGATTGATAAAGAGTATTCTTCATGGCAATAGAAGATGATTAAGAATATTATGAAGATTCTGAAGAAGAAGGCGAAGTCAATTTCAGAGAAAAATTAATCGGTTCCTTAGAAGATACAGGGAAAGAAAGAAATAAAATCAAGTCACTCAAGGAAGAGTTAAAGAAGAAATAAGGATCTCAAAATTCCAACTTATAATAAATTGAGCAGATAATCACGAAGTTAAAAATCCAGGTAGAAGAAGACGAAAGGATTGAAGAAACACTTAGAAATCAATTAGAAGATAAGGAGAAGATTATTGAAAGCTTGGAAGAAGAAATTGTCACCTTAAGAAAATATATTCAGAAGAAATATATGTTGTAGAATAACACCAAAATATTGGATGAGATCATTCACAGTCAAAGGCTATACTATGACAGGTCTGGGCTAGGATACAACTAGATGCATAATGAGAAAGGTTCGAGCTCCAAGATGATAGAACATGAAGCATAACAAAGAACCTATGAAAAAATAGTTAGAGGTACTCAAGAAGAAAAACACAGAGGAACTAGACCACCTAGAATATTTAGAACACAGAACTAGAAATCAACAACATCCCAAGAAGAAGAAGGATTCAAAAGAGAAACACCATTCAAACGATTCCCTACATCCACGTATCAAAATATTTTTCTTGGTTTATGTTATTCTTGTAACAATTTTGGTCACAAAGATATAAACTATAGAGCCTATGCCAAGAACATAAGAAACTATGAAGGCTATTCAAACAACAATTATCTCATAAAGTCACATGAAGCACATAATAGAAATCACAAAAGTTTTGGTTCACTAAGTAATGAAATAGAGTTCTACAAGCAAAACATTTTGGACACATGGACAAAGATTGTAGACTATTTGTTCCTCCAAAGGAACCAAAGAATAATATCAACAATCATAAACAAGAACCACAAGGATATGGATAAGAAATCAAGATCAATTCAACACTGAATAATGCTCGCTTTCTCTATAAGCGCAACACAAGAAAAGTGGGTGGTATGTTGAAATCGGTTGTTTGAAGCATATGACAGGTGACAAGAACAATATTTTGACCCTGAAGAAGGAACAAGATGGATCAGTTTCATTTGTAAATGATAACTCAACTAGAATAATAGGTAGAGGCAGAGTCAATCTTGGAATCAAAGATGCCAAGGAAAAAAATATTCTACTAGTCAAATATATGAAAAACAATCTTCTAATTGTCAGTCAAATGTGTGATCAAGGACACAAACTTTTGTTTGACTAAAAAAAATGTGATATAAGAAAAGAAGAATCAAGAAAATTTGTGGCTATAGCTAGAAGAACCCCAAACAATGAAGGGAAAAATATTTCTTAGGAAAGGAAAATGAAAGTTGACTTTGGGTCAAAAGGATGGGTCACATAAAATTTGATAAAATTGTCAAAATCAACAGAAAAGGAAGGAGTGAAAGAAATGTTTGAGATCTCAAAGACAACAAATACTCTATGTGAGCATTGTCTACAAGGAAAACAAACCAGGACCAAGTTTAATTAAAAAGAGTACTCCACACAAAAAACATTGGAGATTGTACACACTGATCTATGTGGACCTAAAATAATGAATGGATTAAATAGAGAATAATAATTTATGTTACTGGTTGATGACTACACAAGAATTACTGCAATTTTCTTTCTCAAGAAGAAGTCAGAGGCATTTAAACACTTCAAGATATATAAAGAGATGATTGAAATTGAGATGAGTTTGAAATTAAGTGCTTAAGATCAGACAGTGAAGGATATTTTACATCAAATGAATGCATGTATTTCTATAGCGAACATGGAATACAGAGATACTTCTTGATAGCCAAAACACCTCAACAAAATGGAGATGTCGAAAGGAAGAAAAACACAATGCAGGAAATGGCTAGAACCATGTTGAAATATTCCAAGCTGAGTGACATATTTTGGGCACAAGAAATACATACAACAATTCACATACTGAACATGGGAATGCTTAGAAGTACTAGTGATAACACTCCCTACGAGTTATGGAAAGGAATACCGACAAATGTGAATCATTTCATAGTATTTGGAAGTAAATGCTATATCAAAAGAGAAGATGTAAGGCTTGGAAAATTTTACTCCTGAGTTGATAAGGGAATATTAGTTGGGTATTCAAGAAAAAGAAAAGCATATAAATGCTTCAGTTCAATACTAAACAAAATCATGTAAACCATCAATGTAAAAACTGATGAGATAGATGTACGAAAAGACAAAGAAGGAAGCAAATAATATGAAGAGATGGATGACAAGGAATATCTAAAAGAGGAAGAAGTAGAAGAAGAACAAGAAGAGCATCCAAAATCAAAACAAGAGGAATATGAGAAACATATACCTCCTAAGACACCTAGTTAACGAATACAGAAAAATCATCCACCAGAAGAGATTATTGGGAATAAATATGCAAGAGTTGAAACCCGAAGAAGAATACTTTCACTAGAACAAAAACAACTAGCATTGTTATCTACAATTGAAACAATAAATTTTGAAGAGGCCAACAAGGATGAACACTATATCAAGTCTATGGATTAAGAATTGGATCAGATAAAGAAGAATGACACATGGGAGCTGGTTCCAAGGAAGAAGAACAAGAATGTGATTGGTACAAAGTGGGTTTTTAAGATCAAACTAAATGAGGATGGACATGTAACCAGAAAAAAATCAAGGTTACTATGCAAAGGATATTCTCAGATTGTAGGTATAGATTTTGAAGAGACATTTTCCCCAGTTGCCAGGATGGAAGCAATCAGATTAATATTATCCTATGCATGTTCCAAAATAATCAAGGTGTATCATATGGATGGAAAATCATCCTTTATGAATGGATAATTAGAAGAAGAAGTCTACATCGAATAGCCTCGAGGGTTTCTACTATCAAAAAAGTAAGATTATGTCTCGAGATTTAAAAAAGAATTGTATGGAATCAAACAAGCCCCCATAGCATGGTATTCAAGATTGGATAGGTATCTACAAAAAAAAGGATCCAAGAAAGGTAATGCAGACAAAAATATCTATATAAAAGTGGATCTAGACAATAAACTGATAATTGAATTTTGTGTAGATGATGTTATCTTTGGGAGCGATGATGAAAGAATGAGTCATAGGTTTTCTAAAGACATGCATAATGAGTTATAAATGAATTTTCTTATTGAGTTGAATTTATTTTTGGGATTATAGATATGTCAGTGTGATAAAGGTATTTTCATCTCCCAGACCAAGTACATCAGATAAATTCTAAATAAATTTGGAATGGGAGATTTCAAACCCGTAAGTACTCCTATGCAAACCAGTTGCAAGTTGATTAAGGAAGATGAATCTAAGGATGCAAATCAAAGACTCTATAGATCAATGAATGGCAAATTACTATGCGTGACAACATCAAAACCATATTTGATGCAAGTAGTTGGACAAGTTTTTAGATTTCAAGTAGCAACGAAAGAAACACATGTCATGGTAGTAAAAATAATAATCAGATATATGAAGGAAACCAAATATTTTGGATTATGGTGTCCAAAATGGAATGATCTATCTTTGGTATCCTACACAGATGCATATTGGGTAGTGTTGAGCACTCGACACACCCTAAAAATCCTTTATCATTTTTTTTACTTTTTGGGTACCACTTGATCTTTTGCACTGCTTGATTCGACTTCATTTTGAGAAATGTTTTGCCTTTGATTATTTTCATGACTCTCATCACATATTTAGGTTTTCTTGAACTTATGAAACCCCATGACTAAAAATAACTCAACACCTAAATAAAAAATCGGCGACCAAACACCTCAGCCAACGTGCTCAGGTTCGACATTGGAAGGAATTCAAAGAAGAGAAAGGAACCACTTGGAAGACCACAGTCGTCGAGCACCGATATCCATTGGCATAGGCATAAAGAAGTTTTGTTTTGCGTTAAGTTTTTGCATAAATATATCACTGATAGCCGATTCCCCTTCGGTATTGATAAAATACGAGGGTATAGGTGTTAACGAAGAATAAAAAGATATCGTCGATAGTCGATGCCCAACACGCTTTATTAGAATCAGGGAAAATCGAGAAGGATCACAACAAACATTATAACCATGATAAAAGTTATCCCCGATGTTATTGGATAAATCGGTAAATGCAGACATAAAATGATCTCCCTAGATCCACCTAGATCTAGAACAAAGCAAGATAGAACATGACGCTTTCCCTAAGTTACAGTCATTGAATTTGATACCAAAGAAGGAATGGATGACATACCTTAATATATTGCTTCCTTATATCTTTGTTGTCCCTGCTTCACTCTGGTGCTCTTGTGAAATCAGATCTTTAATGACACAAACCAACCAAAGTGAAAGAAACAATAGTAGATTCAATGGAAACATAAACATGTGATCAAGGAGTCATGTAATAAAATGCTAATGATTTTATGGGAAAGAAACATGCCACTGTATTATATTAATAATAGGAAGAGATATTACAACCAAAAGACTTGATGTCGTAAAGTTCCTTCCAATGATTCCTTTCTTCCCACACACTTCTTTCTCCAAGGATTTTGAGACCGTGGATATGATAGCTACTCACAATCTATTTTTACAAAGCAAATCTCAAAGCCAATCTAACCAAGCTAACAATCTCAAGCGAAATTCAAATCAATCAAGATCTAAAACCAACTAACTTTCTCCATGAGAGATCCTCTCCTTTTATAAGCTGAAGAGGATAAAGTGAAGAGGTTAGGATGATCCCACTAAATCATGAAAGCGAGTAAGATCCAAAACATTTGGAGGCCACTTCACCATAGAATATTCTCCTTCTAGAAGTATCAAGCAAATGCTCATTTTTCCCACGTATGAAGGCCGCCGCGACCTAGCTATAGTGCAACCTGTGGAAATTTCATGACCTAGCTATACTGTAGCCTTTGGAGATCATGCATTTCCACACCCTAGCTATGGTGCAGCCAGTAGAAATCCTCCAAAATAGCGTTTTTATAGAGGAAATCACAACTTCTTCTCTCAGGGAAAGTTCTTCTCCCTTCTTTCTTCAGGAATTCAGGCCACTGAGCTCTCTGAAGGAAATCAGATAGGTTTACATCATTAATGATCATGAGGGTGACGAAAATAATGTGTAACAGAGAGACCCCCAAAGTATGAAGTTAGAACAGAGTGATATATGATATACTTTGTCGAGTGTGTGTAGGGAACAAGGAACACATTGGTCAGAAACCTTCCAACGAACAAGGAAATACAGTACAATAATATATCATTACTAAGGTAGGCATTCCCATACTTAGAATAAAAATGACTCAAAGCATAAATGCCGGCATGCAAAGATCCATGTCAAGTAATACAGGTCATGGCCACCAAACATACACTATGGATCCATGCCATTATGACTCAAATCTAAACATAGCCACCAAAATACACTGTGGATCTATGTGTCAAAGACTCAAATTTGAACATAGCCATGAGACATACAATGTGGATCTATGCAACAATACAAACTAAATATACTCCAATGCAACCTAAATCTGTGAGAAAAGGTTCAGGGTCTTCATATCCACTACTCTATAGTACGAATCTAACCATGTGAATACATGTGTTGAAGTCGAACATGGTAGAAACCACTTGATTACCAGTCAATGATGAGAACCATTAACAAGTGCAAGGGAAATCACCATTAATGTCAATGACTCCCAAGGTACTCTAGTACAATCCAATGAATTTGAATCAATGATTTGAAGTCGAACACTCGGAGGAATCTTTCGATCAGGGGTCAATAATGAAAAAGCACTGTCGAAAGAGAGGAAACCTGCCATTGAGGCATGCAAGTTCCAAGGTACCAATTAGTTTCTAAGTCTAATTCCTGGATAATGAGTTGAAGTTGATAGGAAAAGACTCATCACAGGAGGGCCTTAATGTATCCCCCATCAATGACACAAAATGGGTAACAATATTTGAAGTAGATAAGAGTAACCAGTAACTCAGGACTGACTTAGGGATGGTCGATGCAATAAAAGGCTTAAGGAATGCATAAATGGTAGACGCAATAGAAGGATTTCTAGGTTGAACTTCTCTTTGAACATATTGATGACACAACAACTATCTTGGAAACACTAACTCAACAACAGGGATCACAAACCGATTTGTAATATTATAAAGGAGTATGATCAAGCGACAAGTGGATTTTCCAAAACTAGACACAAAGCAAGTGAAATGGTGTCATATTCAAAGGCGACTCTTCCATGGAATATAGGTTTAGACACATTTCTTTCCCAATTTTTTCCCCACCATTTCTGGTGAGTACCTCTTTATTTTTACACAAGCTTGAGGAGGATAACATATGCTTGTAATGTAAGCTCATCCTTCCGACGAGTCCCTCAGAGTATGTTTAACGAACCCTAAGAAGGAGTGGTTTGGTCCCATATGGGACTTTCGATGTTTGATTAACGAGTCTAAAGATAGAAAACTCGGGGGTTTTTCATGTTTATAGAGTCTAAAAAGCACTTAAAGAGAACTCTCTCAGTTCCTTTTTTGTAAAGTAGTCTGATGAGACCAAAGAAGAGATAAACTATCGCTCAACATACATTTTCTTCAAATACTTTAACGAGCATGAAAAGAACAAGGTAGTTCGACAATCTTTTCATGTTTAGAGTCTGAAAAGAGCTTAAAGGTGACTCCAGGTGGTTCCTTTTTCATGTAACTTTTACGAGTCTGAAAAATTGATAAAAGTATACTCGGTTACATTCTCACATATTTACGAGCACGAGAAAGGACAAAGACTAAGATCAGTAACTTATTCTCATGTATTTACGAGCATGAGAAAGAACAAAGACTAAGCTCAGGATTGTTTTCATTTTTACGCAAGCTTTAAAAAAAAACAAAACTATGCTTGGGATAGATTTTATTTTTTCACAAGCTTAAAAACTAAACAAAACTATGCTTGGACTTGGTTTCATTTTTACACAATATTGAACCAGAGGAAACTATGTTTGAGGTAAGTGGTTTCATTTTTACACAAGCTTGAACCAGAACAAACTATGCTTGTGACTTCCCAATGCATGGTTGGTACTTAGCCCTCATCTTAAGAAGCTAGTGGCTTAACTTCAGCATGGAGTCCAGAGGCTGGAAGCATTTTCCCCCAAGCTTTGTTTCATCCAACTGCAAAGGAGAATGAAATGAAGCTTCAAATACTAGATGAAGGACTTGACTCAAACAGAGAGGGGGAATTTGTTTCATGTTTTAACGAGCTTGACACAGGATAAGAACTATGCTCGAGAATCCAGGTTCAATCCCTAGACCTATGTTTCATTTTTTAACGAGCTTGACACAGAAACGATAACTATGCTCATAATCTCTGTTTCATTTTTTAACGAGGTTTCCACAGAGACACAAAAACTATCCTCGTAACTAGTTTCATTTTTTAACGAGCTTGAAATCAGAAAACCATACTCAATGCTGGTTTCATTTTTTAATGATCTTGAAATCATAAAACCATGTTCAAATCTCTCTTCTTGATCATGGATTCCAAGAGGATAGTGCTTTGGAAGGACACCATGTCAAGGGAAAAAACTCGGTCATTTCCTCCAATAGATCTTCACTCAATGGAAGAAACACACTCTGGGAGGAACACATGTCGAGGGCCACGATAGGGGTAAAGAGATCATACTCTAAAATCCTGATTGAAGAGATCACCATGTCAGCTACTGAATCCAAATCATTAGAAGTTGAATTCATGGGAGACAACGCCACACAATTAACATGTGGCGGGGGAGATACCTTCTGCATATAAGAACCATTGAGGGAGGTAATCTAGTCAGGACTGATGAATGAAAGTTGATCAATAATCACCATTCTTCTATCATGAGGGAAATATATCACACAAAAAGGGGTGGACACAATCGCTTTCATGGAATAGACATAGTCTTGCCCAAGGATGAAAGTGAAATCCAAGGGGTATTAGACTACCATGACATCAATAGAGAAATTTTTCCCTCCCAAAGTTATAGAAAAACGAGGAAGGGTCCCTAAAGGTTGACTGGTTCTTCTGTTAAAAGTTAACAGATTTTGAGTAACTGGCGCAAGATGAGGAAAACCCAAAGCTTGACAAGCAAATGAGGACAAGACACTAATGGAGGCACCTTCATCTATCAACATCTGAGGAACGTCCCAACCATAAAATTGCACTGTAATCTAGAAAGGAATGTGAGAGGGAAGACAAGGTCCAGTTAGCACACCCAAATCAAAATAGATGGCCTCATTACTTGGAGGGGGTTCCATGGGAGAAGGAGGAATACCCCCCGACATGGTAGAGTCTGTATCAATGAGAAAAACGTGGACAGTATTAGTTTTACTCTCGAGCCAGAGAGTAGGATCAACCAATGGAGAGATCAGATCGACCACTTGGGTTACATCCTCCAAGGGGAGAATGGGGTCGATGGGTGGAAATAGATCGACTGCTCGATTTTCACTCTCTAGAGGGAGAATGAGATTGACCGAGGAAGATATCGGATCAACCACTTGGATTTCACTCTCTGGAGGGAGATTGGGGTTGATCGAGGGTGGGATTGGATCAACCACTGGGTCAACTAGTTCGACTAAAGAAGTGACCAGGTTAACTACATGATCAACCAGATTGACCGATGAAGGGGCCGGATTGATCATTCCATCAACTGCAAGTGGGTCGAGAGTAAGCTTGCGATAAGTAGCGGGAAGTTGGGGATGTCAAACAGTGATGTCTTCCAGTAATTTTGAGGCTTCGTCCATATGAGGGAAAATGTGAGTTTGATGACTCCCTTTGCATAACATACATGGGAGCTTCAATTTACTTTTCTTCTTCCCAACTATATCGTGACTAGTTGATGGGAGGTCATCAACATGTTGTTCAGAGGCTAACGACATGGGTTGGCGAGGGTGTGTAGACCATGCTTCTATAACATTGGATAGACCAGGGCAATCCTTAAGAAAATGGCTACCCTAGCAAAGCCTACAAGGGTACTTTGGCTTACGGGTTGTTTGGGTGTTCTTGGCATCATCAACACTCCCAACACAATCAACAGTAACTGGTTTCTTTCCAATACGTTTGACAATGGTTGGAAGTTTGGACCCTTGCTTATTTTTCTTCTTCTTATTCTTCCTTTTCTTCTTCTTCTTATCCACCGGATTACTAGCTTCAAAGCTTTCACTCGGCGAAGAAGATGAAATGGAAGAATACCTTGCAAGTGAAGAAGGTGAAGAAGATATTACTGGTGAATAAGGTGAAGGATCAACATGAGATTGATGCTCTTGGGGGGAAGTGCTTATGACCGAAGAACTTACTACATTTGGGATTACCTGAGTGAAAAATAACCATACCAGTAATCCAATTGTGAGACCTGGAAGGCTCAAAGTAGCAATGTGAGGAGGACCATTTTTTTCGTAAGAAGGAAGAAAAAAAGGTTCCCCTGGAGCAGAGGTTCCTTCATTGGTCATTTTGGGAACTAACGCCATTAAAAAAAAAATCCAATCTAGAGTCCACTAGGGAAAACAAACAACACACACTAGAAATCTAGTAAGAAAGCAAACAAACAAATCCTTCTCATAATGAGCACGCTAGTTGGTGATGAAATCCAACGTCGTGGGAACAAATTAATAAAGGGATGAGATAGATCGGGTGGAAAAGTTATGTTGATGACCTGCTTAATGGACTTACACTCTGGTGCAAGCTCCCACACATAATCGTGGGTATACCCTCCAAGGAGCCTGAGTGAGTTTGGCCAATGTCGATTCCAGGTACCGTGAAGACTTTCCCCTCCACAGTTGGCTTGTGTAAAGACCCTAAAGAGATAGGTCACTAATGTTACCAATCACTACAGTGATGCCTGGGGAAATAGTCAACAGTTCGATCCACATGCAAGGGCAAGGTATCTAGCCTGAAATCAACTTGAAAGGCTTCCACTCATAATTGTGGGTATACCTCTCAAGCGATTCCCATAATACGTGCAACTTCTACACCAAGACCAATAAAGTAGGGTGAGTAACTCTGTCAGTCTCAATGCGACCTCGTGATTGACCCTTGTGTTATAAGGGCTTCCCAGGACAAAATGTAATAAGTGGATTTACCGCTCCCTAACTCAAGATTCTATGTTTGTTTGTAGGTTTGGAAAGTTATCTTTCACACCTATTCCAAAGCCCTACAACTAATCTTATGTAGGTTTTCTATCAGAAAGTATAAAAATGTCAAATCAATTTTTATAAGTGCTTTATTTTTAAGGCTGTTGTTACCGAAGACGAAAATGGCGTGGACAATATGATGTTTTGACCGACTCGAAAGCTATGCAAAGGGATGAAGATGCAATATTTTGATTTCGATTAAATTTATGCTACAAGAAGGAGAAAACATTTATCATTCCCATATGCCCATTGTCCCAAAATTTTAAAACTCATCAATATCAAGATTCTTAAGAAATGAGAAAAAGAGACTGTACACCAATGCATGATTCAGAATTTATGACCAAAAATGCCAAGAATCATGCAATTTCACTACTTCAAATGCAAATATGCCCCCAATCTAATGCAAAGAAAGAAATAATATTTTTGTTTCAAAGATAGCTAAAATAAATAACAAATCACTTCAAAACAAAAAAAACCCAAACAAAGTCTCTCTTTTACTGTGAGTTATTCAGAAAAAAGAAGTGTTCTTTTCACTAAACAATTCTAAAGAAAAACAAGGCTTTGTAACTAAAAGGCACTGAAAGGAAGAGATCAAATCTTTCAAAAGAAAACAAAGCAAAGAAAGCTAAAAGCAACTCAAAAGGATAAAAGAAGGCTAAATTTCGTGCCTTAGCTATAGTGCATCCTGCGGAAATCATGCATTTCCACACCTTAGCTATGGTGCAGCCCACGAAAATCCTCCAAAATAGGGTTTTTATAGAGGAAAACAAAACTTCTTCTCTCAGGGAAATTTCTTCTTGCTTATTTCTTCAGGAATTCAGGCCACTGACCTTTCTAAAGGCAATCAGATAGGTTTACATCATTAACGATCATGAGGGTGATGAAAATAATGTGTAACAACCGATCCCCGATCCCCGTTGTTTTCTCAGCATCAGAACTTTTTCAAGGGAGTTGATCCAAAAAGCGCTTGGATAGGTTTATCACCGATCGTCGATCCTGGACACTTTTCGGCATTAGAAATCTAAATTTTTTCTTAGAATGAATAACTTAAGGAAATTCGTGACTCTAATTAATACAAGTGAATTAAGTCACTGGTCTTCAACGCCAACCTGTTCAAGGACAAGAAATTTTCTTTCATACCCTATGGTTTCCATGTAGGGTTATACTTGGTAAAGGATACCGCTCAAGCCAAACAAGAAGGGTTGATCCAACTCGAATTCAGATTCCTGACAGGTCGATTCTGCAAGAACAATATAAATGACCTGGTCCTGCAACATGCTTTACATGTGTCGTCCTACTGGTTGTATGCTCATGACAAGTTTGAAGACGAAGTCTTCACAGAGAATGCCTAGGACTAGGATGAGGTGGTACAAAGGATGGTCGACCCAAAAATTACCAAGTTCAAGGCCATGAGCATGGATGAAAAGGTGAAAAAAATAGAGCAGTTGACTCAAGAAGCCGTCAGAGCCAGGGAAGAAATCAAAGTGACAGAGGCAACACAGGTGCAAAACACGGGACTGTTTATGACACCGAAGGCACAGGAAAGGGGATTTCTCTTAATGGAACTGATGCAACAAGTAATTGATCAGCTACAAAATGACCCGAACCTCATGGAAATGACAAGGGTCCCTGCGGACAACCCAATCAAAAGCCAGGTACGTCCAAGTGACCCAGAACCAATAAAAATTGAAGAGATCATCGGGTTGGATAACCCTGAAGTTTCAACGCCACGAGCCATATCACTAGAGGATGTTTCAGATCAGCTAGAGATAGAGAGGACATCAAGGAGAGCAAGTGCACCAAACCCCCTCCGTGAATTAATAACGATCTATGATGATGAGGAGATTCTGGAGGTTTCCCTGGTAACTCTGATGCAAATCACAGAGGAAAAGGAACCCGAGAAGGCATCTTCCGCAGCTCTCGATGCTCAAATTCAAAGCCTTCCACATAGTGACCAGGAGTTCAAAAGTGTCTTAGACACTGAGATACTCGATGTACCAGGGACCCAAGTGAACATCCCGAAGGATGAGCTAGGGTCGGGTGAACAAGAAGAAGAAGTTCCATGGCAGGAAATTGACATCTCAATAGCCGATTATCAAGTAGGTATCGAGCCTGCCCCGATCTTCAATTTCAGTCGGTACTTTACCTCCCAATGAGAAACAACCAGAGGCCAAACTTTTGGAACACACAAAATAGGTTCAAGAACCCAGTCTTGAATAGATATACACCATCGGGAGCCTGGGAAACATGCTTACCTAGGGAGAGCATCAAATCCCTGAACCTATGGATGAGGTCATTGATATAAAAGCCATCTATTATGACCAAAAGTTGAAATCCATCATGAAAAGAACCACCAAGAAGAGGAGGTTGAATCTAGATGGCTCCATTCTCATAACCACATAGGAGAAATAAATTAGAACGGAGCATGCCAAGACATTCGAGCTTATCAGCATAGGGATGGAAATCACAGATGCCACCCTAGATAGAGTGAGGAAGGATGAAGAGGAGTTGGCCATTGCGCTGAAGGAGTTAGAGCATCTACGCCATTTGGAGAAATATTTTAAAGACTCCACACAGGCCACGGTGTTCCTGAGAAGCAAATTCCAGGAGGTCTACAGTAAATTTACTGCAGGGACAGTCGATTTCCAAGAAGACACCCTCATGGCCTTGGAAACATGAAAGGATATGGAAATATGGTATGAGAAAGAACATTGAGCAGTGGAAAGGATCGACTACATTAGCGCAGATCAATAGGACCGAGACATTGAAGAGCACGACATCTGGGTACTAAGGGATATCAGCATCGACCGTATAAAGAAGTCAGTCGAATACTGGGATAAAATGGCCCAAGAACCTCATCAAGAAATCCAAGATAAATGGGCCGAGTGCGAAAAGAGATGGACCAAGATCAACCGGGAAATGAGAGACATCGACCTTCCATAATTCGACACACCCGATGACTTTTTCGACTTGCATGACATAGTCAAATTACATGCCAAACAAGACTCATCATGGGCTGTGGACATAGAAAAGGTGGTGAACATGGCGCCAGGTCAAGTGCAACAGTTCATGGAACACCCAGTGAAGGCTCATACAATGTTGCAGTAGTTAAGTGCTAGAATAGTAAATTATCAGGTACAAGAAGTGGAGATAAAGGAGATCCTTTCGTTCCCAATGGACCAACACAGATTCCCATATTCCAACACATGTGAGGATATTTTCATCAAATGGTCAGAGTATGAGAAGATTCATCCACTCAATTGAAACCATTTGATGACTCTTAGAATACTGAGCGATGAAAGCGCCATGTGGCGATGTTTTGTTTTACTTATCTTGCACTTTTGATAGTTATTTTTAGTTAATAATATGTTATGAATAAGGGGATCGACCTGTAAGAAGGGGTCGATGGTTTTGGAAAAGAACCTCATTTTTGGATTGTAACTAACTATTTCAGAGCTACCTTAATTGAGAAGTATTGCCTAGGATGATAGACAAGTTTTCTGTTTTCATCAAAATCTTGTATGATTGGATTTGAAGAAGAATTATTTCTGATTTTATCTCATTAATGGATGTTGTAATGAGTAAGAGCCTCTGAATATGTTGATAAGTTATATAATTCAATATTTTTATAGTTCTTATCTCTAATGATGAAAAGTAAATCGTTGTCTTAATTTGTGATTGATGATTAGAGCTAAGGAAACTATTTTTCTTGCCTTCATTTATTGCATGTATGTTTTCTTCTGATAATCATATCTCAGCCAATAATTGGAACACCAATAAGTTAATGTATTAGTACTAGGATTATTGTAGGTGTAAGAATCATTGTCTGCATCCTTGAGCACCTGGGTTATCCCAAGCTCAGCCTTCTTCAGTAGTTAAGCTTTCCCCCCTTGTTACCAAGCTGGTTTATACCAACATTTATTTTGTATCAGTCCCACCTATAAGAGAAACTACAAAAAGAGAACCTTCAAGATGAAGGAGGACATTTAACAAGAAGGCATCCTATCAATCACTACGTAAATCCCATCGATTAATTGGCAGGATCGCAAGATCTAGAGAACCATTCCACCATTAAACATTGTAGATTCTAATAGGGCCTCAGTGGTAGGTTTGGTTCCTCCTGTTGATTTAAAGGGATTTAGGACTCCTGAACAAAATTGGTGCTAGAAGGAGCACCCGAAGAATGAATGGCTAACAATATTTTTGACATAATATTTCATATAGCCTGTAGATTCAAAACATCCCACATGCATGGCTATTCATTCTCAAGACAACCCACACACACTAAGTACTCCTGAAACAAGTTACTCACCCCAACAAGAGGAAGAACATATATTCCCCGAGACACCTTACTCTCTTCCTCATGAGGAGTTGAACCAGTTCAGAAGAATCACAAGAGCTTATGCCCGACAAATCAGAGCACTAACCTTAGCTCTGTTACTTCCTTGTAGAAAAAAAGTAAGAATACCAGTGGTTGACACCCCCAACCAAGTTTTTGTTCACAAAGTAGAATATCAGATAGATTTCTCCCTCACGAAAATTGAACATCCTCTTAATATCATCCCCGAAACACCAGTCGGTAACTGCTCTGAGCCTGACAATTTTTCTGATGAGGAAGGGTTTAATTCAGAATGCTTAGTTTCGGGATCAGACGACATGGAATATAACAATGATCATAATGAATAAAGGGGAGACCCACCTCAGAATAATAAACCTTGGTTGGACATATATGCTCTAGCCATCTCTAGATGAATACATAACCTTCCCTGACATCTAGAAAAGTTACTCCCTAAATTTGATCCTGAAACCTCTGGATTTCCTGAAGACTATATCAAAAAATTCATACTAGCTAACAAACTGATGAATGTCCAACATGAAGATGTAGTATGCATGATTTTCCCCTATACTTTTGATAATTTGGCCTCCACATGGTATTTTAAATTACCTGTAGGATCCATAACTAGTTGGACGAAGTTTCAAAAGGATTTTCTAGATAAATTTGCAGAAGAAACCACTACAGGAGCTTTGATGGCCGTGTTGTTCTCTACCACCATGATTTCAAAGGAGAAGGTTAAAGACTTTAATCAATAGTTCACCACTATCCTAAACAAATTTCAACCCGAAGCTAAACCCACTAAGGAGTTGCAAATCAAAGTATATTCTAATGCTCTCCCAACTTCTATTTCCATGTTTCTGAAGAGGGATGTCAAAACAACCTTAGGTGAGAATTTTGAAGAAGACAAAACAATATAAATCTAGATGAAGGGATGTAAAGAAGGCTAGGTTTCATTTGTTAAGAAGGAAGTTCAACCTCCTCCTAGGAGAGGACTCCTATTGACTAGACCCATAGGGAAACAAACAAAACAAGGTCCCGAAAAAGGAAGTGGATACATAGAAGACCTACAACGCATGGTTAAGAAGTTTTCAAATGAAATCATAGACACCAAAAGAAGTGCATGGGGAAGGAAACCAAGGCCAGAGGCCCTATAAACTATTTTTCAAAAGAAATCCACCGTTCAAAGCGATTGAACCCCCCCAAGCCAACTTAAACATCGATCTAGGAAATGTAGCATCCAACTCTTTCTATACCTATCACCAAGAGAAATACTTTGAAAGAGACTTCCTACAATTGGTGCATGCCATGAATTTGATGGCCAACCGGTTTCTAGATGAGGTTTCCCTAACCGAACAATCAAGTGGCTTAGCTATGAATATTGTTAATAAGGAAGAAGTTGATCCACCAGAATAAACAACCATGTTGATATGGGACCCTGACCTACCAATGCCTTTCGATGACCTATTTGAGGTTCAAGAACCACCCGCAGAGGTCTTGGCTATGCAAACACTAAGTAGGGGTCAACCTATCTCAAACGGCCTTACTGCATCCCAAAATTTGGGAGGAAAACCAACTCCCAATCACCTGAAAGCACCTTTTGTCCCCCAAAGAAATCCTATAAACATCCATACACGAGAATCTCCCAAGATAGACTACAACATAGTAGAAGTTTTGAAAAAGTTGAAGGAAAATATATTGGTCATTGACATGTGTAGAATCCCTCAGCAAAAGGAATTTCTGTTACAAGCATTGAAATCAATAGAAAATCCTACAACAAGCACTGATTAAGGAGAAAATCTAGCTCCTACATATATAATAAATAAGCCAACTATAAATGCTTGCTCTGAAGATAAGAAGGGGAAGCCTTTTGTCCCACCGTTCCTTTTGACATTTGAAGTCTTCAACAGAAACCTCCATAACTGTGTGGTTGACTTAGGAACATCCTGTAATGTTATGCCATTATGTATATACAAGAAATTAAATGTAGTCCCTCTCAAAAGTTATAAACATGTGATACAACTAGACAGAACCTAGGTAAAGATTATGGGAGAAATCAAAGATGTAATGATCAGGATGGTGACTCAACCAAAATTTGTTCATGTAATTGACATCATTGTACTAGATATCCCATAAAATTATGGATTGCTACTGAGTCGAGATTGGTTTGAGAAGTTAAAAGGATACTTTAGTACATACTGGGCTCACCTCTGGATGCCATTAAAGAGACACATGGATATGCTCAAGATCGATAGAGAAAGATATCTTAAACAAACTGTCATCGACCTAGAAACCCCTAATGAACCCTCATCGACAGATTTCCCTGTGCTAGTAAATTATTCATGTGACTCTGATTTCGGGAATTTCTCCCCCCTCTCATTTGATGTTCCTCTTACTCAAAACTCCAAAATAGGTTTTCAATAAAATTTACCAATGACAGCGGAGGAAACCCTCTTCTGTCAGGAACCAGTGTTATAAACCACGAAACAAATAAGAGGAAAGGAGGAAAGTGATAGGAAAGAGGAAGTTGATGGGTTTTTCCCACAAGTTTGGACCTTATACTTTGATGGATCTAAATCAAAAGAAGGGTTAGGGGCAGGTTGCATCCTCATTGATCCAAAAGGTAAACAAAATTTATTATCCTATCGACTAGAATTTGAATGCACAAACAACACTGCTGAGTATGAAGCTCTAGTACAAGGGATAAAGAAAGCCATAGAATTAAACATTAAAGAATTGAAGGTTTTTGGAGATTATGAAATCATCATTAGAAAAGTAAGGAACACCATACATTGCAACTCTCCCCACCTAAGAGATTACCAACAAGAAGTGCACACACTAATAGAACGTTTTGAATCCTTCAACATTACAGTGATCCCTAGAAGAAAGAACACTCTTCCTGATTTTCTGGCCACTGCTGCCTCAAGGTTATCCCCTCTAGAAGACTATGATGCCTCCCGATTCACTGTGGAGCTACTCTACAAACCATAGGTTCCCAATGTTACACCTCAAAATTACTCACTTCGATAGTGTCGTAAGTGTCGTCATTACAAGTGTTGTAAGTGTCGCATCTTGTCCGCGAGTGTCACATCTTGACTAAAAGTGTTTCAAGTGTCACAAAAGTCATACTACCATATTGCCCATGTTGTGCCTCTAACGACATCACAAAGACACTTAAGACACCTCAAAGTCTAGTTTGGAAGAAGAGAAATCATTTGACAGGAAGTACAAACCTTTTTCCATTGAAAGAACCACTAAAAAATGATTTTTGGAGAGGAGTGCTCCCCTACCCACTGTCAGGGAGTGCTGGTGTTCTATGGGCCTCTTTGGGGGAGTATTTGAGTGCCATGTGCACCCTTTTGGGGGAGAAATACCCTTTTTTTTAGCAAATTTTGGGTTTGTTGAGGCAAATCAGGGAACAATCCCTCAATTTCTGAAGGTAGTTGGATTCAAATAGATGGCCAAGGCATGATCTTAGGGAATATCCTCAACTGAAGGAGAAGAATCCTCAACTTATCCTAAAGATCTCTTAAGTGGTTGGACCTCTCCAAGGTTATATAAGGAGGCCTTCTCATGGTGAAAGGTACATGGAAAATATTGGATATGTGAAACTTATGATCTCATGAGTGAGATGTCATCAAAGCAATCAATGTAGATTACTTGAACAAAGGGGTTGGACAAGGAGAACTGGAAGAAGCTGTTGCAACTTCATTCAAAGGATTGTAAGTACTTTTACTTGTTCTCATTAATAATTAATGCTTGTCATGTTTCTTTCAAACTTGTGCTTGTTCCATATGAGTTTATTTGCAGTAGATGGATCTATATTTGAGCTAATCCCAGTAGAGTAGGAAGTCCATTGTATCTTTGTTTGTCCTATAGGATCTATCAGGGAGCTCAGGATCGAAGCTCAGCCAGGACTTTGCAAGGAAAAACGTTGTTAATAAAGTACATATATTTCTCCTTCTCTTTCATTCATTAGATTTATTAGATCTAAAAGGAAGTCAATGTCCATGTTAAGAACTTTTCTGTCTTGGCCTTAGCAGTCTAGAGACCAAGAGGGAATCCACTTGTCCGCAAGGGGATTCACCTACAACAGAAATTGATGAATCCAATGGGGAGGAGCTCTGATTTTTCTTTCCATTCCCAGATCTTGTTTTGGCCCTTTTCCCACTGATTTGATCTTCTCCACATTGTATTTTTTATTCTTAGATTTGTTTGATTGCCTCTTTATGTCATCAAGATCACCTTGATTGAATGAATTTCCTTGAGTTTTTGAGTTTCTGGGATTTTTTTTCTGAGTTTTTGGAGTAGAGCGCTCCCCCATTATTGCTTTTAGAGTGCTAGCACTCTCCTTTATCCTTACACAGAGCGTTGGAACGTTCTAGTGCCCCTTACACCAGAGCGCTACCCCATTTTTGTGATAAATTCTCTTGAATTTTCATCTTCTGAAGCTATTTATTGGTTTTGGCATTTGCTCAGGGTCTCATACTCTTAGTCCATCTTGGTATTGTCTTTCAAAAACCCTTATTTCTGAGAATTCATCTTCTTTTGTTTGGGAATTTGGAATTTTCTTTCATTTCCTTGAAGCCACTATTTGTCTTTGTTAACCTAGAGTTAACTTGTTGTTTTCTTCTCCTTTATCTGACTGAGTGAAAATTTTTGTGAGAAAATCCAAAGGTTTGTGAACCTTTTCATTTGATCTTTGAGGTCAAATTTCCATCATTTCTCTTTTGTTTGAGATTTTTTGGTTCTTGTTTGTAATTTTCTTATCTTTGTCCTTCTTGTCTATTTCACAACGAGAGTGTATTTTTTGTTTTGTGTGAGGTTTGCTTCTGATTGTTTAATCATGAAGACTGATTGATATTTAGAAGTTTTACATCTGATTATCATTCACATATAATAAAAATGACATATTTTAGTGATTGGTTTGGATATTAGAAGGCATTTCTGAAATTTTTAGCATTGCATTGGATTTGGTTGAGAAACACTTGTATGAGGACATTGCATCTTACTGTTTGATAGTGAAAACAACTCTTTCTCTTTCCCTTTAATAGCCATTCATCGAAGGACAACGACTACTTATCATTTTCTTGTGCATTTTTGGGAATTGAGTTATCATAACCTCAATTTCATTTTCATACACCCTTTGATTAAAGAACAGTCGTAAAATAATCGATAATTAAAAATTATCTAGAACATTTTTTATTTTTAGGATCTTCCACCAGCATTAGACTAGGATTAGCACTTTGGATTAGGCCATGAGTACAACTCTCCAAAGTTTTCAAAATGAACATTAGCATCCTGAGATAGGGAGAGTCAAATCCAATTGTCATATAGGCTTTCTGGGATCCCCCTCTCACACAGGGGTTATGCACGAGGTCGCATTTGGGTGAGTTACGGAGATTATCCCTTTGTGATTCAACTGTTTGTAGTGGTCAGATCGTATATTGGGGGTCACTTGCAGGTATACCCACAATTATGTGTGGGATCCTCTCGAGTTGATTTCAGACTTGTTATCCTACCCATATGTTCGGATCAGACTGTCGACTCTACCCTCCTTGAGGATGAATGCGAGTTGGTGTCCTTAGTTTCCATAATCCTTAGGTACTTGCACGAGGTGATAGTGAAGGGAAGTCTCCCTGTACCTGGGACAGACATTGGTCAAACTCACTCAAGCTCCTTGGAGGGTAAATCCACAATTACTGCTTGGAAGCTTGCACCAAGGTGAAAGTCTATTAGGCAGATCGCCATCGTAACTTTTCTACCATATCTTAGCCCCTTCTTGACTTGATCACGCGATGTTGGATTTCATCACCAACTAGTACGATCATCGAGATAATTTTTGTTTGCTTGGTTTTGATTCCTAGATTTTATTAGTGTATGTTGTTTCTTTTTGTTAGTTGGCCCTAGATTTTTAGCGTGCACTGTTATTCTCTAAAATTGATCATGTAGACGATAAAGGTCTTCGCCAATCACGTAGGATGCAAGGGTTGCCTCCAGAAGGCTACCAACCCTTACCTCCTAACCCTCCAGAAGACAACTACTGTGGAGAGGTAGAAAATCAATCTGACGTTGGGAGTGTTGTTGCTCCTATGTTAGACAATTCAGAAGGCTCTTTGGTTACGGTTGAGAATCCCACTCCTCACCCTTGACAATCCCGGGGAGTATCTTTTGGAGGCACATTTACCCAACCCCATGTTAAGGGGCACTCATATCATAACCTGCA
This sequence comes from Picea mariana, assembly GCA_032191745.1. Classification (NCBI taxonomy): domain Eukaryota; kingdom Viridiplantae; phylum Streptophyta; class Pinopsida; order Pinales; family Pinaceae; genus Picea; species Picea mariana. The sequence goes on from JASDQU010736630.1 coordinate 131,789, forward strand.
AGGAGGAGTATCAAATCTTGTTCCTTCCGGACCATCTTATGGACAACCTTATCCGGGCGGCACCCCAAACACCACCTGGAGTCCTCAAGGACAACAACCTTATCCTCCCCATGGGTCTAATGCGTATCCACATCCGGGATCCACTCCTTACCCTCCTCAAGGGCACAATGTTCATTCTCTTTCTGGGAAAGCAAATCACCTGGCATATAATGCTCAAAACCCACCAAGTTATGCAAATGTTTCTCAACCATCATCGAATCCTATTTATCCTAGTTAGCAACAACCGTACGTAGGAGGACCTACTAGTTACAACTATCCACCTAACCCAGTTTATGGTCCTACCGACGTTCCTATGCCACACCAATATCATCCACAAATTAACCGACAACTACCTTTCCTTGCGACTCTGGATCTCCCAGACTTGTCTCAGTTAACTAATGATCCTATTTTTCATTCACCAGTTTGGCTAGTTATTCCAGCTAAAATTCCTTCTGATATTCCGAAATTTGACGAAAAATCTGGTGAAGATCCAAATAACCATGTGATGACTTTCCATTTGTGGTGTTCATCAAACTCCCTAATGGATGATTCTATATGTTTGTGTCTTTTCCAGTGAACACTTATGGGCTCAGCAACAAAGTGGTATATTGAACTACCACATGATTCTTTTCATCATTTCAACTCCCTTGCCATGTTTTTTCTCACGCACTTTCAACTACCTATTTGCTATGAGACAGGTACAAAACTCTTAACCTACCTTTTTCAAATTAAATCCATGCATATCTCTAACCATATTCATGAGTGGAGATGACAATGAAGGATGATCAAAGTAATCATTCTTGACATATTATTGGCGGAGTTTTTTACTAAATCACTTTTACCCCCGATCTCTCATGATATCGATATGGGTGGCACAGTCACCGAGGAAGAAACCATTGCTCGGGCTCAGTACTTAGATTTGGTTTATTCACAATCTGGTACTTTGTATGGTTTTCTTCTGAATGCTGCTCGAGATAATACCAATCCATCCAAGCCATCATCCTCATCTCATGCGGACGGTGTTATCGGTTCCGTCAAAACTCAATATACTTCCCAATCGACCACACTCTCCTCTACCTCCCCTCAAAATCATATCTTTGAGGTGAATGCAGTTCAATCTACCCCTTCACAACAATCCAGAGGTAAGAAGAAGACAAAAAATAAATCAAAAAATACTAATAACAATGAACAACCAAAAAATCAAGCTCAAACACCTGCTACCGAAAAGAAACTACAATGGAAACTGAAATTCCCATGTATCATTTGTGGTGATGATCACTACACTCGAGACTGTCCACATCGTAATGAAGTGGCCAAACGTTTTCAGGGAAATTCACAACCCGCTGTGCTTACTCAACCTTTTCCACAACATTAATCCATGGTTGCTCAAACCCCCTCTCTTGAGGGAAGTTCTAGCCATCCTCATGATGAGGCCTCGATGAGTGCACATATTTATATGTTTAATGGGATTAATTTGACCACTCTCTCTAAGACGTATGACACACTAGGTAACCCTAACAAAGGAAAGGTCACTGACAGTACCAATACTTTACCGAATCCATCACCATCCTCCGTTAGTCCTCCATCGGTTAATCCTCCGTATGGACCACTTCAGATTGAGAAACCTACATTCAAATCTATCTTACTCCCTCCTAAGAGCACTATCCATAAATCTACCTTTAATCCTAGTTCACGTGCCACCCAGAACTACAACATTGTTGAAGATTTGGCTCAAGCACCATGTGCTATGTCTATGTTAGAAGTTCTATAGCACTGCCCCAGTCAACGTAGAAGGCTCTTGGCTGCTATTGGCATTGTTGAGCCTGAGTCATCCAACCATATCATGTTTAACCTGGAAAATTATGTGCCTCGACTCTCCCACCAACTTGATTTTCTAGGTTGATGTTGTTGTTCACAATCAACAAATCCACCAAACTATTCAAGACGAGGGAGCCTCTACTTGTGTCATGTCTTTAGCATGTTGGAAAAGTTTAAAATCACCCACACTTAACAAATCCCCAACGATGTTACATGCATTTGATGGGTGAGGTTTTCATCCCCATGGGCTTTTACAGTCCCTGCCCATCCAATTGGGTGGAAAAACTGTCACTGTTGATGTCGAGGTGGTTGATGCTCCCCTCGATTACAACTTGTTACTTGGAAGAAGTTGGTTTTATGCTATGACTGTCATTGCCTCATCGATATTTTGATGTGTACAATTTCCTCTTCAGGGTAAAATTTTCACTGTTGATCAGTTGGATTTCTGCACGACCGATGCTCGTGCTCCCGCTACCAACAATATTCCTTTCTTGGGAGATCACAAGATCACGTATGAAAGAGTTGGTGTTGGTTTACTGAAATATTCTAGCCTCATGGGTACCTTCCCTACACCACTTCCACCGAATACACATCATATTTCCACCGTCGATATGATTTCGACCATGGGTTATCAATCTTTGGAATCATCTAACCCTTGGATTGTACCTAGTCCTTTGGAATTCGATGCACTAGGTGACACTGTGCCACTTAGTTTAGCCAAAACCTCATACGATTCTATCCAATCCACTTCTCCCTCTTCATATGACCAACATCTATTGGAACCCGATAGTTACTCGATGCTATCACGGTTAAGTTCCTTGTCATTTGCGATCGATTACATTTCCCCAATTTTCCCTCAGATGAATCTCTTATGGAACTGTTGAACATTGAGAAGCCTCGGGATGATAACCATCATCGATCCTCTTTTCTTCCTCCTCGTGAAGAAATTCGAGGAGATATACACTCTATATCCCCTCCTGATATCGATTTTCTATCGTCTCCCATGCCTTCAACTTCTGATGATTTGGATCCGGTAGTTGACATGGTAATCTCTTCGGTGTTGGTCACTATAATTGCTTAATTAACTCAAACAATAAAGTGCTACATGAATTGTCAACCCAGGGAAGTCTGTTTATCTCAAAGATAACCACGCACTATATATGCTCAATTCCAAAAGCAACTTAGAGTTGTAGTAAAGGAAACTATATTAATCACACTTACCTTGAATGAACTGAAGTTCTGACTTGAATTACAGGAAAGCAACCTACCTATTGCAGATATTTAAAGATTAATCTAAAGAATCCTGGATTACATTTAAAATAACAACTGCAACAGGAAATAACAACTATTCTGTAACCAGAGAACAAGACCCTTACTCTCAAGCAAGAGCTTCAGCACCTTGTTTCTGATTAACACACTTTCATGAAAACAGTAATGCATAGAAGGGTAACTCTATCTAGCAGAGAACAGGGCCCTCTAATTCCTTCCTTTCTAAGCAGGAACCCTTAGCCTAGTCTCTGATCAACACACTTGTGAAAAATAACTGGAAGCTAACTAATTCTAGAGAGAATAGGACCATCTAATCCTTTCCATTAAGAAGGGACCCTTAACCCAGTCTCTGACTAGCACACTTGCATAAATAATTGAAATCTACAGAGAACAGGATCTTCTGATCCCTTCCTTTCTAAGAAGGAACCTTTAACCTAGTCTCTGACTAGCACACTTGCAGAAACAATTGGAATCTACAGAGAACAGGATCTTCTGATCCCTTCCTTTCTAAGCAGGAACCCTTAACCTAGTCTCAGATTAGCAAACCTCATAAAATCATCACACAATATTGCTAATGAAAATGATTATGAACTTCGTGAAAATAATGTAACATTCAATAAACTAAAGTTCTTAACAAGACAAAGTTCAGTAGTGTTTCAGCAAAGCAGAATTCATTAAAAGTAGTGTTTCAGCAAGACAAAAGTTAATCAAGGCATAAACAGAAATTACACTAACACACTATAAAACTAACGGGTGAATCTTGTGAAGAAGGTGGGCCCTCCCTTCTCACAAGATTCCCCTGAGACGAAAAAGCTATAGAAGGATGCTCAAAACAGTCTTCTATTCATCTATCAATGCATCATATTACGATTTGAAAATGAAGTACATCCCTCTCTTTGAAGCTTTCTCAATACATAAAACTTGGCTCCGTTCGAATGGTGATTTCCTCTTATTTAAAGAAGGAATCCCTTCGATACAATTGATAAAAAAATACAATGCGTATCTAAGTCCTATTCTTAGTCAGATAGACTTTCTAAACCAGAATAGGATGTCCTAGTCTCGCGCAAAAAAATACTATTACAAGTGCTGAATGAGGTGTTGCTGTTACGGCTGGAGTAACAGTTCCTTCTCATTGCTTCTTATGTTGTTTCAGCATCGCAAATCGTGGGCTGTTTCAGCCATGGGATTTGCACTCTTGACTGTTTCAGCATTCTCATGTAGGAGTGATGGTTGGCTCAAGTGCGACTATTGTAAGGTTGTTGTTGACGCTGACTGTGTAATGGCTTCCTTTGTGTTTCAACATCATTGGTCCTGGGCTGTGTAATGGCTTCCTCTGTGTTTCAGCATCTGCGATTCTGGATTGTGTAACAACTCTGTGTTTCAGCATCTGCGACTCTGGACTGTGTAACAGCTCCATGTTTCATCATCTGCGACCTTGGACTGTGTAACAGCTCCGTGTTTCAGCATCTACAGTTTGAACTGTTTCATCACTTATACATTTCTAATCAATGGTTAAGTACGAGAGTGATGTAAAATATTATGCAAAACAGATTAAACATATAGTAATGAGAAGGGGGCGTTGTATTACCTTTGGAATGATCAGATAGAGTGATAATATGAGTTTAAATGTGGGTGATCAAGAGTGTAATAGTGGAAAAAAGTATAGGCAAAAAGGTACATTGTGTGGTCCTAACATCCCCCCCAACTCAAGGTGTTGCATGTCCTCAGGAAACGTTACTTTGAATCAGAGTCTGAATACCAACTCTGAGCGTGTAAGTTACTCAAGCAGTAGCTCTGGGAGGTACTGTCCGTTGGCGTTCTGAACCCTTGGACCCACTATAATCTTTGCCAGGCTGCTGTTTCTATCTTCTTAGGCAGCTTATAATTAATTTGATATCTTTCTATTGGCAACTAGAGGATAGGAAAATAAAACCGGTACCCTATCTAGTTTTCATCACATTGCTAGGCACACTGGATGTAGTTAGGCACCTTGGAGATTGCTACCTCTAGGTTGGTGGGGCTAAAGGGTGGTGTTCTTGTATTTTCTCAGTGGATTGCTGCCAGAACAGGTTATTTTCCTGGAGGGCAGGAATCTCTATGGATCTGATGATGTGCTGACAATCCTAGAGCACTCTTGATTGTAGCTGCTGAACATGTTCAGTCATACCTAGTTTCTTTAATAACTCATAATATTCTCTGACAAAGGTGGTTGCATTCTGTGGTTCTAGTCTTATCCATAGAAGGCGGTTGTCTTCCTTGTGTTTAGTATCCATGAAGTCATCTTTCCAAATGATTTGATTGTAGAGAAAGGAGGTGAATGCACGAATCTAAATGTCCCCAACAAGAGGATTAAGGTTTAGCTGCCTGTTCTCATGAATGGCTTCATTGTGGAAATATGCCTCACAGAGGAGGTGCTGATCTCTAGCAGATGCTTCTGTGAAAGTTTTGACAAAATCTGTTGGGTGTAGTACTGCATAGGATTTGCCTTCTATAATTGATTTGATCTGAAACCATGTGAGTCGCTCCATAAGGAACAAGGAGTAGTTGGAAGATGGCTTTCTTGTGGCCAATAAATTTTGTGTCAAATCACTTACCAAGGCCATTCTACCTTTCAACTCTTTGTTCTATTTCTTCAAGGCACGAGCTTCCTCATGTGTCTGCTCTAAAGCTTCCCAATTTGAGAAAGTGTGATTTATCCAGATTTGTCTGTACTCTTGCAGGATTTTGGCCCGTGTTGCAACATACTCTTTCTTCCATTTTTGTATTGCTACCTGTTCATCCCATAGCTGGGTCTGTGTTTCAAAATTGCAAGTAGTGGGATGAGATAAGTTCTGAGTATATTGTTCCATGAAAGTGGGAAGATTGATCTGGCTGGGAGGTGTAAATTCCTCCATAGGAATTGTCTGTATAGCTTTGTTGACACAGGCAGGAGCTTCATTTGTTGCAGTGCAGGGCTCAGTGTTAAACTTGGGAGGACCTGCTGGTTCTTGTGTGACAGCAGGTTCTTCCTCTTTGACTACAAAAGTTGAAGGAGTAGGGGGAGCTCCTAATATTGGGACATGAGTTACCTTATAGCCTGCCTGATAGTAAATATCACCACATTGACAACACATATATTATTTACACAGGCTCTCTGTAGTCCCCTCTGACAAGGTTGCTATACGAGCTAGTGTGTATAAATTTAGTTCCTTTTCGTATGCTTCCTTTTCCCTGGCTATTTCTTGTTTATAAGCTTCCAGTTCAGATTTTAAAAACTCATTTTCCTGCAAGACAGAGGCCATTGTTGGTTCTGGTTGAGGGATGACTGGTTCTTGTGTGGAAGTCACAACCTCACTAGCTAGTTCTTGTGGAGCAACTACAGGGATGGCAGCTGATTTTTGTGTTTCAGCTTCCTGATGTAAGGAGAGTAGTGTTGTAGCACCCTGGACCTCTGATTCCTGTATCTCAATGTCAATATCAGCAGCTGGTTCTTGTGTTTCAGTCGTAGCTGGTTCTTGTGTGGAAGCTATGGCTGGTTCTTGTGTTTCAGTCACTGAATGGGTAGCTAGTTCTTGTGTTTCAACTACTTTATTTGAGGAGAGTAGTGTTTCAGCACCCCGAGTCTCTAATTTCTGTATCTCCATTTCAATATCAGCAGCTGGTTCTTGTGTTTCAGCCACTGAATGGGTGGTTGGTTCTTGTGTTTCAGCTACGGGGTTTGAAAGAAATGATGGCGCACCACCCTGGGCATCTGGTTCTTGTGTTTCAGTGCCCGTGGGTGGGGTAGGCAAAGATCCCGGGGTTTGGGAGGTTGGAAATGTACGGGGTATCAGTCGAATAGGTTGGGGATCTAGGGTAGTGGCAATAATGGGTGGCCTTGTTGAGGCCCTTGTTCGCTTTTTTCGTAAGAAGGGCGGAAAGAGGGGAATTTGCTTTCGTTTTCATGAGGGTCTTTCTTCAATGATGGGGCAGGGGAAATTATCTGGCTCAGAGTCATCACTAAGAATATGAAGGGTGGGAGTGGATGATTCTGGTAAGGTATGAGGCAGGCTAGGTATGGTAGGGGAATTGATTGGACTGATTGGTTCTGTGGGCGGGCTATTGGGTACTTCTAGAGGGTCTGGGGGATTTTGCAGTTGCTGCTCCTGGAGGTTTTCAGGAATTTCGACAGCTGCTTGGGGGTTTATTGGCAGATTATTTAGTGGAGGGTTTTGTTGAGAAAAACCCCTTTGGATGAGCAATTGGACAAGACGGTGATGGGTGAGTGAAAGGGTGGGATCTTTGGCCTTTTTGTAGTAATGCACCATGTTTTTCAGACAACCCAGCAAATAATAAGGAATATTGACTCGTCTATTATGCCTTAAATGAGATAACAGAAGAAAGTCGTGCTGATAAACTACCTGGTATCGGCCCTCACAGGTTAAGTAATGTTTTATGAATCTTGCAACTTCCGGCCATGGGGGTGGAAAAGAGCTGATTTGAACACCCCTGCCTTTAAGTACAATTCGTTCTTCTGGCAAGAAGAAATTTTGCTGGGCATTCCGAATGATATGTTTACGGCTGAACATATGAGTGCCGTCGGTAGGGAGGCCTGAGACTTGTGCTATATCCTCTTCTGTTACTGAAATTCAGACCCCTTGGACGATAGAATGGTCTTCCTGAAGGTTTTGGGTGAATTGCAGGACCTGTTGTTGATTATACCACTGGAGTCTCTGAAAGTAACTGAGCCATCTTGCCTGCTGAAAGATTTGATAAGCTGCTGGATAATGTTCTAACAATGCTATGGTGGCGGGTTCGTTCCGTATGACAGAGCCTCCCATAGCTACCAGCTCGGTAAGATACAACGTCAAAGAGTTTGAGTATCAACTTCTGCACAGAGTGAGTTTTCTGAGCGACGTTATGCAAAATGACGGTCAAATGTGCAAAAGGGTGGGGAAATAGGGATGGCGGTGGTGAATTTGTGTGAAATGATGGTATCAAAGATTTGATGTGTCCTCCCCTCCCGTCAAGTGCGGATAGTAATGATTTCACTTGAGTGGTCATAATGATATAGAATCTTCCCATTAACTATAGCCTAACTGAATTACATAAAATTTACATACCTCGCCTTACCTTTTGATTCGTTCTGCAAAAAAAATATCATGCCTGTCCATGGTAGTCCTGCAGTGGTCATGGCAGAGACTTTTGATCTAATAGATGAATTGTGTTGAGGGTTTGTTGACTGGAAGGACGAACTATAGTATGAGGGTGTAAAATCTCGCTGACAGATGATGTTGAAAAACAGGTGTTTCAGAAACAGAAAAGAACGAAACAATTGTTGGACGGTGTTGTTTTGGTGATGAGAGAATGTGAAGAACTGCTGAACAATGGTGTTTCAGCAACAAGAAAAACGGGATGAAACAATTGCGGGAGGGTGTTGTTTCGTCGATGAAGAAAGTGAGGAATTGCCAGAATGTAGTGTTTTGGCAATAGGGAGAACAAAAAGTGCTGAACAATGGTGTTTCAGCATCGGAAGAAATGATGAAAAGTTGCTGGCAATGGTGTTTCAGCAATGGAAAAGAAAAGGCAAAACAATTGCTGGATGATGTTGTTTCGTCAATGAAGAAAGTGAGGAAATGGGGAAAAGTGGAAAAAGGTTGGTGTGAGGTTGGTGGTAGCGGTGTTTAAGTAATGAGGGAAAGGGAACGAATTGCTGACAGTGGTGTTTCGGCAACAGAGGAAAGTCAAAAGGTATTGAACAGTGGTGTTTCAGCATCGGAGGAAAGTCAAGAGTGTTGAACGGTGGTGTTTCAGCATTGGAGGAAAGTCAAGAGTGCTGAACAGTGGTGTTTTAGCATCAGGGGAAAGTCAAAAGTGCTGAACGGTGGTGTTTCAGCATCGAAGGAAAGATTGTCTCCTTGGAGTAGGATCATCCTTTCCTAGTGGCCTGTGCTTTGGTTGAGAATCTGCAAAAATCGATTGTAACATGGTATTTCTTGACAGGGATTATTAGTAAATAAAATCTAATCTAATCTAATACTAAAGAAATTAACTTAAAATAATGAATTGCAATGAGGGGTAGAAGCCCCTTCTAAGAAGAGATAATGGGTGTCTGCCATGCATGTGGCCTTAAAATCTTCTTTGGAAATAGGGCACTGGTACAGACGGAGCCGATGACCATTTACAAGTAGTGGAGTTTTGGAGTCATCGATTGTGAGGAGCCTTACTGTTCCATTGGGAAAAACAATGTCTACTTCGTAAGGTCCAAGCCATCTTGTACGCAGTTTCCCTTGAAATTCTTTGAATCGGGAATCATACAGTAGGTCCCAATTACCTTTTTGGAACTACTTGTTCTTGATATTTTTGTCATGCCATTTTGATCTTTGTTGTTGAATTATGGTTGTCTGCTGAATGGCATCTAATATTTTCTCCTCCAATTCATTAAGCTACTGCAACTTGGCTGTTTGTGCATCGGTTAAATCAAGGTTGATAGCTAAAGTAGTCCTTAAGGTTTTTATCTCAAATTCCACTGGAAAGACAACACTTTTTTCATAGACTAATTCATAGGGAGAGAATCCTGTAGTATTTCTCCAGGTAGTTCTGTAGGCCCATAATGCTTACAGGAGCCTGTAGGACCAATCCTTTCAATTTTCCTTCACTGTTTTTGTGAGAATGGCCACCTATCCATTGGCTTGGGGGTGGTATACTGTAGTCATTCTCTGCTGAATATGATATTTATGAAGGGTGGATTTGAGCCCATGAGAAGTGAAAGGAGGTTCTCCATCTGTAACTAATTCTCTTGGTACTCCAAATCTGGTGGAGATGTCTTTAAATAAGAAATCTATAACTGCTTCTTCGGTCGCTCTGTGGAGTGCCTTGGCTTCCACCCATTTAGTCATGTAGTCTATGCAAACCACTATATAAAATTTTTGGTTGGATGGCGGGTTGATGGGTCCTATAAAGTCTAAGGCCCATATTTCAAATGGTTCAAGTACTATCTGGGGGTTTAATGACATTTCATCTCTATGATTAGGTTGGCCTACTCTTTGGAAGCTATCACAGGCCCGAACATATTTCTTTGCATCTTTGAAGAGTGAGGGCCAATAGTACCCCATCCTAAGAATTTTACGTGTTGTTCTCTTATCAGCAAAATGCCCTCCACAAGGGCCATCATGACAAGATTTTAATAGATCATACACCTCATCTTCTCTAATACACCTTCGAATTTCTTGATCAGCTCCTGTATGGAAAAGGTACCACTTATCCAACTATACCGAGTACTTTGATATATGATACTTTTTTTCTCTCGATAGGATAGGTGTGGTGGTAACTTCCCTGCAACCAAGTAGTTAGAAATGTTTGCATACTAAGGTGAGTGAGAAGAAACTGCAAATAGATATTCATTAGGAAAGGAATCATCTACTAGGGTATCATCATCAGGTGTCAATCAAGAAAGGAAATCAACAACTACATTCTCTTTTCCTGGTCTATCTACAATTGTAATATCAAATTCTTGCAATAATAGTAGCCATCTGGTGACTCTAGCATTTGTGATAGGTTTGTTCATTAAGTATTTGATAGCTGAGTGATCAGTATGGACAAAAGTAGAAT